>OY740717.1:90651465-91251465 GCA_963513945.1 Hydrotaea diabolus | reverse complement strand
TCAAGGCCAGGACGATTTCAGTGTCAGTTTAAATCCAGGTTGGACACGTCATTTGAAGCTCAGCCTTGATTCTTGAGGCTAGTTGCACTCCAGTTGTGGTATTGTTTGCCCTTTAAGTGGAACTACTCCAGATTTTGCACAAAGTAGACGTATCTTGATAGTTCCATCTTTGAAAATTGATCGAATGTAAGTTGCTGCTCCATATGCGTTTTCTGACGCATCTGTGTAGATATGTAGTTGTTTTGATTCTGGTACTCTTTCCTTAAAGATTTGTCTTAAGATCTGAAGTGTCTTTAGCGTGCTTAGATCTGATCGAAACGTGGTCCATTTTGTAAACCTGAATAAAATAAAATCTTAATATAGAATTTGTACCAAATTGACTAATTAGTAATCGTATTTAATCTGTACCGGAAATCTGTAAATTTTTCACTAAAATTGTCTTCGTAGGCAACACTGCACAATACTTCCAAAATAAAATAAAAAAGTTATGGTTTTTAACGTCGAACGACTTTGTAATCTACTTGTTCGAGGAGTTTTAATCCTTAAACAAAAATAACAAAATATGGTATATTCATCAATATGTATACTTATATATGAGTATATATCTATAAATATATTTTACTCGTACATGCTTATACACCTAGTCTTACATTAAGTTTTTAGGTACTATAGTAAAACTGTCAATAATTACACTGTGGAACATTTTTGGGGTTATTGTCTGGGGGGTGAGAAATTCCAAGTCAGGGTGATGGTACTAGGTCAGTATATTAAAACCCTCAAAGGGTTTTCACTTAACTTCACTTAATTGTAAATAAAAGCAGAACGGGTTAATCGATTTCTATGATCTATGTCGCAATTTGTTTATAGGTTATGTGACTTTACGTGAAAGTTATAAGACTCTACACGTTTTTCCGTTTGGGATTGTATATGTTTAAAAAAAAAAAAAATTTTTTTTGGCAAAATTTTCTTCATAAATTTATTTCTAATTGCAAAAATGTTGATTTGGTAGAGAAACTGTATATTATAGGATTAAAGAAAATGTAATTATTAATTTTTCTCAATTTATTTCAGCAAAATCGAACTAGTCGTTCTCGAGTTATGTCAAACTACGTTTTTGCCAACATTTTACAACTAAGCGAAAAAACATCAAGATAAGGAAAAAATGTAAAAGGTCATAAAAAAAAACTGGCACATACGAACGCAAAACCCTTTGAGGGTTTTAATATACTGACCTAGTACCATCACCCTGACTTGGAATTTCTCACCCCCCAGATTGGCTGTTGTACTGTGTTATTTATTATAATGCAAGGAAAGTGGTAATTTTCGTGCTATACTATAATCATAACAACTCGTTCGTCATTCAATCGAAATGGCACTGATGATAATGTAGCAAAAGAAAATGTTTATATCATAACGACCTCTAGACATACTCTAGCTTATACGAATGTAAATTATTCGACGTAGCTTCTACTAATCGACATCTTTACCAACTGTAAAGAGTCATCAATAAAGCTCAATGCTATGAGACTTCTATCTAACCGTGCTACGTTGCTGTAGGGCACTGCCGTAAAACGCAGTTATCCACGATGAACGTAACACTATCCTACATTACAAACAAGAAAGCGTTGGGCGCCATCTGTTGTCGGTTGCTATGGTGTGTAAAGTTTCTGTGGGTGGAAATCAGAAAATCTTTTTTTGTGGTTGACGGTCGGTCGTGGTAACATGAATGGTTTTTCTCCAGCTATGACTTAGTCGTGTGGTGTTCGTTTGACGGCCAAAACCAAGATGTCACAAATCAACAACAACTTTAAATCTAAAATGTACCACTGGTCAATGACAAGATCTTCCAAGTCTACGATGTTTGATGGACGGATTGCATGAGTGGGATCCTGGTGTTGTGGATTCCTTAATTTGCCCACCCTTTGGTTGACGTGCGCTTTAATACCCTATGGACCACTCAGTATGGGCCGCAATGTTATGGCCTGTTTCCACTTACCTTCCCTTCATTCTAATAACGACCAAGCATGATCCTAAAAGTTTTAAAATGTACAATTCATTATTATTTATTATTAAAGTAAGTTACAGAGTGGACGTTATCCTAAATGTGACATTAGTCACTAGGGTGATTCTTAGACTTAGCCATTATACCCTTAAATTTCAGGTAAATAAACATATTTACTTTAACCTATATGTATATCTTAATACGGAACATTGTATCAAAGAAAAAAAACAAATAATACTAAAGACTAAAACCTAGTATGGACGCCTTAATTTATGGGAAATAAACGTTTACTTTAACCTATATTTCTTAATAAGGAACATTTTATCAAAGAAAAAAAAAACAAAAAAGATATAACACTGTGAACTAAAATCTATCTGGCACAAGACCTTTATCACACTATTATGATGATTTACCAATATGTATGTTACACCGCACTAATCTTTTACGTACCCTACCTAAAACTCGAGCGTGAATCTTGAAGTGGTTCAGAATGCTTAAATTCTGCTTTATTAAAACAAATCGCGCATGGGGCTAAAAACTTTGGTGCCGAGTGTAACAAAAATCTAATTGAAAAATATCGCACTTATACTTTTGACTGTTGATATTACTTTTCTCTTCTTAATAAACAGTTGGTATCCGATTAGGTTTTTACAAATTGACTCTATACGTGTGACCTTGCAGAACTAGACATATGGCCTGGCATTATGATGAGGGGTAAGTGTACTTAACAAATAAACAAATCTTATAAAAATCTACGTCAAATTTATTACATAAACGTTGCTCACGCGGTGAAATAGCTCAACTATGCACTTCTGGCTAATGCTGGTTGTAAGAAATGTCGTTATGGTCTTTGTTTGTCTCGTCCGCTGCCAAAAAGAGATGTTCCAGTGATTTGCTCGTGCCAAGCTGTCCTAATTGACTGGAGAAGGGACGCATTTGCAGAAGGTGAGCTCGTGGCGGCATGCGCTCGTTGTCGTAGTAGCGCGAAGCTAAGTAGACGGTTCCCTTTTTTTGGCTTTTATCCGGGCATAACGAGTACGAGGTGCTGACGGTGGAGGCATCCGCATACTATAAATTCCTTTTTCAAAGACTGAAATGGTGCGGACAGGCGTAATGTAACCTCAAAATTAACTCCTCCGCGTGTAACTGTGTGAATCTGCAAACTTTGAACGTATGCACGTCTCCCGGCTCGACCGAGACCAGCAACGTGTTTTTCGGGCACTTGCAAAATATTTCCACTTGCGCCACACTGTGTTTGTTTGCGCGATTTTGGAAAGATGTCAGTGATGGATTCCTAGAGAACCTGGACAGGTCATAGAGGCACCGTGGACGAGTTATCCTGACTCTAACCACGACAAATATATCGATGCTGCATACGTTAAGAATAAGCAGTCTGCCGGCGTCAGGCGCAAGTATTTGCACGAATTTCAATTGAAAGAAACAAACGAGTCAACGAAGTCGTTACTTGCGTGGTAGCAATAACAATTTATACGCCCACTTTGTTTTTTTGTCTTCTTTCAGTACTCACACCGTTGCCGGTTATTTGCGAAAAGAAATTACCTGATGCAATATGCAACCACGAAGCGTCGATCATGCGATTTTTGACATTTGTCCGTCCGAGGTTGCCGTCTTTCAAAACTAAAAGGATAACGTCCCTGTTTTATTTAGTGGGTATTTTCTTTCCCGTATTCGTAACATAACAGCACTACATTCACGCTGTAGCTGGACACTGCCGCTGCGATTACATCAACGTTGTCTTTTAGACGTGTCTGGTAGTATCGATGAACTAAAGGCTCTCTCTTGTATCGCTAGATCTCTATCTCTAGATCATGATCCTGTCCATGAGATGGTGGTTGAAATGACTTATGCAAAGGCATCAATCAGATACTTCCGAGACAACAAGAAATTGTGCCTGCGCACGGTATGGAGCTTCGTCTCCGATGAAGCTCAGAAGACATGAGAAGACGCACTGTTGTTGTGCAGACCACACCGGTGCTGCATAGTTTGCTACAGACCGATCTAACGCTTTGAAAGGTCAACAAGGCGTCTTTGTCAGCTCCCTAAGTACAGTCGGCGAGTGACTTGAAGATTTTGTTCCTACATGTAACATGCGCGGCTATGCCGCTTTGGTCATTGTCTAGGAGAGAATGCAACAATTTTAGTATAAAAACTTCTTATAGTGGTGATCAGCTGGCAACGTACGATTAGCTGCCAAAAGCTGGTAATTTATGTGTGTTATGAAAAAAACGTTTATGCCTGCATTAACATCGAAATAATGTAAAGACCTTGAACACAATTCTGCTACAGTTTACTTTGCTGAGAAAATAATAATAATTTTGTAAAAAGGGGAAAAACCTGCGACAGAGTTCTTCCTGGTTTATTTTTTTGGTTTCTTGTTAATCCCAATATATTAGGATTTACTTTGTGTATTTAAAAACGTATTTGTTTACGAAAGTAAAACAATCAAATAAGATCCGTTATGTTATAGTTATTTAAGGGGCATATTATTCGGTTTTGAATAGTTGGTTGGTTTTGTAATTGCGCATGAAATTCAAATAGATAGGTTGGTCAGTATAAAATAGAGGGGTCTAAATAGAAAGGACCCTTATGTATACATCCTATCCAGTACATGGATAATTGTGCGCTCTTTTGATCCTCCTCCGACACAAACCCTATATGCCTTAGGTTTGTCACACTAGCCGAAAGATGTTGTAGTCTAATTCTCGCGAAATCTGGGCATTGTCAGAGAAAGTGTTCAATCGTTCGGATATCCTCTTCGCAAGCCTTGCACAAGATTCATCCCACTACTTCAAAATGGAAGAGATGTACCACTGTACATCTCTTTTATCTGTGAGGTCTTTTTATAAAATATTTTGATCAAGGATTATCCCTAAGTGTTTAAATATATTAGTCATCTCCATGGCTCTTCCTTTAAAGCATGGTTTTCCAAACGTTAGAACCAGCGTCTTCCTCGTAAAGAGGCGTATCTTTGTCTTCTCTATTGTTTCGTTAAATCCCCCCAAGTTAAGCCCTGTTGCCCGACAGTTCAAATGTATTAGAGGCCAATCTGCCCAGTAAAAAATAGGAACATCCAAAGATTAATCCTGGATCGCTCTTTGCGAGCAATGGAGTACTCCATAAAGCTCCGAGCCTCATGCATTTTGTACTTCAGAAATTTTATTTGTGTTTATTTGATGGATTCGTAGCTTTTGAGAAGTAGGTCTGTCGGTAGACAGTTGATTTGCATTTACGAAAGGCCAGCTTGAAAAATTTTTCGAATTCAAGAATTACCAAAATAGAAAATGTTAAACAATCTGTATTTGTTAAGGGCTAACTTGTTTTTGGATCCATCCCAATTAAATTTTAGCAAAATATTGTCGCCGATCATTTTGCGTAGTGCTTTCTCAATTTTGATTTTATCAAACTTGCGTTTTATATACGAAATCTGAAATACTTATATAGAAATAAAAAACAAAGATTTTTTAATACCAGTTTAACTTATTGCATTAAAATAGCACAGTCTTACCACTTCTGACTCAGGCTCGGTTTCAATCAGTTTTTCTGCCGAATATAATTCCTCTAAGGAATTAATAGGGATTGGATTTGTACAATAATGAGCATCACAGTTTTTTGTTGGGCTGTCGTCAGTTAATAGTTCATTCACTTTGTTAGGTGGAGATGCCCCTTTTTCACTTAAAGTCTCCCGATTACAATTTGAGAATTTCTCAATTTCTTTCTTAATAAGTCGTCTAAAATGACGCTTAGAAAGTAAATTGTCACACATTTTTCACAACTTTTCACAATTTCTTAATACGCACGTCTTTCAATTTTGAAGTCAACAAGTAAACTGACTAAATAGACAAACAAAACGTAACACCAACAATTTACAGTTATGTCAAACAAAACAAAAACACATCAAAAATGCATTGATGCCTCCTTCATTGATCCATTTAGAGCATAAGGCGAGACAACAATGTTTTTTTTTCAATTATATAGGAAAACATGAGTTAAATAACATGTCAAACAAAAAAAAAACACATGCAAAAACAAAAAAGCATTGATGCGTCCCTTGTTGATCCATTAGGAGTATTAAGCGAGGCATCATCTTTGTTTTTCTGACTTCGACGAATTTGTTTTTGCAAAACAAAATAAAAACTCTTCGATTGCTCGCTTTTTACTCCAAATGGATGAACAAATCATTGCTCCTTTATTGCTCGATTATGGATTACTCCATATATTTTTTACTGGGTGCAGAATGTGTTTTTGTGTCTGCCCCTTATATGTATTGCTACGTCGTCTTCATTACAATTCTTCTTCGGTTACGACCCTTAGTAGACTGTTTAAAGTAGTAACAAATAAGGGTGGTAAGACGATGGCACGCTGTAAAGATCCCTGAGACACTATATTATAAATACCGTTCCTGCCTTAAACGGCGAAAAGCTTTGTAATAGTCTCCGGATCACATCATCTGTGATTTAAGTTTTGTATTGGCATGTCGTTCGGGACTGTTGTACTGCTAATCTCGGTTCTATGTCGCCAGTCGGTAAGATGGTATCCATCTGCAGTCTTAGCATTTGTTTGTCTGAGTCCATCTTGGTCCCATTTTCGTCGACCAGTATTTCCAGCTGCGTGTGGCCTTATGTAGGAATTACTTAACATTGAAAAGATAGTTTGTGTTGTATACCTGTTCGCATAGTAACCTCCAAGAGCAACGTTTCTTGAGGTATTCATCCTCCCAATATGTTACACTCTTTTGCGTTCCCTACTTAAAAGTCAATGTAATGATTTGTCCACATTTCGTGTATTTCCTGTCATCAAGGATTTTTCCTTCATGTGCCGCCACCTCTAAACGTTGTCTAGCATTGTTTTGGAATATATCGTTATGTCTACCTGACCTCTCTCGTGTTACCATTATTAAGTGTAAGTAAGTATTTGCTGAGATTGCTCAGACCCAAGACCCTATCCTTTATGGTCCCAGGGTTTCTGAATGAGAGCACTATACCTGTCTATATTTGCTCCATCAGAGCTTATGGTGCCGTTGTGCTCTGATGCAGACGTTTTATAGATGTAGATGGCGTTTGTGATAAAAAAAAATCTTTCCTTTTGGTCTTAACGCTCCTATCTGTTAAAGACCTCCCAATTGCATACAGCCTGATGTTTATTTCACCAGCCAATCGTGTGTTTGATCTGCCCCAATACGACGCGTTGCCATCTTTCTTGAATATGCGAGCTTTGCTTCTACCCGGGGTAATATGAGGCTAGTTGTAGCATGATACTTGTTGTAAGATACTTAACTCCCACAACATCCCATTAAGTAACAAGGGGGAAATTCTCGAAAACTCGTAATGTCACCGACATTTACCATGTAGAAACCTGCCGCTGAAAAAATCACCATCGCACCACGGCGGCCTAAAGCATTAGATCACCGTGAAAACCCCGCAGCTGTTGAATGACAGGATCGTCATTTTCAGATGAAGCTACGTTCTCCGCGATCTTGTTGTTGACCAGGTCTTCTAAACACTTATTTTTTTGCCAGAGGAGCAGTTGGTGCCAATTACTGCAAAGCACAAATCCTAACCTAATTTTTTCTTGGCAACATTGTTGCAGAAGGGTAATCCATTCACGTTTAGCCTTCTGGAAGGTATGGATGATTTACAAGCCGCCCTGGTATTTGTGGAAGATATATTAGCAGTGCCCGTCTGTGACTGTACCCTCTTTCGTAGGGGTTTAAGAGGTTTCATCTTCCTTGTTGATCTTGGGCAGATGTGTCCGTAGCACGACTTCTTACGGGGTTTTTTGCGCTTCGTTGTCAGCTTCGCAATGCTATTGCTCGCTTTATCGGCAAGATTGTCAACAAATAATGTGTTAAGATAGGACTCCACGACATTGTTGTTGGTCTAATGTGATGTATCAGATTTATGATAATCGTTCAACACCACGTATCCAGTTTTGTTCAACACGACTGCCGTCAACTAATTGGGAGAATAGGTGGGAGGATAAAGAATGAGGTAATTTGACTATGACTTCAGCATGAAGAATAATATTATATAATTACAAATAGTTTTAGGCAGTTATATAACTGCTAACATAATTATGTTAATATTATAGAAACTAGAACCATATTTATATGGTTACCACAACAATAGTATGATGCCCTCTGAATATTGTCACCCCAACCACATATTTTCCTTGTTTAAATGTCAATGTTTTACCCCAAATTAAGCTATATCGCACAAACTTAATTTTTGGCTTCATGCGGTAATTTCATTATTATATGATACTCATATGTTCATATACATTGGAAGCCAGGTTTTAGGTCTATTTCCATTTGTATAGGGACCATGTAGATAAATAGACCTATATGTTTTAGTTACTCGAGTTTTATCTTAGCTGGGTTTTTGTCGATCCATATAAACAGTGTCAAGGTTTAACAAAGACATAAAATTGGTTGAACATATGTGCGGGCGATATATCAAACCTTAGTCGGTTTCAATTTCTTGCGTTTGCCCTTGGTTATAAATAAGATGTTCTGTTATAATTGCTAACTGCAGTTTAATTAAATCGAATCAGCTCGAGATTCTAAGTCCTTCGATACACTTGTAGGTAGGTCTTGCTCATATATTCTTAGTAGTTACAAACATTTGCTATGATATTTGTATTGTTTAACAAAAACAAATTATATTGTTCTTCTGGTAATACGAATATTTGTTTTTTTTTTAATTCATCAAACTTGGTTAAAAATGTGTCAGAAAGAAAACATCATAAGGGTTTGCGCCACCTTGTTACTTTTTATCTGAATGTACTTCAATAAATTTCATTTGTGCAACGTAATAATGTTATTTTCATTGCTTATATTACCGCAGATTTCTCTAATTGCACTAAAATGATCAATTAAAAAGGCGTTTAAGGACTATGGTTCAACAATAGTAGTATTTCACATTACTATAACAACTGCATCATTATGAGGTTTTTACTTCTTGGTATCTACGTGAGAATCAAATGTTTAGATTATTCTCATTAATTTTACAAAATAATAATATATTAAATTCATTTATGTTTAATTTTATTCCAGAGAAATAGATGTCATCGCAATGCTGGATTCATTTGGATATGCACCACCTGTGCTTAAAAATAATGTTGCAGCTGGCGCCACTAATTATATGCCGTACATAAAATATTTGCACCAGTACGCATAATAAGCAACTTGGAGCTACGCCTTTCATTGTGCGATATTTCCGATCAAATAGATATTTTAAACCGAAAAACTCAACCAAACCAAAGTAAAAATATATTTCGCAGAAAAAATAGTTCGTAAGACTTGGAAAAACAAAATGCCAAAATCTTTTCTTTCGATTACCAGATTGATTTTTAATTTTCATTAATTTTATGTAAGGTTGTATACGGATACAAATAAAGTTATGTTAAGCTGGTAACTGTAATATTGTCGTCTTTTTTCGGTTAAGGTACGAAAAGAATTAATTTTTATGGCGTTATCCTGCTTTAGTTTTAGAGGATTTATACTCAATTCTTAAAAGTAATACCTTAGTGAAACATTTCATGCCCCAAACTACCATTTTATCCATATTAACTAAATGTCTTTGTACGAAGGGCCAAAAGAGATATCGCTAAAATTAGAGACATGGATTTCTCGTCTTCGATGACTAAATGGAACTTTTTTGTAGAACTATTGAATTCTCAAATCTCCCGTTAAAAACTCTTTTATAACTTTTCTCACAAAAATTAAAAAAAGGGCACGCCTAAATTTAATGGGTACCTAAATATGGATGTCGGCCATTTCTCACTGTTTCTATAGTGAATTTTATGTCATGATTAAATAATTTCGTCAGAATATTTGTTGATTGTAATTGTGTTAATTTTCCAAAAGGTTGTCCATATATTTTATTAAAGTCTAAGGCCTAATATCTCAGTCGTCGATACATCTAGTATTCACCACCTCGTTCATAATTATATCGGCTACTATTGAAGATGCTAGTCTTTTCTTTCATTGGTGCCATCTGTCATTGAATCTAATACCCCGTTTAATTATGTCGAACGAAAACATTTAGGAACAAAAGTCAGTCACTCGAATTCGACTGAATTTAAGTTTCTCTATAATCTTTCGTTCATCTGTTCTTACGTGCGTCAATTATTGTATCCTTTACATTCTGTTTACCGCAGATATTCCTACCAGCCCAAACGTGCTAACATCCACTTTTGCCGATGATACCGCTATAATGGCCACACATAAAAAGCAGGATATTGCATCTATGAATCTAGGTGTACATCTCAGACGAGTAGAATCTTGGCTCTCTGACTGGAGAATAAAAGTCAATGAGGCTAAATGCACACAGGTAACTTTCACACTGAATTTTAGCACTTGTCCGACATTGAAATTAAACAATATCCCTTTTTCTCAATCTGATCATGTTTCATACCTTGGAATCCACCTGGATCGCCGACTCACCTGGAGAAGTCATATCGAAGCCAAGAAAACTCAACTGAAACTTAAGGTCCATCAACTTCACTGGCTCCTAAACGCGAACTCAAAACTAAGCCTTGAATATAAGGTCCTGCTATACAACAGTGCAATCAAACCTATCTGGTTATACGGTGCCCAGCTCTGGGGCAAAGCAAGCTCGAGCAATCTCGACAAAATCCAAAGAGTCCAATCGAAGACATTGCGGCTTATTACCGGTGCCCCTTGGTATATGAGGAATGAAAATATCCACCGAGACTTGAAAATACCTCTCGTTAAAGAGGCAATTCAAAAAATCAATATAAAGCACAAAGAGAAGCTCGAACGTCATGATAACATACTTGCTAGACAATTATTGTGCAGTCCCAGATCTTTAAGACTTCGGAGAAACGAACGCCGTGTTTTCTAATCTTCATCCGTAACAGTAATCGCGAACACACGCGCCCGAAAGACTGTGTAGAATCCTTTTCTACGTCACGTGGCTTAAACGCTCTTATACGTGATCTTTAAAACAGTCAATATCAATCGCGGACGAACACTCACAAAAGACTGTGTAGAATCCTTCATTCTACGTCACGTGGCTTAAATGCTCTCATACGTGATCCTTAAAACAGTCAACGCGAAAAACCTACAAAACCCAAATTACGTCGTCCACTCTGCTATTCTAGAGTTATCCGTTATACATACATAACTAGAGTTATTCACTCTACATAATATCGCGAACACTCTGTAAATGACTGTAAGGGTCCTCTGGACCTTTATCACGAGGTTTAAGCCAAACCAGGTTTAAAATCCTCACGTGTGATCCATACCAGTTATATACTATTTTGACCAAATTAATTAAAATTCCTGCCAATTAGCAGAGACCCACATTACAAGAAATCCATACTAGGATTCATTATTGAATTATACTTAAGATTCGTATACTTATTGTTAGGCTCCTTTGGAGCAGATTCAATAATTCAAATAAAGCTTATATAAAAAAAAAAAAAAATTATTGTAAATTTATGTTACGTAATTGAGTTGACATGTCTAATTTTTTCAGATTTATTACATTTTTCTAAAAAAAAATCATACTAACCATGCAAACGAACACAGAACAAAATAAAAAAGACAAACAGATAAGGAAAACAAACAAAACGATAAAAGCGAACAAAACAAACACATTTTTCACAGCAAAACAAAAAATACTCTGAAATCCGCCAGTGTACTTGTAGGAGGTCCTAGGGAGTTCACCTTTAAGCAGACCTAAAATTTTGCTATCAAATTTTGAAGTTTTGTTTTCTCTCTTATGTACATATATTTTTGTCAGGCGAAAGCAAAATAGAAAGTGACTGATTTTGACATTTGTTTCGCAGAGTTGACAACGGTTACGTGTTCTTTCGACTTGTCGTTCGAGTCATCGTACGCATAAAATGTGATGAGAGAAATCCAAATCATATTTCTTTCGCGTACGAAGCGAACGAATGCGTTCTTTCGACATAGAGAAAAATACTATAAGGATTGTTAGGAAAACGTCTTCGTCATTGTTGCATAATTTTAAATAATCGTCCTATTATCTTCTAAAACTCTCTTCTATCTTCATCATGGAAGAAATGGAAGAGCATTTTCTACTGGTCTTCAGAAAGGCAATCCAATAGAAGGGAGAGTGGAATGCCTTGCTCTGCAATCTAACCCTGTGATAATTTGGAATAAGGGTAGAATGCAGCTAGCATGAGCATTAGTAAATAGAATAGTTTGGAAACCCCGCCAATTGCGTCTGAGTGTAATTCTTTCGATATAGACAAGCATGGATTGCTATATCAGCATAAAGCACAAGATTAATTCGACTGTCGGGTGAAACCGATCAATCCTAGGACGTGTTATGAATTTTTATCAATATTTTCGACAACTTGCGGATTTGGTATTATATTTTTTTTCTTTTATTGAGGTCCGCAATGTAGGTGTCTCCATTCAGCTTATAAAAAGGGCCAACGAGAGATTCATGCAGATCTCTCAGGCACACTCGACGGTTTTTGATCTTTAGCGAATATATTATGAGTATATATAACGTAGCTGTTTACAAAAGTAATATTTAAAATTTCGAAAAATAGACACAATGGCCCATGTTTGTTTTTGAGAACTCTAGACAATGCTGCACAATAGTTCCTTCTTTACCGCAACTTGATAAAAGATATACAAGTTTATTTGGTTTTGGTTTGTAGGATAATTAATTCAGTTCGTCGCCATTGCGACGAGTACATACCTGTGATAAATTGTACCACAATGACCACAAAATTGTAATTAACTAAAGTGATTGCACCAAAATTTTTTTGGCTCGTATACTAGATCCCTAACTAAAATGGAACAAAAGTATATGCCTATTTCACAGAGGATCCCAAGGGAACATATTAAGCGTCTATTATGTGTTCAGTTAGATTAACCTTACGAGGTATAAAGTACTTTACATTGTGTTTTCATACTAAACTGAGAACTTATGGATCGGACAT
Source organism: Hydrotaea diabolus (assembly GCA_963513945.1). Classification (NCBI taxonomy): domain Eukaryota; kingdom Metazoa; phylum Arthropoda; class Insecta; order Diptera; family Muscidae; genus Hydrotaea; species Hydrotaea diabolus. The sequence goes on along the minus strand of OY740717.1, from coordinate 91,238,498 downwards.
ATATTTACTGGTAAGTTAACCGGTATTCGTTAACGGAAAACCGTGTTAACTGGTTCACCATAACTTGATACATATTAGATATGAAAAAAGCATATTAAAACGCCAACTTAAAAACATCAATTGGTGTATCATAGGCAAAAAAATGTAGTAGTATTTGTAAAAACTGAAAAACTAATTTTTATACATTTTTTGGATGGTCTTTTGATATGTGTTTTTCTATTTTATTATCATTTATTGGATAACATTTTTAAGTTACATAATCTTACAGTGCAGAGATGGTCTTTAAAGCCTAAATGTTAAAAATATGTCTTAAATAAAGTTACACTAAATTAATGAAGTAGAGGAGAAGAATAATTATATGTAAAAACCTTCACCAAAGTAAGGTTACAATAATTGTTAATTTGTGTGTCTCCGAAAATTTTCTAAATGAGTTCAGTCATACAGATTGAATAACCAATTTTTTCCATTATTTACACAATTTATTTATATTTATGAGAAATCTGGGTTATTCTTATGTTAATGAGATCAACATCACTGAGGTCGTGCCATCGTATAGTGTTAAAGTGCCAAGGTTAAATTAACATTAATTCAAATATCATTTTTTGACATCTTTGAATTTTCATAATATGGGCTTTGGCACAATTTTCCCAAACAGGACATGCATACAACGCAATTGTTAAAAACATTGCTTTAAAAGCCATAGTTACATTTTCCAAACCTAGATGTGATTTCCTATTGATAATAGGATACAAGATTAAAATTTTCCAAGAAAGTGCGAGATATGATCAATGACCATTGAACGAGGATTTAAATGATTTCCCTGCCATCCGTAACCAAGTTTGACTGTTGAGTCTAACAAAGCTTGATTATTAGTGAAAAAGATAATCTGTGATATATCCGAACTCATTTTATTTTTCTACTTTCATGAATTTACGATGATATTATATAAAGAAGATTATATCGACATAAAAATACTATCAGACATTACTCCTAAACAAAATATAGCATTATGGCTAGCATAGAATGCATATTCATATATTTTATTTTATATGCAATCTATCCGAGGATAATAAGCAAATAAAGGAACAAATATTGTTTTATGAATTATTTCTAAGTGTGAAATAGATATACTATATAAATTAGATGTGTTATTTATAAATGTTAGGTTATTAATGTAAGCTTATTTTAAGGTACTACAAATATATTTCTTCTTCTGGTCTCGTTCGAACTATCAAGTGAGCATATAGCTATGAGATAGATATAATATATAAGTAAATGTGTTATTTATAAATGTTAGGTTATAAATGTAGGTTATTCTATAGGTTATCTATACAAATATAATTAAAGCTAACGAAAAAACAGATCAAGTACGTGATGGCGCTTCAGTCTTCTGGTCTCGTTAAAGCGAGCATATTGCTGAAGGGTTAACATGATCACTGAGTCTTTGTAGGTATCTATCGCTGACTATCTTGATGTCTTCTGATGACATACAACTATATCTCCGTATAGAAATGTTGCGAATGAAAAATATCGCTCTAAAATGTCGTCATTCGATTTGCTTGCTGTGCCCCAAATTTGGATACCGTATGCCCACACTGCCTTTAAGCAAACTTTATATATTCTTAATTTGTTGTTCAAGTTTAGTTTTGATCCCAGAAGCCAGTAAAGTTTCCTTGTTTTGATTTTTAGTTGTTGTCGTTTATTCTTGATGCATGTTTCCCAGGTAAGTCGACGGTCTAAAACGATTCCTAGATATTTCACCGATTGAGAATTAGGAATTTTGGAGGGGTTTATTGAAACATTTGGACAGCCACTTCTTCTTAACGCGAATGATTATCTGCATTGACCTTTATGTTCTATTTTTTAAGCCATTGTCGACAGCATTAAGCTTTGTTTGTAGAAGGCTTGATGTATCAGTAAATGAACTGCTTAAGGCTATAATCGCAGTATCGTCTGCATATGTTGCAGTCATAACATTAATAGTGGTTGAAAATCGGCGGTGTACAGAGTGTATAGTACTGGTCCCAGCACACTGCCTGAGGATGTCCCGCATTAATTATGTATATTTCTGAAATTTCGCCATCAAATTTTACATAGAAGCATCTGTCAGTTAAATAACTTCTGAAGAAAAGATAAAAATGTGATGGCAAAGAAGTCCTTATCCTGTAAAGTAGTTCCTGGTGCCAGACTCTTCCAACGGCTTGCTGTATGTCAAGAATGAAATTAAAAATTATATAAACCGAATTGATGCTCCGGTAGAATATTTCTATCTTCCAGCTAGGGTAATTGTCGTCGCAATAAAATGTTTCAAATATTTTGGAGTATATAACTCACGATCTATAAAAGGTTATAATGTGTTCTGGTTTATTTGGCTTGTGAGTCATTACGATCTCTGGACATTTCCACGGAGATGGGAAATGATTAAGGCTTATTATGGAATTGAAGATTAAGTTTAGATAAACAATACCTATCTTAGGCAACTTCTTTATTGTATTGGCATCGAGTTGCTTATAGACACGAGATTTTGATTTGTTGAGAGCTTTAATTTCAGTTCTTACTTCACTTGGGGTTATATGTCGGATTGGAAGGCGCATCTGCAAAGGACAATCTAAGTAGCTTGCGATTTGTTCTTGTTCATCAGTGCTATTTAATGTGGATGGCTGGAAAGTAATTTTAAGATGATAAGCAAATGTACCGGCAGTGCTTTCATTTGTTCTGCACCATGTACAATCAGAGATTTTTTTGGTTGGCCGATTTAAGTATATTGTTGTTTTCCATAATTGATGGTCGTCGTATTTGGAATTATTTATTTTATGAATTAATATAGCTGTCTTCTCATTCTTATGTTCATGGAGTAATTTGTTTAGATCTTTACAAGCTTTGCAAATAAAGTTTATCATTTGCATTTCTGCTATTTTGATACTTTTTGCGTAATCTTCTCCTTTCCGTTGTCGAATTTCGATTGTATTAAAGTTGTCGAATTTCGATGGTATTAAAAAATCGTATATAGTTATTCTGAGGAGCATTACGCCAAGATGGGGTTGATGTGTTGGCAGACTTATGAATAAGGTTAGTAAATTTTCGACGGCACTGTTTCAGTTTTCAGACAGATATTTAGATTTATAGTTTCCTTCAGGATGTTTTGAAACAGTGGAATCTTCGTTGATCTGTTTATCGTGGAATACTTTGAAGGTTTAATTTCATGCCGGATATTAAAATGCAGAGGAACAGGGATATGGTCTGAGCTTAAGTCATTGGTACTCTTTATTTCCAGTCTATTACTAGGTATTCCTTTATACACAAAAAAGTCCAGTGAATCGGATATTTTACGGGGATCGCTTTAGATGGGCTAATGAAATTTGTTTGAGTAATGCACTATACAATTCTTTTCCTTTCAGATATATTAGCCTTGAATCCCACCAGGGTTGTTTGGCATTGAAGTTTTCGCCAAATAGAAACGACCTAGTGATCTAGTGTTTTATAGAAATCCTCGTAATCTTGACTTCTGACATTGTGTCTGTGCGGAAATTATATTGATGATATCACGATATCACCTTCGTTGCTCTTCAGTTTATTGTTTTAGCTTGAAGAAAAGTTTCCCGAACTCCATATTATATTTTAAAGCCGATTTAATAAGCATTCTAGAACATACATGGGTTCTATTAACAGGGTGGTTTATATTGAAAAAGTCGTATCCAATAATTTTAAAATAACTTTTGTTGGTGCAGTGAGCCTGGGAGACCAACAAAACATCACAAAAACAGGAAGAGTTCTATTTCTCTGGAATGGTTGGAAATACCATTGGCATTCCATATAGCTATGTGCAAGTTCAATTGCATAATTTGCTTAATATTAACTGCATCATTTTGAGTAATGTTGATGTAACGAGTACTTCTGTTTGTTTTTGTATAGCATTTCGATATTTTTTAACATATTTTCTTGCTGGTTTGAAGCAATTTGAGCGTATGAAAACTGATTTGCCTGATAGTCGTTGTTGAGATTGTCTTGTTAACGGTCGAAAAGTGTTCAGGATTGTTGGTGTGATTTGCTTCATTTGAACTATTATTTTGTCTACGACTTAAGTTTTTTCTTCATACAATATCCCTGTAAACTTTACAACCTTTGTACTAATAACTTGTCGTGTGATTGTTTTCCTAACAGTTAGCACATTGTGGAGGGACATTCAATAGTAGCATGATTTAGAGTACATATAACGCATATGATAACCTTATACAGAAAGAATTGGTATGTCCAAATTGTTGGCATTGGACTTTGTCATCAGTTTGAAGTGGGGGTTCAATTTTTACCACTGTCGTACAGGCGGTTGATTTGATAAATGTTCTGGTTGTTATGTGCTGGTTTTAAATCAACAAATAACATGGACAAAGGTTCTCTGTTTTTTATGATCATTACACTTCGAACTTTATGCCCTTTCTTTCTAATTCTGGATTTAATTCATCAGTTGGTGTTGAAATGTGTAATTTTTTGATAACTACTCTATAAGAACGATCTTGTTAAATTTGGTAAGTATGAAAGATTATTTTATTGTCATAAAGATATTTAGTAATATCTCTGTAAGACGATATTTTGTACCATCAATCTAATTTGCCCGCCCCTCAATCTCCGTTTATTTTTTGCAGAATGACAACTCTGTCAAAAAAGATTTTAACATTTTTTTTACATATTTTGGAATGTTGCATCTAATTAATTTAAAAATTATGCCTGCATTCCAGATAGTGTCAAAAGCCTTTTTTCAGGAATAATTGTGTTTCAATATATAATTAGCGATACTTTTGACTTTATGCGTCGTTATATGAGAAGTCCCAAATCCAAACTGTTCCTCTGATAAAACATTAGTCGCATCTAAGTATTCTAAAGCCGTTCTTAAATAGAATAGAAATAGCTAATAGAACGGATCGGCTTAAATAGCTAATAGAACGGGAGCTAGTAACCAAGTCGGGTTGTTTGCCATGTTTCAGAATAGGTACAATTTTAGCCTTTCGCCGTAATTTTGGAAAATACTGGAATTGAAGACAGACGTTTTTTTTATAATTTTAAGCAGATCATAATTTATATTATCCAAACTGAAAGATTTCGAATTACTCAGTGAACTTTTCATATTGTTTTTAGATACCGTAAAATCTTGGCCCGGTGTTTTAAACAAAGACTAGTCAAATTCAGTAGCAACACCGATAACTTCCCGTTCAGTGTCATTGCAACTTATTTTAATAGAAGACTAATGATTTAGATGTTTTAGAATAGGTATAATTTTAGCCTATCGCATTAATTTTGGATAATATTAGAATAGCAGTCAATCGTTTTTTATAATAGTAAGGTGCGACACTCATAAGTCAGAAAGATTCTTAAGCAGATTATTATTTTTATTATCCTAACCGGAAGATTCTAAGATTTCAAAGTACTCAGTAAATTTTTCATATTGTTCTTAGATACCTGAAAATCTGGGTCCACAGCGAGTCAAATTAGGTAACAACATAAACTTCTTAGATTAAATAATTCAGAAAACGCTGATGCTTCGCGTTTGTCCGTAACAAGTGAACTGTTATACTGGGAACTTTCTTTCTTAGCTGTTTCGTTATATTCCAGAAGAAGAGTTGTAAAACTATCGATAATCGCCCCATTCTACAGGATGTTCCAAACAAGTCGTTAAAGAAACAAGTTGTTATGATTTGATGAAGTCTCAATGTCTAAGATTATATGAGTGTTAGCAAAAAGCAAAACGTATTTTTTTGTTACAGTTTACTATACTGAAACAAATTATGTTAACGGAATGTCTAAAAAAATTTGAAATTCATTGTCATTGACAAATGTCAAGAGAGCCTCTTTCGTTTGGGCGAACTTTAGAATTTGAAAAAACCTTCTGCCGTTGGTGGTACATAAAATCGTCTGTTTTTTTCAAAATGTACATATATATACGAACGCGTTAAAATCAAGAGTTACGGATTGTTAAGATTTCCATAATGGTCTATAGTCACCTTTTAACCCACGGATCATTAATGAAAGATTAAAAACGTAAACATGACCTTTAATGGTGAACAAAAGGCTAGTTACCAAAACGGGAACAACACATTTTTTTTACAAAGATTTTTCTTAAAAGTCAAGTGCTGTTTGATTTTTCCTTTGTATATAGACTAAATTGATTTTTTTGTAATTAAAAGTCTCAAGAAATCTCTAAAAACTATAAAGTAGTTTAGCTTTAAAATTATTGGGTAAACCAAAAATTTTTGTTGAGAAACAAGCATATCAACATTTTTGGATTTTAAGCAAGTTCTTATGTCAGATATCATAGAGCCAGCTTTGCTGAACATTTTCTCAGATTCCGTCGAAGTTGCTGGAAAGCATCAATATCCTGTGGCGCAGGTTTTTAGTGTTGTCATCTCGTTGGCATGACTTGCAGAACCGTCAACATAACTTTAGATTTACCTATTTTGAAATAAGAATTAGACAATAATTTTTATTTAATATTTCTTGTATGTATTTTACTTGCCAAAATTCGCAGTTTCCCAACACAAATGCAAGTGATGACATTTGTACCGATTTTGATAGTCATTAAAAACAATCGATATTGGCGCAAAAAAAAACTATAGAAAAATCCTATAGATATTTTTACAGCTCTTAGAGCTTAGAGCGACTGTGCAGGACACATGTTTTTTTTACCAGAAGCAGAAGGATGCTAGGTTTCAATTTTAATGAGTTTGGTTTCCTTTTAAAATAGAAATCTTCCGTAAAATCTATGAAGAAATAATGCTATCGAAAACCATGGCTAATAGTACCAAAACTGAATTGAGTGTACCACGGTAATAACGAGTCTTCGATTGTACCACGTATGTATGTCCGCTCAATGTAAGCTTTCGTCATCAACTAACGCTGTTGAAAAAGGAACGTGCGGATTCCAGTGGAAGACATACTATACCTTGCCAACAATATGTGTTGCATGTGGTGATCGACATCATTCATGAAAGTGCAAAATAAGTTCTAAAAACCAAAAAAAAGTTTTTGTGGTGAATACCACATTACAACTTATAGTGGCTGCTAAGTAATACGCCATTTAAACGTATGTTAGACGACAAAATAAGATCCATGTCTAGAACTCTTCGAAATAAATTTAAATAAACAGGGGAAGTGCAAAACGACGCTTACAATTCGGCAAATGAAATAATTCAAGAATTAATTTAGAATTCGGCATTAGAAATTAAAAAAAAAATTAGACAAACATTCGAAGATTATTAACAAAGAACTTGTGTAATAAAGCAGTGACACAAAACAACCAAAATATAAAAAGCGAACACAGTTAAACAAATACACAGCTTGGTGAGCCATCGTCTCACTCAAGAGCTAGAGTAACGCAGACACTCTTCATGCAGTGTTATTTCGTGAAATGCATACTTCGCTATAAATACAGTTGCAAACAATGGAATGAATGCCACAGAGACAAAAAAACTCTCTAACCCGGCAGTGCTAGCAACACTACGAATAACAAGGATAGTATTAAACACAGCGAACATAAAAAGCACAAAGGAAAACAACGAACAGACACAAGACAATCAATTAAAGGCGGTAAAGACAGGCATGGATCGTTTCATTTCTATAAAGCGTAACTACAGTTTTGTCAAAGGTAACACCAAAAAAAAATCCAAAACTGTGAACGGTGAAGAACCACCAAAGTCCGCTACGGGTAACAACCAGCTTGCATTGCTGAGCAAAGAAGAACCTTAATCTTCTATCTCGGAAAACTTCGCAACTCCAAGGCCGCCCCAATTTACCTACGTGAGAGTGGTGGCTTTCACATAGCGCCATAAAGAGAGGAAACATAAACGAGACAAAAATTCAAGCATAAGATTTACATGTATCGTCTAAATAGTGCACAGGAAAAAGAGAATTTTACCATTTCTTCCGTAAGATGAAGTAATTAAATATTCAAGCCCATGGTCGTATTTCGTCTCTCTTTGAGTGACATCTTCAGGAATTTTGTAGATGAAAATACATAAACAGTAAATATAATAAATACATAAAATATTTTTCAAAACAACACCACATACGTATTTTTTTAATATCCGATCTGTGTGCAGATAGTCGTGATTTTAATTTGTTTTTCGTCGTTGCGATGAATGCTTGGTTACATTTTGTTGTGTCATTACCATTTTAATTTATCCCATTTACCACATTGGACTTGTCTATGTTGTCAACAGGGAACTTCAAATTCGTGAATAGTTTCTGTAGTGTATTGCTGGTTTTGGGCGCGATCTTATAGTTAATCTTGTCAATAAAATCGGCATTTAGGTATATATATTACTGATTTAAAAAGTGTTGCCGTGTTTCTCATTCGTTGTCCTGGTTACGTTCCCTTTTATTAAGTTGTCAATTGTTGAATAAGGGAAACTGTTTTCTTGTAAAATTTTTCTTATTCTATTAATATTTTCGTGGTGAAAGTCTTCGTCACTTGTGTTCAATACTTGGTTGATGAAATTGGATGCCGTATTTAAAATCATTCGTTTAAGATGATTCGAGTGGAAGTTGATCAGTCTGCCTGAGCTTGTTGGTTTTTGATACCAATCAATCAATAAACTATTACGAGTATTACCCTTATTACACTTGTTTTTACTATTCTAAAAACGTCGTCTATGTAAACTAAAAACTTAGGTCTAATAATATCCTTTCGTGGTTAACATCTTAATAATAAAAAGATTTCCAACCCGTTGTACATGTTCAAATTTAACCCGACTCGCGGAATCTAAAAAAAATGCAGTTCATCCTATATACAAACTTTAATTTTTATTAAAAAGAAGAATTACGGTTAAAGAACACCACAAAGGAAATGGTCCCGTCCAATGACAAAATTGTCAAGAATACGGATACACAAAATCGTACCGCTAACCTTTTGCGTTGTATGTGGTGACTTACACCAATCGTCCATCTGAAAAGTGAAATCGCAGGCACAGAAAAAGTGTAGCGATTGCAGAAAACCACATACCGCAAACTAGAGTTTATAGGGTTTACAAAGAACTTAAGCAGAAACTAAAAGAGAAGCATAAATTCATTTCTAACCGCAACGCGCCGAACCCTTTAATAGACATCTAACAAACCCCAGTGTATTCTAACAACGGAAGCGGTATAACAAAAGGTGTAACATACGCGAATAATCTAAGGACGCTACGCCTAATGCCCCTGTGCAACAATTTGGTAACACTGAATCAATGATTCAACAGATTGTATGATTGTGTGATGATGCAAGAATTTATCCGTAATCAAAATCAGTTAAATCAAGGTCTACTTAGCTAATAATATGACCTCTTAAGATATCTGCATGGAACAGTTCAAATCTCCTTGACCATCTTCCACATCCATGTGGGTCATAGGATGATATGAATTTAAATCGAAGTTATATAAAACGCAATTAGTGCTCGGAATTTTCACTTGAATGATTCTGCTTGCTCTTTTAACAGGAATCGGTATAAGTTTATACAGCTGTGATGCCTTCCTATGGTATAACAGTATTTGAGCTTGAGCCAAAAGTTTGTTGTCAACAAAAATACCTTTAGCCCGCATAAGTTGGAAAATTGCCTTTATATATTTCCAGGCAATACAAGATCGTCGGATAATCGATCTATTATTTCTTTCCGGAGTTGCAGTGGCTTTATTAACGCCGGATTAGCTTTTCCGTGGTTGACATTCATTAAGAGCTTAAGTACTTTCTATTGTACTCTTTGATTGTCTTCTATTAGTGATGCGAGTTCTCGGGCTAAAATGAAGAATTTCATGGACTCTTTATAAATGAAATAGTTCTGCTTTATTATTACACGCATGTAAAAATCAATAGGAAATCCGTAAAATTTGAAGTTGACTCGGGGTCAGGATTTACGTTTCGGTCGCGAACACAGTTCAAAAATTTAATATCCTTTTAATCTCTACAGATTTAGTTTTTCGCTCATACACGCAAACCACATTTGTTCCGGACGGCAAAATACTTGTACGGGCACAGTACAAAAACGTAAATGCAGAAGATGAAATTTTCATTGCACCTGATTGTTGATCTGCTTTGCTTGGTCGTTCGTGGATACGCCGACTTAAAACAAACCTAAGGATACCAAAACAAAAAAAAACAACATCAGCTGAGATCTGTCAGGTGATTCTGGTATATGCAATAGTTGAAGAATTTAGCGAAGTATTTAATGCTAATATTGCATACCTCAGTTTAAAGTATCTCTGATATAACGTGAAAATTCAACTTCTATTTATAATAGAGAGAGACAAATTTCGTATTCCCTGACTTATCGAGTTGAATCCTTTGGAAGCAGCCGGCATAACATCGAAAACTACGACAAGCGATTGGGGATCACCTTTAGAAGTATTTCCGAAGGCGGAGGATGACGTAAGACTTTGTGAGGATTACAAAGAAGATGTGAACCAGCGGATCATCGATTCTCGTTGCTCAATTAGAAAAATTGATAATATTTTCAGTAGCCTTCGCGATTCGAAGTATTTTTGCAGACTCGATTTATTCGAAGCATATCTCCATATTCAGGTGGACGAGCAATCCAGTATAATCCAGACAATTTATACGCAACGTGGCACATACCGTATGCATCGGCTTTCATTTGGAATTAAGACGGCTCCTGCCGAATTTAATCGAATCATAAATCAAATTTTTCAAGATGTACCGAAAACAGAGTCTTACTTTGATGACATTATTGTCTACGGAAAATCATTGGAAGAGTGTGTTTCAAATCTAAAACTGTGTCGTGGACAACTCAAAAAGTTGAATTTGCACCTGAACAGGGGAAAGTGTTCGTTATTTATTGAAAAAATTGAATTTTTCGGGCATGTGATCGAATTTAATAAAATTAAAATGAATCCATCCAAGGTATTAGCACTGATTCAAATGAAACATCCAACAACAGCAGATCAAGTGCGGCGTTTCTAAGGGATAGTCACACACTATGCGCGGTTCGTGCCCTGGCTCGTGAAGAAAAATGAAAAATTTTAATGGTCCTTGAAATGTGAGAAAGCGTTTAAAAATTTAAAAAAGTAGTTGAGTAGTGATAATGTGTTAATACCGTACAACCTGAATCTTTCAATTCAATTAGCTTGCGACGCAAGTCCCACGAGCATTGCAATGGTATTATCACATGTTATTAGCGGGGAGGAAAGGCCAATAGCGTATGCATCACGGGCATTATCAGCAGCTGAGCAAAACTATTTACAACTGGACAGATAGGCGTTAGCCATTGTTTTCTCAGTGCAACATTTTTATAAGTATCTGTACGACGGAATTTTAAGCTGACTACAGACAATCAACCCCTGGTGAGAATTTTTCAACACGATGCAAGCCTGCCTAAAATGACATCTGCACGTCTTCAGCGCTATGCAGCATTCTTATCCGGTTTCAACATGAAGACACTTCATTCCATGTTGAGTATTTATAAGTTACTAACTTTTATTTGAAATAATTGTATGTACATTGGAAATTGAACATCTTAAAAATAGTCTAGAACTATCGGTCTCCTGGTTATTACAAATCGAGGGATTCTCCGTTGACCTTAAACAACCGTTCACAATCCTAAATACACAAATAGTGTTACATTTCCTGTGTGTGCGGGCTGCTCTTATCACCATGTGGAAACGCATGATCATGTGCGAGCGTACAAATAGTACCTAAGTATGCAGTTAAAAGTTTTATTGGCTGTACTTAAAAATACCACATTACCCAGCACACAATATAAAACATGTCCAACTTTGTACATTCTGCCAGCGGAAAAAGGTGCATAAAACATTCTTAAGATATATACAATTTGTTTATAAATATTTTGCGGAAACAAATGCCAAAGTTTTTCTCATGTTAAATATATTCTTAATATTAAGTGGACTCTAAATTTAATAAAAACTAGCTACTAGCTGCCGTTTTATTCTGCAATGTTTAATAGCTTCAATAACTAGGATTACTACAACTATAATAACTAGCATTAGTGATGTATATCCGCTTAAATGGTGGAAGCTGACATCTTTCATCTTGCTCGCTTCCTTCTGCCAGGCGGAGAGTTGCTGCCTTAGCTCTTTTATCTCTTTTCCATGATCCACGTCCATAAGGTCTAACGACTTTATAAATATTTCCTCTTGCGTTGAATTATTCTGCCGATATATATTTTCCTGTAGCTGCGCCGTTGAACTGGTATCAATATACTTGGGAGCAATTAGAGTCACTTTGTTTATTCTGGCAGTACATCTCGGCTGTAGCTCTAATATTCCTAGTAGAGGCAGATTTATAGTTGCATGATCTCCGCGCTACCATCGTATTTGCGCCGATGCTTTATCGAAAATTTTAAATAACCATTTATTCTTCTGCCTTAATCCGATCCAGCTAGGCTGCGTCGAAACTTCTTCGTAGAAACACTGATATTCGTTATGTGGTTTGAGTGCAGACATTAGACATGACCCATCGTCGGCGTTAACCCAAGGCCAGATTCCTTTACATGTTAAATCGCCGTTCAAATCTCCTTGGCAACCTTCCACATCCATGTGGGTCATAGGATGATATGAATTTAAATCGAAGTTATATAAAACGTAATTAGTGCTCGGAATTTTCACTTGAATGATTCTGCTTGCCCTTTTAACAGGAATCGGTATAAGTTTATACAGCTGTGATACCTTCCTATGGTATAACGGTATTTGAGCTTGAACCAAAAGTTTGTTGTCAATAAAAAATACCTTTAGCCCGCATAAGGTGGAAAATTGCCTTTATATCCATCTTTTTATTTCCAGGCAATACAAGATCGTCGGATAATCGATCTATTATGTGGGTTATTTCTTTCTGGAGTTGCAGTGGCTTTATTAACGCCGGATTAACTTTTCCGTGGTTGACATTCATTAAGAGCTGAAGTACTTTTATTTGTACTCTTTGATTGTCTTCTATTAGTGATGCGAGTTCTCGGGCTAAAATGAAGAATTTCATGGACTCTTTATAAATAAAATAGTTCTGCTTTATTATTACACGCATGTAAAAATCAATAGGAAATCCGTAAAATTTGAAGTTGACTCGGGGTCAGGATTTACGTTTCGGTCGCGAACACAGTTCAAAAATTTAATATCCTTTTAATCTCTACAGATTTAGTTTTTCGCTCATACACGCAAACCACATTTGTTCCGGACGGCAAAATACTTGTACGGGCACAGTACAAAAACGTAAATGCAGAAGATGAAATTTTCATTGCACCTGATTGTTGATCTGCTTTGCTTGGTCGTTCGTGGATACGCCGACTTAAAACAAACCTAAGGATACCAAAACAAAAAAAAACAACACCAGCTGAGATCTGTCAGGTGATTATGGTGGATGCAATAGTTGAAGAATTTAGCGAAGTATTTAAGGCTAAAATTGGTTGCATACCACAGTTTAAACTATCTCTGATATAACGTGAAAATTCAACTTCTATTTATAATAGAGAGATACAAATTCCGTATTCCCTGACTGATCGAGTTGAATCTTTTGGAAGCAGCCGGCATAACATCGAAAACTACGACAAGCGATTGGGGATCACCTTTAGAAGTATTTCCGAAGGCGGAGGGTGACGTAAGACTTTGTGAGGATTACAAAGAAGGTGTGAACCAGCGGATCATCGATTCTTTAGAAGTATTTCCGAAGGCGGAGGGTGACGTAAGACTTTGTGAGGATTACAAAGAAGGTGTGAACCAGCGGATCATCGATTCTCGTTGCTCAATTAGAAAAATTGATAATATTTTCAGTAGCCTTCGCGATTCGAAGTATTTTTGCAGACTCGATTTATTCAAAGCATATCTCCATATTCAGGTGGACGAGCAATCCAGTATAATCCAGACAATTTATACGCAACGTGGCACATACCGTATGCATCGGCTTTCATTTGGAATTAAGACGGCTCCTGCCGAATTTAATCGAATCATAAATCAAATTTTTCAAGATGTACCGAAAACCGAGTCTTACTTTGATGACATTATTGTCTACGGAAAATCATTGGAAGAGTGTGTGTCAAATCTAAAACTGTGTCGTGGACAACTCAAAAAGTTGAATTTGCACCTGAACAGGGGAAAGTGTTCGTTATTTATTGAAAAAATTGAATTTTTCGGGCATGTGATCGAATTTGATAAAATTAAAATCAATCCATCCAAGGTATTAGCACTGATTCAAATAAAACATCCAACAACAGCAGATCAAGTGCGGCGTTTCTAAGGGATAGTCACACACTATGCGCGGTTTGTGCCCTGGCTCGTGAAGAAAAATGAAAAATTTTAATGGTCCTTGAAATGTGAGAAACGTTTAAAAATTTAAAAAAGCAGTTGAGTAGTGATAAAGTGTTAATACCGTACAACCTGAATCTTTCAATTCAATTAGCTTGCGACGCAAGTCCCACGAGCATTGCAATGGTATTATCACATGTTATTAGCCGGGAGGAAAGGCCAATAGCGTATGCATCACGGGCATTATCAGCAGCTGAGCAAAACTATTTACAACTGGACAGATAGGCGTTAGCCATTGTTTTCTCAGTGCAACATTTTTATAAGTATCTGTACGACGGAATTTTAAGCTGACTACAGACAATCAACAACTGGTGAGAATTTTTCAACACGATGCAAGCCTGCCTAAAATGACATCTGCACGTCTTCAGCGCTATGCAGCATTCTTATCCGGTTTCAACATGAAGACACTTCATTCCATGTTGAGTATTTATAAGATACTAACTGTTATTTGAATTAATTGTATGTACATTGGAAATTGAACATCTTAAAAATAGTCTAGAACTATCGGTCTCCTGGTTATTACAAATCGAGGGATTCTCCGTTGACCTTAAACAACCGTTCACAATGCTAAATACACAAATAGTGTTACATTTCCTGTGTGTGCGGGCTGCTCTTATCACCATGTGGAAACGCATGATCATGTGCGAGCGTACAAATAGTACCTAAGTATGCAGTTAAAAGTTTTATTGGCTGTACTTAAAAATACCACATTACCCAGCACACAATATAAAACATGTTCAACTTTGTACATTCTGCCCGCGGAAAAAGGTGCATGAAACATTCTTAAGATATATACAGTATACAATTTGTTTATAAATATTTTGCGGAAACAAATGCCAAAGTTTTTCTCATGTTAAATATATTCTTAATATTAAGTAGACTGTAAATTTAATAAAAACTAGCTACTAGCTGCCGTTTTATTCTGCAATGTTTAATAGCTTCAATAACTAGGATTACTACAACTATAATAACTAGCATTAGTGATGTATATCCGCTTAAATGGTAGAAGCTGACATCTTTCATCTCGCTCGCTTTCTTCTGCCAGGCGGAGAGTTGCTGCCTTAGCTCTTTTATCTCTTTTCCATGATCCACGTCCATAAGGTCTAACGACTTTATAAATATTTCCTCTTGCGTTGAATTATTCTGCCGATATATATTTTCCTGTAGCTGCGCCGTTAAACTGGTATCAATATACTTGGGAGCAATTAGAGTCACTTTGTTTATTCTGGCAGTACATCTCGGCTGTAGCTCTAATATTCCTAGTAGAGGCAGATTTATAGTTGCATGATCTCCGCGCTACCATCGTATTTGCGCCGATGCTTTATCGAAAATTTTAAATAACCATTTATTCTTCTGCCTTAATCCGATCCAGCTAGGCTGCGTCGAAACTTCTTCGTAGAAACACTGATATTCGTTATGTGGTTTGAGTGCAGACATTAGACATGACCCATCGTCGGCGTTAACCCAAGGCCAGATTCCTTTACATGTTAAATCGCCGTTCAAATCTCCTTGGCAACCTTCCACATCCATGTGGGTCATAGGATGATATGAATTTAAATCGAAGTTATATAAAACGTAATTAGTGCTCGGAATTTTCACTTGAATGATTCTGCTTGCTCTTTTAACAGGAATCGGTATAAGTTTATACAGCTGTGATACCTTCCTATGGTATAACGGTATTTGAGCTTGAACCAAAAGTTTGTTGTCAATAAAAAATACCTTTAGCCCGCATAAGGTGGAAAATTGCCTTTATATCCATATTTTTATTTCCAGGCAATACAAGATCGTCGGATAATCGATCTATTATGTGGCTTATTTCTTTCTGGAGTTGCAGTGGCTTTATTAACGCCGGATTAACTTTTCCGTGGTTGACATTCATTAAGAGCTGAAGTACTTTTATTTGTACTCTTTGATTGTCTTCTACTAGTGATGCGAGTTCTCGGGCTAAAATGAAGAATTTCATGGACTCTTTATAAATGAAATAGTTCTGCTTTATTATTACACGCATGTAAAAATCAATAGGAAATCCGTAAAATTTGAAGTTGACTCGGGGTCAGGATTTACGTTTCGGTCGCGAACACAGTTCAAAAATTTAATATCCTTTTAATCTCTACAGATTTAGTTTTTCGCTCATACACGCAAACCACATTTGTTCCGGACGGCAAAATTATTTATTTATTTATTTATTTATTACTGGATTAATATACAATTTAAATTATATACTAATCTTGATTGTGAGAGCTATAGCTACTAAGGCCCTAAGCTCTTATATGTAAACATGTTTTTTTTTTTTAATACAATGCTTCGAAAACTAAGTAGTTTCAGAGGTATAGTATTTAGATTTTAGTACAAGATGTGTTGTTAGATATTATTGTATAACAATGATTTCTTTAAAAACTTAATAATTAACTTAATATTATCTATAGTGGGGTTAGAAATAACGTACATTGGGTTTTGATTTCCAAATAATTCATCCCTCAGGAATTGGTATTTTGGACATAAAGTAAGAAAATGCTGGGGAGTAGTTGGATATAGAATATCGCAGTTGCATGCGGTTGAGCTGTCGAGTTTCAAGATGGTACCGTGAGTGCACCTAGTGTGCCCTAGGCGAATACGGGTAAATTTGATTATATCAAGTCTGGTTAGGTTTTTAGTGTCTATTTTTGTGTAATTAATAATATTGATCCTATTACTATTGATCATTCTGTACCAACGGGAAGCGAGGTTAAAAGTGCTGCATTTTTCTTTGAAATATTTCTTTGTAAATGATATAATATCCCTTGGATTTTTGTTAATTGTAGAAATTAGTGGGGATCTTATACTTGCTTTTGCTACAAAATCAGCGAATTCATTTCCGGTTATGCCGCAGTGGCCGGGGATCCATAAGAGCTTTATTCTGGGGTATTTCAGTATTAATGAAGTTCTGATGTCAGTGACGTATGTGTTGCAGTTATTAATATTTGATATCATTTTCATGGCAGATAATGAATCGGTGCAGATTAAGAAATTCCCGTTTTTGGGTTTCAAGACCTTAATGGCCTCGTGTATTGCTATGAGTTCGGCCGATAGTATGGTACTATTTGGTTGTACAATTAAAGTTCTCATGATTGTCTTGTCCGTTGTTACGCTTAACCCAACTGAATTACCAATTTTGGAACCATCAGTGAAGATAAGTTTATGGTCTGGCAAGTTTTCAACTATATTTTTGAATATGGTTTGGAATTGTAATGGATTGTGATCACTTTTATTGAAAGAGTTGAGAGAAGTGTTTAAGCAGTCTTGCTTAAATCTCCAAGGAGGGTAATTTTTAAGTCTTGACCTCATTGTGTTGACCTCAAGGTCGGGATTAATGAGGTTTTTGGATCGGTTTATGATGGATGGTATGCGAGGATTTTTGTTTGATTTTATAATATTTCTTGTTAGAGTATATAGTGGGTGGTTTTGATCCAAAAGGATTTTGTTCATTAAATTTGATATTGTCATATCTCTTTGTAAATCCAGAGGGAGTATATTTGTTTCAAATAGCATGTTTCTAATTGGGGTTGTTCTGAACGCACCTAACGCGCATCGAATGGATGAGTTAAGTATAGTGTTTATTTTACATATGACGGATTTCGATGAGAATCCAAAGAAGGGGAGAGAATATCTAATTTTAGATATTATTGTAGCGTTCACTAATGATAGTAGGTTGTAAGTGTTGCAGTTAAATTTCGCGTTGGAAAGAAATTTTGTTAAGTTTAATTGTTTACTAAGTGATGTTTCCAGCTTGTCACAGTGAGTGTTCCAAGTGTATCTGCTGTTAATATGTATACCTAAAATTCTTAATTCCTTTGCCTCGGAAAATTGGTGGCTGTCACATTTAATTGTAGGGGTGCACGATTTTTTCCGACATATATGAATAAATTTGCATTTCTCGAGAGATAAAGATGCTCCTGAATATTCACACCAGTCATGAATGTTTAAGAATAATTCTTGAATATCTATTACGGGATTTCTTTCTTTTTTTGATTTTATTATGATGTTGTAGTCATCAGCGAATGCAGTAAAGTCTAGTTCCTTGTGTACTTGTATGATCGAAGCAAGTCTCTGGTAGGCTATTTGAAACAGAATAACCGATAATGGAGATCCTTGAGGGATACCATTATGCAGTGGGTAGGAAGATGACATGAAGGAATTTATCCTTACGGTAATTTTTCGGTTTGTCATAAAATTTATTACATAGCTTATCATTCGGCGCCCTAGCTTCCAAATCTTCATTTGGTCGACTATGGCGTGGACTCCGATTTTCTCAAACGCTTTTTCGAAATCTAGCGATAATATTGTAATGTGTCTGCGCCGAGAGAGGCTGTCTGCAATTTGGTGGTCTACATAGAGTAGATTATCAATTGTAGATCTGCCTCTAGTAAAGCCGTACTGTTGGCTATTGAGTAGTTTGTAAGTAGATACAAACCACCAAAGCCTATTCGCAATTATTTTATCGAGGAGTTTTGCTAAACATGAGTTTAAAGAGATGGGTCTAAAAGAATTGAGGGATGACTTGTCTGCTTGCGGTTTGGGGATAGGAATTACTATACTATGCTTATACTGTTGAGGTATCAGTTGGTCAAAAATTCGATTGTATTGTTTCAGCAAACGTTTCTTCATTTCCTCGGGAAGTTGTTTAATGATTGGGTAGGAAATCCGGTCGGCGCCCGGAGTTTTCCCTTTTACTCTTGTTAGGACACAATTCATTTCTAATAGGGTGAGGTCGTCCTCCAATGGCGCTGATTGATTGTTCGTGGGGAAGTTTGGTAAATTTATGGACATATTGTGTTTGTGGTTCCTAAATGTAGGAGAGAACGTACTATCAGAGGATTTTGAGGACCAATTTAGTCCAAAGTTTTCTGCAATTTCTTCCGGCTTTGTGATGAATTGATTCGGATCATTCGGAGAGTATATTCCGTAGATAGTCTGTTTGGTATTGTAGCCCGTGAACGAGCGGATGTTTTGCCATATTCTATCTAATTTGGTTTGAGGTTTTATTGAAGATGTTAATTCATTGATAGCCTTTCTTTTAGAGTTTTTTATTTCTCGTTTTAGCCTTGCATTTGCTCTTTTGTACCTAATAAGGTTCTCAGTCGTCATATTACGCCTAAAGTTGTACCAATGTCTTTTTTTCTCAGTTTTCAATTTCTCTAGATTGGCGTTCCACCAAACTACATTCTTGTTTTTAGTAGGATATGTTTGAGGGATTGATATGTTAGATGATTGTAAAATTATTTTTGAAATGTTTGCTGATTCTTTATTGATATTTTCGCTGATTTCCCGAGTGGAGTGGAACATTGTACACTTTTCTTTGAATAATTGCCAGTTTGCCTTGTGAAGTTTAAATTTAGGTTTGAAAGTTGCTTGAGTGTTGCGGTCAGGATCGGGGAATAAATCAATTATTATAGGAAAGTGGTCGCTTCCGTATAGAGAATTATCTATATTCCATTGAGTAAAAGGTAAAATGGATGGAGTGCAGAAAGTAAGGTCCACATTTGAGAATGTGTTATGAGTACTCAAGTGCGTGGGAGAGGAATCATTCAGTAAAGTAAAGTTATTTTTGGTTATAAACTTTGCGAAAGTCCGTCCTTTTCTGTTAATGGTTGTTGATCCCCAATTGGTGTGCCAACAATTAAAGTCTCCGGTTACTAACGTGGGAGTATTGTTTGTATTTAGAAGAAATACGTTTTCTAAATTTGCTTCACTGAAACATGCGTTAGGTGGTAGATATGCAGATATGATTCTAATTTTCTTTTTTGTATGGAATTCGATGCATAATGCATCGAAATCGTCTGCTAGATATGATGGTCTGTGTTGGATTGAGTTGTGTACCAAAAGGGCAACTCCTCCATATCTCGTATTGGATGTATTTTTTAAATAAATTGAATAATTTATCGGTATGGGAATACCATTGCTGTCGTGCAAATGTGTCTCTTGGAGTGATATAATTTTTGGTCGCAAGCGATTAATAAGTATTAGTAGTTGATTGTAATTATTTCTATAACCATTTAAATTCCACTGAACTATTTTCATATCTATGGGTTGACTTGAGATAATCTAATATACGAGTAAATGTTAGTCGGGTTAGTTGTGCAGGTGTTTTTACTTTAAAATAAGTGATAATTTAGGTTTTATTTCCTCTGCTTTTTTCTTGTGTTTAATATTTTTCCTAAAGTTCTTTTAGATGTATTTCTGGGTAGAATTAATGGTTTTGTTTTTCCTGATGTTTGGGATGCGTTGCTCGATGCTTCTATGTCTTTATCAGAGTCTAGTAAGTCCATGTCTGAGATATCAGCGTAGTCTTTTATTTCACGTGAGATTTTTGAATTTCCTGGTTTCGGTGGTTGCATGGCAGTTGAGGTGGTGTCAGCAGCTTTTATGGGATTTTTTGGGGTATTTGTGAAATCTGCGATGTTCGATGACTTTAAGGCAGCAGCATAAGTTGTTGCGTAGGTTGGATGTCTCTCTTTGTATTTCTTGAACGCGGTCTTTCTATCAACTTTTTCAATTGTGATTATGGTTTGGATTTCTTTTTCTTTTAGAAAAACGGGACAGGATTTGTTGTTGTGAGAGTGGTTGGTGTCAGATAATTTTTGTTCTTTGCAGTTTATACATGTTACGTTGAGTGGGCATACTTCGTCTAGTTCAGCTATTACATGATAATCGTTTGAGCAATTTGTACATGTTTTATTTTTGTCACATTTCTTTGCGAGGTGCCCATATCGTAAACAATTCTTGCATTTCATTGGGAGTGGAATGTATGGTTTGAGCTCCGTGATTTCATAACCCACTTTGAACTCAGGCGGTAGTGTAATTGAGTTAAATGTTGCAATGATTAATCCAGTTTCTATTAGCTTGTTGTCTTCTTTTTTTAGAATCTTGTCTATTTTACATATGTTTTGTCCCGTCATTTCTTTTAATATTTCGTCTTCTGGCATTCCACGCAATTCGTTTGAGTAGAACACACCACGGACGAAGTTGAGAGAATTGTGCTCTGTTACGTCAACGTCGATATCATAGTTGAGAGAACGAAGTTGGATGAGTTTACTTGCTTGAGTGGCATTTTTTGTCTTTATTAGCAGTGTACCGTTTCGTAATTTTTTGCAACTTTCGACTTCTCCTCCACATGTGCTATCGATGACCTTTTTAATAAGAAAAGGCGAAACGTTAGCCATAGTGTTGGGACCACCTACACGCGATAATATTAAATATTTCGGACCAGCTGAAGAGTTTATTAACATTTTCGATTTGTCATACGTTATAGGAGGTTTGAAAGCCTTGTCCCGGTCTGGTGGATCACTCATATTGTCAGTTCAATTTTACAACAACACTTTGTAGATCAGTTATAAGTTTTTTTTTTTTCAACTAATGATATTATTTGTCAATGAGTATTGTTTTTGTAAGGTCGATAACGGCGGTTAGAATATGTTGTTTTGCTTTTTTATTTCTCTTACAGAAACAGCAAAAAGAAAAGTTGTGTGCGATTGCTCTTAACAACACGTCTGTTACAGCCGGCGTTACAATGCAAACTGCGGACGGCAAAATACTTGTACGGGCACAATACAAAAACGTAAATGCAGAAGATGAAATTTTCATTGCACCTGATTGTTGATCTGCTTTGCTTGGTCGTTCGTGGATACGCCGACTTAAAACAAACCTAAGGATACCAAAACAAAAAAAAAACAACATCAGCTGAGATCTGTCAGGTGATTATGGTGGATGCAATAGTTGAAGAATTTAGCGAAGTATTTAAGGCTAAAATTGGTTGCATACCACAATTTAAAGTATCTCTGATATAACGTGAAAATTCTACTTCTATTAATAATAGAGAGAGACAAATTCCGTATTCCCTGACTGATCGAGTTGAATCTTTTGGAAGCAGCCGGCATAACATCGAAAACTACGACAAGCGATTGGGGATCACCTTTAGAAGTATTTCCGAAGGCGGAGGGTGACGTAAGACTTTGTGAGGATTACAAAGAAGGTGTGAACCAGCGGATCATCGATTCTTTAGAAGTATTTCCGCAGGCGGAGGGTGACGTAAGACTTTGTGAGGATTACAAAGAAGGTGTGAACCAGCGGATCATCGATTCTCGTTGCTCAATTAGAAAAATTGATAATATTTTCAGTAGCCTTCGCGATTCGAAGTATTTTTGCAGACTCGATTTATTCAAAGCATATCTCCATACTCAGGTGGACGAGCAATCCAGTATAATCCAGACAATTAATACGCAACGTGGCACATACCGTATGCATCGGCTTTCATTTGGAATTAAGACGGCTCCTGCCGAATTTAATCGAATCATAAATCAAATTTTTCAAGATGTACCGAAAACCGAGTCTTACTTTGATGACATTATTGTCTACGGAAAATCATTGGAATAGTGTGTGTCAAATCTAAAACTGTGTCGTGGACAACTCAAAAAGTTGAATTTGCACCTGAACAGGGGAAAGTGTTCGTTATTTATTGAAAAAATTGAATTTTTCGGGCATGTGATCGAATTTGATAAAATTAAAATGAATCCATCCAAGGTATTAGCACTAATTCAAATAAAACATCCAACAACAGCAGATCAAGTGCGGCGTTTCTAAGGGATAGTCACACACTATGCGCGGTTTGTGCCCTGGCTCGTGAAGAAAAATGAAAAATTTTAATGGTCCTTGAAATGTGAGAAAGCGTTTAAAAATTTAAAAAAGCAGTTGAGTAGTGATAAAGTGTTAATACCGTACATCCTGAATCTTTCAATTCAATTAGCTTGCGACGCAAGTCCCACGAGTATTGCAATGGTATTATCACATGTTATTAGCCGGGAGGAAAGGCCAATAGCGTATGCATCACGGGCATTATCAGCAGCTGAGCAAAGCTATTTACAACTGGACAGATAGGCGTTAGCCATTGTTTTCTCAGTGCAACATTTTTATAAGTATCTGTACGACGGAATTTTAAGCTGACTACAGACAATCAACCCCTGGTGAGAATTTTTCAACACGATGCAAGCCTGCCTAAAATGACATCTGCACGTCTTCAGCGCTATTCAGCATTCTTATCCGGTTTCAACATGAAGACACTTCATTCCATGTTGAGTATTTATAAGTTACTAACTTTTATTTGAAATAATTGTATGTACATTGGAAATTGAACATCTTAAAAATAGTCTAGAACTATCGGTCTCCTGGTTATTACAAATCGAGGGATTCTCCGTTGACCTTAAACAACCGTTCACAATCCTAAATACACAAATAGTGTTACATTTCCTGTGTGTGCGGGCTGCTCTTATCACCATGTGGAAACGCATGATCATGTGCGAGCGTACAAATAGTACCTAAGTATGCAGTTAAAAGTTTTATTGGCTGTACTTAAAAATACCACATTACCCAGCACACAATATAAAACATGTTCAACTTTGTACATTCTGCCAGCGGAAAAAGGTGCATAAAACATTCTTAAGATATATACAGTATACAATTTGTTTATAAATATTTTGCGGAAACAAATGCCAAAGTTTTTCTCATGTTAAATATATTCTTAATATTAAGTGGACTGTAAATTTAATAAAAACTAGCTACTAGCTGCCGTTTTATTCTGCAATGTTTAATAGCTTCAATAACTAGGATTACTACAACTATAATAACTAGCATTAGTGATGTATATCCGCTTAAATGGTAGAAGCTGACATCTTTCATCTCGCTCGCTTCCTTCTGCCAGGCGGAGAGTTGCTGCCTTAGCTCTTTTATCTCTTTTCCATGATCCACGTCCATAAGGTCTAACGACTTTATAAATATTTCCTCTTGCGTTGAATTATTCTGCCGATATATATTTTCCTGTAGCTGCGCCGTTAAACTGGTATCAATATACTTGGGAGCAATTAGAGTCACTTTGTTGATTCTGGCAGTACATCTCGGCTGTAGCTCTAATATTCCTAGTAGAGGCAGATTTATAGTTGCATGATCTCCGCGCTACCATCGTATTTGCGCCGATGCTTTATCGAATATTTTAAATAACCATTTATTCTTCTGCCTTAATCCGATCCAGCTAGGCTGCGTCGAAACTTCTTCGTAGAAACACTGATATTCGTTATGACCCATCGTCGGCGTTAACCCAAGGCCAGATTCCTTTACATGTTAAATCGCCGTTCAAATCTCCTTGGCAACCTTCCACATCCATGTGGGTCATAGGATGATATGAATTTAAATCGAAGTTATATAAAACGTAATTAGTGCTCGGAATTTTCACTTGAATGATTCTGCTTGCTCTTTTAACAGGAATCGGTATAAGTTTATACAGCTGTGATACCTTCCTATGGTATAACGGTATTTGAGCTTGAACCAAAAGTTTGTTGTCAATAAAAAATACCTTTAGCCCGCATAAGGTGGAAAATTGCCTTTATATCCATCTTTTTATTTCCAGGCAATACAAGATCGTCGGATAATCGATCTATTATGTGGCTTATTTCTTTCTGGAGTTGCAGTGGCTTTATTAACGCCAGATTAACTTTTCCGTGGTTGACATTCATTAAGAGCTGAAGTACTTTTATTTGTACTCTTTGATTGTCTTCTATTAGTGATGCGAGTTCTCGGGCTAAAATGAAGAATTTCATGGACTCTTTATAAATGAAATAGTTCTGCTTTATTATTACACGCATGTAAAAATCAATAGGAAATCCGTAAAATTTAAAGTTGACTCGGGGTCAGGATTTACGTTTCGGTCGCGAACACAGTTCAAAAATTTAATATCCTTTTAATCTCTACAGATTTAGTTTTTCGCTCATACACGCAAACCACATTTGTTCCGGACGGCAAAATACTTGTACGGGCACAGTACAAAAACGTAAATGCAGAAGATGAAATTTTCATTGCATCTGATTGTTGATCTGCTTTGCTTGGTCGTTCGTGGATACGCCGACTTAAAACAAACCTAAGGATACCAAAACAAAAAAAAACAACATCAGCTGAGATCTGTCAGGTGATTATGGTGGATGCAATAGTTGAAGAATTTAGCGAAGTATTTAAGGCTAAAATTGGTTGCATACCACAATTTAAAGTATCTCTGATATAACGTAAAAATTCGACTTCTATTTATAATAGAGAGAGACAAATTCCGTATTCCCTGACTGATCGAGTTGAACCTTTTGGAAGCAGCCGGCATAACATCGAAAACTACGACAAGCGATTGGGGATCACCTTTAGAAGTATTTCCGAAGGCGGAGGGTGACGTAAGACTTTGTGAGGATTACAAAGAAGGTGTGAACCAGCGGATCATCGATTCTCGTTGCTCAATTAGAAAAATTGATAATATTTTCAGTAGCCTTCGCGATTCGAAGTATTTTTGCAGACTCGATTTATTCAAAGCATATCTCCATATTCAGGTGGACGAGCAATCCAGTATAATCCAGACAATTTATACGCAACGTGGCACATACCGTATGCATCGGCTTTCATTTGGAATTAAGACGGCTCCTGCCGAATTTAATCGAATCATAAATCAAATTTTTCAAGATGTACCGAAAACCGAGTCTTACTTTGATGACATTATTGTCTACGGAAAATCATTGGAAGAGTGTGTGTCAAATCTAAAACTGTGTCGTGGACAACTCAAAAAGTTGAATTTGAACCTGAACAGGGGAAAGTGTTCGTTATTTATTGAAAAAATTGAATTTTTCGGGCATGTGATCGTAATAAAATTAAAATGAATCCATCGAAGGAATTAGCACTGATTCAAATGAAACATCCAACAACAGCAGATCAAGTGCGGCGTTTCTAAGGGATAGTCACACACTATGTGCGGTTCGTGCCCTGGCTCGTGAAGAAAAATGAAAAATTTTAATGGTCCTTGAAATGTGAGAAAGCGTTTAAAAATTTAAAAAAGCAGTTGAGTAGTGATAAAGTGTTAATACCGTACAACCTGAATCTTTCAATTCAATTAGCTTGCGACGCAAGTCCCACGAGCATTGCAATGGTATTATCACATGTTATTAGCAGGGAGGAAAGGCCAATAGCGTATGCATCACGGGCATTATCAGCAGCTGAGCAAAACTATTTACAACTGGACAGATAGGCGTTAGCCATTGTTTTCTCAGTGCAACATTTTTATAAGTATCTGTACGCCGGAATTTTAAGCTGACTACAGACAATCAACCCCTGGTGAGAATTTTTCAACACGATGCAAGCCTGCCTAAAATGACATCTGCACGTCTTCAGCGCTATGCAGCATTCTTATCCGGTTTCAACATGAAGACACTTCATTCCATGTTGAGTATTTATAAGATACTAACTTTTATTTGAAATAATTGTATGTACATTGGAAATTGAACATCTTAAAAATAGTCTAGAACTATCGGTCTCCTGGTTATTACAAATCGAGGGATTCTCCGTTGACCTTAAACAACCGTTCACAATCCTAAATACACAAATAGTGTTACATTTCCTGTGTGTGCGGGCTGCTCTTATCACCATGTGGAAACGCATGATCATGTGCGAGCGTACAAATACCTAAGTATGCAGTTAACAGTTTTATTGGCTGTACTTAAAAATACCACATTACCCAGCACACAATATAAAACATGTTCAACTTTGTACTTTCTGCCAGCGGAAAAAGGTGCATAAAACATTCTTAAGATATATACAGTATATAATTTGTTCATAAATATTTTGCGGAAACGAATGCCTAAGTTTTTCTCAAGTTAAATATATTCTTAATATTAAGTGGACTGTAAATTTAATAAAAACTAGCTACTAGCTGCCGTTTTATTCTGCAATGTTTAATAGCTTCAATAACTAGGATTACTACAACTATAATAACTAGAATTAGTGATGTATATCCGCTTAAATGGTGGAAGCTGACATCTTTCATCTCGATCGCTTCCTTCTGCCAGGCGGAGAGTTGCTGCCTTAGCTCTTTGATCTCTTTTCCATGATCCACGTCCATAAGGTCTACCGACTTTAGAAATATTTCCTCTTGCGTTGAATTATTCTGCCGATATATATGTTCCTGTAGCTGCGCCGTTGAACTGGTATCAATATACTTGGGAGCAATTATAGTCACTTTGTTTATTCTGGCAGTACATCCCGGCTGTAGCTCTAATATTCCTAGTAGAGGCAGATTTATAGTTGCATGCTCTCCACGCTACCATCGTATTTGCGCCGATGCTTTATCGAAAATTTTAAATAACCATTTATTCTTCTGCTTCAATCCGATCCAGCTAGGCTGCGTCGAAACTTCTTCGTAGAAACACTGATATTCGTTATGTGGTTTGAGTGCAGACATTAGACATGACCCATCGTCGCCGTTAACCCAAGGCCAGTTTCCTTCACATGTTAAATCGCCGTTCAAATCTCCTTGGCAACCTTCCACATCCATGTGGGTCATAGGATGATATGAATTTAAATCGAAGTTATACAAAACGTAATTAGTGCTCGGAATTTTCACTTAAATGATTCTGCTTGCCCTTTTAACAGGAATCGGTATAAGTTTATACAGCTGTGATGCCTTCCTATGGTATAACGGTATTTGAGCTTGAACCAAATGTTTGTTGTCAATAAAAAATACCTTTAACCCGCATAAGGTGGAAAATTGCCTTTATATCCACCTTTTTATTTCCAGGCAATACAAGATCGTCGGATAATCGATCTATTATGTGGCTTATTTCTTTCTGGAGTTGCAGTGGCTTTATTAACGCCGGATTAACTTTTCCGTGGTTGACATTCATTAAGAGCTGAAGTACTTTCATTTGTACTCTTTGATTGTCTTCTATTAGTGATGCGAGTTCTCGGGCTAAAATGAAGAATTTCATGGACTCTTTATAAATGAAATAGTTCTGCTTTATTATTACACGCATGTAAAAATCAATAGGAAATCCGTAAAATTTGAAGTTGACTCGGGGTCAGGATTTACGTTTCGGTCGCGAACACAGTTCAAAAATTTAATATCCTTTTAATTTCTACAGATTTAGTTTTTCGCTCATACACGCAAACCACATTTGTTCCGGACGGCAAAATACTTGTACGGGCACAGTACAAAAACGTAAATGCAAAAGATGAAATTTTCATTGCACCTGATTGATGATCTGCTTTGCTTGGTCGTTCGTGGATACGCCGACTTAAAATAAACCTAAGGATACCAAAACAAAAAAAAAACAACTTCAGCTGAGATCTGTCAGGTGATTATGGTGGATGCAATAGTTGAAGAATTTAGCGAAGTATTTAAGGCTAAAATTGGTTGCATACCACAATTTAAAGTATCTCTGATATAACGTGAAAATTCTACTTCTATTTATAATAGAGAGAGACAAATTCCGTATTCCCTGACTGATCGAGTTGAATCTTTTGGAAGCAGCCGGCATAACATCAAAAACTACGGCAAGCGATTGGGGATCACCTTTAGAAGTATTTCCGAAGGCGGAGGGTGACGTAAGACTTTGTGATTCGAATCATAAATCAAATTTTTCAAGATGTACCGAAAACCGAGTCTTACTTTGATGACATTATTGTCTACGGAAAATCATTGGAAGAGTGTGTGTCAAATCTAAAACTGTGTCGTGGACAACTCAAAAAGTTGAATTTGCACCTGAACAGGGGAAAGTGTTCGTTATTTATTGAAAAAATTGAATTTTTCGGGCATGTGATCGAATTTAATAAAATTAAAATGAATCCATCCAAGGTATTAGCACTGATTCAAATAAAACATCCAACAACAGCAGATCAAGTGCGGCGTTTCTAAGGGATAGTCACACACTATGCGCGGTTCGTGCCCTGGCTCGTGAAGAAAAATTTTAATGGTCCTTGAAATGTGAGAAAGCGTTTAAAAATTTAAAAAAGCAGTTGAGTAGTGATATAGTGTTAATACCGTACAACCTGAATCTTTCAATTCAATTAGCTTGCGACGCAAGTCCCACGAGCATTGCAATGGTATTATCACATGTTATTAGCGGGGAGGAAAGGCCAATAGCGTATGCATCACGGGCATTATCAGCAGCTGAGCAAAACTATTTACAACTGGACAGATAGGCGTTAGCCATTGTTTTCTCAGTGCAACATTTTTATAAGTATCTGTACGACGGAATTTTAAGCTGACTACAGACAATCAACCCCTGGTGAGAATTTTTCAACACGATGCAAGCCTGCCTAAAATGACATCTGCACGTCTTCAGCGCTATGCAGCATTCTTATCCGGTTTCAACATGAAGACACTTCATTCCATGTTGAGTATTTATAAGATACTAACTTTTATTTGAAATAATTGTATGTACATTGGAAATTGAACATCTTAAAAATAGTCTAGAACTATCGGTCTCCTGGTTATTACAAATCGAGGGATTCTCCGTTGACCTTAAACAACCGTTCACAATCCTAAATACACAAATAGTGTTACATTTCCTGTGTGTGCGGGCTGCTCTTATCACCATGTGGAAACGCATGATCATGTGCGAGCGTACAAATATTACCTAAGTATGCAGTTAACAGTTTTATTGGCTGTACTTAAAAATACCACATTATCCAGCACACAATATAAAACATGTTCAACTTTGTACTTTCTGCCAGCGGAAAAAGGTGCATAAAACATTCTTAAGATATATACAGTATATAATTTGTTCATAAATATTTTGCGGAAACGAATGCCTAAGTTTTTCTCAAGTTAAATATATTCTTAATATTAAGTGGACTGTAAATTTAATAAAAACTAGCTACTAGCTGCCGTTTTATTCTACAATGTTTAATAGCTTCAATAACTAGGATTACTACAACTATAATAACTAGAATTAGTGATGTATATCCGCTTAAATGGTGGAAGCTGACATCTTTCATCTCGATCGCTTCCTTCTGCCAGGCGGAGAGTTGCTGCCTTAGCTCTTTGATCTCTTTTCCATGATCCACGTCCATAAGGTCTACCGACTTTAGAAATATTTCCTCTTGCGTTGAATTATTCTGCCGATATATATGTTCCTGTAACTGCGCCGTTGAACTGGTATCAATATACTTGGGAGCAATTATAGTCACTTTGTTTATTCTGGCAGTACATCCCGGCTGTAGCTCTAATATTCCTAGTAGAGGCAGATTTATAGTTGCATGCTCTCCGCGCTACCATCGTATTTGCGCCGATGCTTTATCGAAAATTTTAAATAACCATTTATTCTTCTGCTTCAATCCGATCCAGCTAGGCTGCGTCGAAACTTCTTCGTAGAAACACTGATATTCGTTATGTGGTTTGAGTGCAGACATTAGACATGACCCATCGTCGCCGTTAACCCAAGGCCAGTTTCCTTCACATGTTAAATCGCCGTTCAAATCTCCTTTGCAACCTTCCACATCCATGTGGGTCATAGGATGATATGAATTTAAATCGAAGTCATACAAAACGTAATTAGTGCTCGGAATTTTCACTTGAATGATTCTGCTTGCCCTTTTAACAGGAATCGGTATAAGTTTATACAGCTGTGATGCCTTCCTATGGTATAACGGTATTTGAGCTTGAACCAAATGTTTGTTGTCAATAAAAAATACCTTTAACCCGCATAAGGTGGAAAATTGCCTTTATATCCACCTTTTTATTTCTAGGCAATGCAAGATCGTCGGATAATCGATCTATTATGTGGCTTATTTCTTTCTGGAGTTGCAGTGGCTTTATTAACGCCGGATTAACTTTTCCGTGGTTGAC
The DNA here is from genome assembly GCA_963513945.1 of Hydrotaea diabolus. Taxonomy (NCBI): domain Eukaryota; kingdom Metazoa; phylum Arthropoda; class Insecta; order Diptera; family Muscidae; genus Hydrotaea; species Hydrotaea diabolus. The sequence goes on along the minus strand of OY740717.1, from coordinate 91,207,540 downwards.
ATTCATTAAGAGCTGAAGTACTTTCATTTGTACTCTTTGATTGTCTTCTATTAGTGATGCGAGTTCTCGGGCTAAAATGAAGAATTTCATGGACTCTTTATAAATGAAATAGTTCTGCTTTATTATTACACGCATGTAAAAATCAATAGGAAATCCGTAAAATTTGAAGTTGACTCGGGGTCAGGATTTACGTTTCGGTCGCGAACACAGTTCAAAAATTTAATATCCTTTTAATTTCTACAGATTTAGTTTTTCGCTCATACACGCAAACCACATTTGTTCCGGACGGCAAAATACTTGTACGGGCACAGTACAAAAACGTAAATGCAAAAGATGAAATTTTCATTGCACCTGATTGATGATCTGCTTTGCTTGGTCGTTCGTGGATACGCCGACTTAAAATAAACCTAAGGATACCAAAACAAAAAAAAAAACAACTTCAGCTGAGATCTGTCAGGTGATTATGGTGGATGCAATAGTTGAAGAATTTAGCGAAGTATTTAAGGCTAAAATTGGTTGCATACCACAATTTAAAGTATCTCTGATATAACGTGAAAATTCTACTTCTATTTATAATAGAGAGAGACAAATTCCGTATTCCCTGACTGATCGAGTTGAATCTTTTGGAAGCAGCCGGCATAACATCAAAAACTACGGCAAGCGATTGGGGATCACCTTTAGAAGTATTTCCGAAGGCGGAGGGTGACGTAAGACTTTGTGATTCGAATCATAAATCAAATTTTTCAAGATGTACCGAAAACCGAGTCTTACTTTGATGACATTATTGTCTACGGAAAATCATTGGAAGAGTGTGTGTCAAATCTAAAACTGTGTCGTGGACAACTCAAAAAGTTGAATTTGCACCTGAACAGGGGAAAGTGTTCGTTATTTATTGAAAAAATTGAATTTTTCGGGCATGTGATCGAATTTAATAAAATTAAAATGAATCCATCCAAGGTATTAGCACTGATTCAAATAAAACATCCAACAACAGCAGATCAAGTGCGGCGTTTCTAAGGGATAGTCACACACTATGCGCGGTTCGTGCCCTGGCTCGTGAAGAAAAATGAAAAATTTTAATGGTCCTTGAAATGTGAGAAAGCGTTTAAAAATTTAAAAAAGCAGTTGAGTAGTGATAAAGTGTTAATACCGTACAACCTGAATCTTTCAATTCAATTAGCTTGCGACGCAAGTCCCACGAGCATTGCAATGGTATTATCACATGTTATTAGCCGGGAGGAAAGGCCAATAGCGTATGCATCACGGGCATTATCAGCAGCTGAGCAAAACTATTTACAACTGGACAGATAGGCGTTAGCCATTGTTTTCTCAGTGCAACATTTTTATAAGTATCTGTACGACGGAATTTTAAGCTGACTACAGACAATCAACCCCTGGTGAGAATTTTCCAACACGATGCAAGCCTGCCTAAAATGACATCTGCACGTCTTCAGCGCTATGCAGCATTCTTATCCGGTTTCAACATGAAGACACTTCATTCCATGTTGAGTATTTATAAGATACTAACTTTTATTTGAAATAATTGTATGTACATTGGAAATTGAACATCTTAAAAATAGTCTAGAACTATCGGTCTCCTGGTTATTACAAATCGAGGGATTCTCCGTTGACCTTAAACAACCGTTCACAATCCTAAATACACAAATAGTGTTACATTTCCTGTGTGTGCGGGCTGCTCTTATCACCATGTGGAAACGCATGATCATGTGCGAGCGTACAAATATTACCTAAGTATGCAGTTAACAGTTTTATTGGCTGTACTTAAAAATACCACATTATCCAGCACACAATATAAAACATGTTCAACTTTGTACTTTCTGCCAGCGGAAAAAGGTGTATAAAACATTCTTAAGATATATACAGTATACAATTTGTTCATAAATATTTTGCTGAAACGAATGCCTAAGTTTTTCTCAAGTTAAATATATTCTTAATATTAAGTGGACTGTAAATTTAATAAAAACTAGCTACTAGCTGCCGTTTTATTCTGCAATGATTAATAGCTTCAATAACTAGCATTACTACAACTATAATAACTAGCATTAGTGATGTATATCCGCTTAAATGGTGGAAGCTGACATCTTTCATCTCGCTCGCTTCCTTCTGCCAGGCGGAGAGTTGCTGCCTTAGCTCTTTGATCTCTTTTCCATGATCCACGTCCATAAGGTCTACCGACTTTAGAAATATTTCCTCTTGCGTTGAATTATTCTGCCGATATATATGTTCCTGTAGCTGCGCCGTTGAACTGGTATCAATATACTTGGCAGCAATTAGAGTCACTTTGTTTATTCTGGCAGTACATCCCGGCTGTAGCTCTAATATTCCTAGTAGAGGCAGATTTATAGTTGCATGCTCTCCGCGCTACCATCGTATTTGCGCCGATGCTTTATCGAAAATTTTAAATAACCATTTATTCTTCTGCTTCAATCCGATCCAGCTAGGCTGCGTCGAAACTTCTTCGTAGAAACACTGATATTCGTTATGTGGTTTGAGTGCAGACATTAGACATGACCCATCGTCGCCGTTAACCCAAGGCCAGTTTCCTTCACATGTTAAATCGCCGTTCAAATCTCCTTGGCAACCTTCCACATCCATGTGGGTCATAGGATGATATGAATTTAAATCGAAGTTATACAAAACGTAATTAGTGCTCGGAATTTTCACTTGAATGATTCTGCTTGCCCTTTTAACAGGAATCGGTATAAGTTTATACAGCTGTGATGCCTTCCTATGGTATAACGGTATTTGAGCTTGAACCAAATGTTTGTTGTCAATAAAAAATACCTTTAACCCGCATAAGGTGGAAAATTGCCTTTATATCCACCTTTTTATTTCCAGGCAATACAAGATCGTCGGATAATCGATCTATTATGTGGCTTATTTCTTTCTGGAGTTGCAGTGGCTTTATTAACGCCGGATTAACTTTTCCGTGGTTGACATTCATTAAGAGCTGAAGTACTTTCATTTGTACTCTTTGATTGTCTTCTATTAGTGATGCGAGTTCTCGGGCTAAAATGGAGAATTTCATGGACTCTTTATAAATGAAATAGTTCTGCTTTATTATTACACGCATGTAAAAATCAATAGGAAATCCGTAAAATTTGAAGTTGAGTCCGGATTTACGTTTCGGTCTCGAACACAGTTCAAAAATTTAATATCCTTTTAATTTCTACAGATTTAGTTTTTCGCTCATACACGCAAACCACATTTGTTCCGGACGGCAAAATACTTGTACGGGCACAGTACAAAAACGTAAATGCAAAAGATGAAATTTTCATTGCACCTGATTGATGATCTGCTTTGCTTGGTCGTTCGTGGATACGCCGACTTAAAATAAACCTAAGGATACCAAAACAAAAAAAAAACAACTTCAGCTGAGATCTGTCAGGTGATTATGGTGGATGCAATAGTTGAAGAATTTAGCGAAGTATTTAAGGCTTGCATACCAAAATTTAAAGTATCTCTGATATAACGTGCAAATTCTACTTCTATTTATAATAGGGAGAGACAAATTCCGTATTCCCTGACTGATCGAGTTGAATCTTTTGGAAGCAGCCGGCATAACATCAAAAACTATGGCAAGCGATTGGGGATCACCTTTAGAAGTATTTCCGAAGGCGGAGGGTGACGTAAGACTTTGTGAGGATTACAAAGAAGGTGTGAACCAGCGGATCATCGATTCTCGTTGCTCAATTAGAAAAATTGATAATATTTTCAGTAGCCTTCGCGATTCGAAGTATTTTTGCAGACTCGATTTATTCAAAGCATATCTCCATATTCAGGTGGACGAGCAATCCAGTATAATCCAGACAATTTATACGCAACGTGGCACATACCGTATGCATCGGCTTTCATTTGGAATTAAGACGGCTCCTGCCGAATTTATTCGAATCATAAATCAAATTTTTCAAGATGTACCGAAAACCGAGTCTTACTTTGATGACATTATTGTCTACGGAAAATCATTGGAAGAGTGTGTGTCAAATCTAAAACTGTGTCGTGGACAACTCAAAAAGTTGAATTTGCACCTGAACAGGGGAAAGTGTTCGTTATTTATTGAAAAAATTGAATTTTTCGGGCATGTGATCGAATTTAATAAAATTAAAATGAATCCATACAAGGTATTAGCACTGATTCAAATAAAACATCCAACAACAGCAGATCAAGTGCGGCGTTTCTAAGGGATAGTCACACACTATGCGCGGTTCGTGCCCTGGCTCGTGAAGAAATATGAAAAAATTTAATGGTCCTTGAAATGTGAGAAAGCGTTTAAAAATTTAAAAAAGCAGTTGAGTAGTGATAAAGTGTTAATACCGTACAACCTGAATCTTTCAATTCAATTAGCTTGCGACGCAAGTCCCACGAGCATTGCAATGGTATTATCACACGTTATTAGCGGGGAGGAAAGGCCAATAGCGTATGCATCACGGGCATTATCAGCAGCTGAGCAAAACTATTTACAACTGGACAGATAGGCGTTAGCCATTGTTTTCTCAGTGCAACATTTTTATAAGTATCTGTACGACGGAATTTTAAGCTGACTACAGACAATCAACCCCTGGTGAGAATTTTTCAACACGATGCAAGCCTGCCTAAAATGACATCTGCACGTCTTCAGCGCTATGCAGCATTCTTATCCGGTTTCAACATGAAGACACTTCATTCCATGTTGAGTATTTATAAGTTACTAACTTTTATTTGAAATAATTGTATGTACATTGGAAATTGAACATCTTAAAAATAGTCTAGAACTATCGGTCTCCTGGTTATTACAAATCGAGGGATTCTCCGTTGACCTTAAACAACCGTTCACAATCCTAAATACACAAATAGTGTTACATTTCCTGTGTGTGCGGGCTGCTCTTATCACCATGTGGAAACGCATGATCATGTGCGAGCGTACAAATAGTACCTAAGTATGCAGTTAAAAGTTTTATTGGCTGTACTTAAAAATACCACATTACCCAGCACACAATATAAAACATGTCCAACTTTGTACATTCTGCCAGCGGAAAAAGGTGCATAAAACATTCTTAAGATATATACAATTTGTTTATAAATATTTTGCGGAAACAAATGCCAAAGTTTTTCTCATGTTAAATATATTCTTAATATTAAGTGGACTCTAAATTTAATAAAAACTAGCTACTAGCTGCCGTTTTATTCTGCAATGTTTAATAGCTTCAATAACTAGGATTACTACAACTATAATAACTAGCATTAGTGATGTATATCCGCTTAAATGGTGGAAGCTGACATCTTTCATCTTGCTCGCTTCCTTCTGCCAGGCGGAGAGTTGCTGCCTTAGCTCTTTTATCTCTTTTCCATGATCCACGTCCATAAGGTCTAACGACTTTATAAATATTTCCTCTTGCGTTGAATTATTCTGCCGATATATATTTTCCTGTAGCTGCGCCGTTGAACTGGTATCAATATACTTGGGAGCAATTAGAGTCACTTTGTTTATTCTGGCAGTACATCTCGGCTGTAGCTCTAATATTCCTAGTAGAGGCAGATTTATAGTTGCATGATCTCCGCGCTACCATCGTATTTGCGCCGATGCTTTATCGAAAATTTTAAATAACCATTTATTCTTCTGCCTTAATCCGATCCAGCTAGGCTGCGTCGAAACTTCTTCGTAGAAACACTGATATTCGTTATGTGGTTTGAGTGCAGACATTAGACATGACCCATCGTCGGCGTTAACCCAAGGCCAGATTCCTTTACATGTTAAATCGCCGTTCAAATCTCCTTGGCAACCTTCCACATCCATGTGGGTCATAGGATGATATGAATTTAAATCGAAGTTATATAAAACGTAATTAGTGCTCGGAATTTTCACTTGAATGATTCTGCTTGCCCTTTTAACAGGAATCGGTATAAGTTTATACAGCTGTGATACCTTCCTATGGTATAACGGTATTTGAGCTTGAACCAAAAGTTTGTTGTCAATAAAAAATACCTTTAGCCCGCATAAGGTGGAAAATTGCCTTTATATCCATCTTTTTATTTCCAGGCAATACAAGATCGTCGGATAATCGATCTATTATGTGGGTTATTTCTTTCTGGAGTTGCAGTGGCTTTATTAACGCCGGATTAACTTTTCCGTGGTTGACATTCATTAAGAGCTGAAGTACTTTTATTTGTACTCTTTGATTGTCTTCTATTAGTGATGCGAGTTCTCGGGCTAAAATGAAGAATTTCATGGACTCTTTATAAATAAAATAGTTCTGCTTTATTATTACACGCATGTAAAAATCAATAGGAAATCCGTAAAATTTGAAGTTGACTCGGGGTCAGGATTTACGTTTCGGTCGCGAACACAGTTCAAAAATTTAATATCCTTTTAATCTCTACAGATTTAGTTTTTCGCTCATACACGCAAACCACATTTGTTCCGGACGGCAAAATACTTGTACGGGCACAGTACAAAAACGTAAATGCAGAAGATGAAATTTTCATTGCACCTGATTGTTGATCTGCTTTGCTTGGTCGTTCGTGGATACGCCGACTTAAAACAAACCTAAGGATACCAAAACAAAAAAAAACAACACCAGCTGAGATCTGTCAGGTGATTATGGTGGATGCAATAGTTGAAGAATTTAGCGAAGTATTTAAGGCTAAAATTGGTTGCATACCACAGTTTAAACTATCTCTGATATAACGTGAAAATTCAACTTCTATTTATAATAGAGAGATACAAATTCCGTATTCCCTGACTGATCGAGTTGAATCTTTTGGAAGCAGCCGGCATAACATCGAAAACTACGACAAGCGATTGGGGATCACCTTTAGAAGTATTTCCGAAGGCGGAGGGTGACGTAAGACTTTGTGAGGATTACAAAGAAGGTGTGAACCAGCGGATCATCGATTCTTTAGAAGTATTTCCGAAGGCGGAGGGTGACGTAAGACTTTGTGAGGATTACAAAGAAGGTGTGAACCAGCGGATCATCGATTCTCGTTGCTCAATTAGAAAAATTGATAATATTTTCAGTAGCCTTCGCGATTCGAAGTATTTTTGCAGACTCGATTTATTCAAAGCATATCTCCATATTCAGGTGGACGAGCAATCCAGTATAATCCAGACAATTTATACGCAACGTGGCACATACCGTATGCATCGGCTTTCATTTGGAATTAAGACGGCTCCTGCCGAATTTAATCGAATCATAAATCAAATTTTTCAAGATGTACCGAAAACCGAGTCTTACTTTGATGACATTATTGTCTACGGAAAATCATTGGAAGAGTGTGTGTCAAATCTAAAACTGTGTCGTGGACAACTCAAAAAGTTGAATTTGCACCTGAACAGGGGAAAGTGTTCGTTATTTATTGAAAAAATTGAATTTTTCGGGCATGTGATCGAATTTGATAAAATTAAAATCAATCCATCCAAGGTATTAGCACTGATTCAAATAAAACATCCAACAACAGCAGATCAAGTGCGGCGTTTCTAAGGGATAGTCACACACTATGCGCGGTTCGTGCCCTGGCTCGTGAAGAAATATGAAAAAATTTAATGGTCCTTGAAATGTGAGAAAGCGTTTAAAAATTTAAAAAAGCAGTTGAGTAGTGATAAAGTGTTAATACCGTACAACCTGAATCTTTCAATTCAATTAGCTTGCGACGCAAGTCCCACGAGCATTGCAATGGTATTATCACACGTTATTAGCGGGGAGGAAAGGCCAATAGCGTATGCATCACGGGCATTATCAGCAGCTGAGCAAAACTATTTACAACTGGACAGATAGGCGTTAGCCATTGTTTTCTCAGTGCAACATTTTTATAAGTATCTGTACGACGGAATTTTAAGCTGACTACAGACAATCAACCCCTGGTGAGAATTTTTCAACACGATGCAAGCCTGCCTAAAATGACATCTGCACGTCTTCAGCGCTATGCAGCATTCTTATCCGGTTTCAACATGAAGACACTTCATTCCATGTTGAGTATTTATAAGATACTAACTGTTATTTGAATTAATTGTATGTACATTGGAAATTGAACATCTTAAAAATAGTCTAGAACTATCGGTCTCCTGGTTATTACAAATCGAGGGATTCTCCGTTGACCTTAAACAACCGTTCACAATCCTAAATACACAAATAGTGTTACATTTCCTGTGTGTGCGGGCTGCTCTTATCACCATGTGGAAACGCATGATCATGTACGAGCGTACAAATAGTACCTAAGTATGCAGTTAACAGTTTTATTGGCTGTACTTAAAATACCACATTACCCAGCACACAATATAAAACATGTTCAACTTTGTACATTCTGCCAGCGGAAAAAGGTGCATAAAACATTCTTAAGATATATACATTATACAATTTGTTCATAAATATTTTGCGGAAACAAATGCCAAAGTTTTTCTCAAGTTAAATATATTCTTAATATTAAGTGGACTGTAAATTTAATAAAAACTAGCTACTAGCTGCCGTTTTATTCTGCAATGTTTAATAGCTTCAATAACTAGGATTACTACAACTATAATAACTAGCATTAGTGATGTATATCCGCTTAAATGGTAGAAGCTGACATCTTTCATCTCGCTCGCTTCCTTCTGCCAGGCGGAGAGTTGCTGCCTTAGCTCTTTGATCTCTTTTCCATGATCCACGTCCATAAGGTCTTACGACTTTAGAAATATTTCCTCTTGCGTTGAATTATTCTGCCGATATATATGTTCCTGTAGCTGCGCCGTTGAAATGGTATCAATAAACTTGGGAGCAATTAGAGTCACTTTGTTTATTCTGGCAGTACATCCCGGCTGTAGCTCTAATATTCCTAGTAGAGGCAGATTTTTAGTTTCATGCTCCCCTCGCTCACATCGCATTTGCGCCGATGCTTTATCGAAAATGTTAAATAACCATATATTCTTCTGCTTCAATCCGATCCAGCTATGCTGCGTCGAAACTTCTTCGTAGAAACACTGATATTCGTTATGTGGTTTGAGTGCAGACATTAGACACGACCCACGTCGGCGTTAACCCAAGGCCAGTTTCCTTCCTTCCTTCCTGGTTGACATCCATTAAGAGCTTAAGTACGTAGATCCGATGAATTTAAATGGCGCCCGCTTAGATATGTGCTTGTTTTGCGGCATAAATAATTGATTGTTGGCCTTCAGTTCGTCTAAATACTTTTCCATGCGCTGCATGAATTTTTTGGCATGGCTCTTTAAAAGTATCCAGTTTTGTACAAATGATTTTCATGCTGTCTATCAAACCGGATGCGTTGTCAATGCTTGTAAAATATGCCACCATTTTGAAATAGATCACCATATTCAATGTTGAATAAATCGCAATTACTTGACCCAGACTTTCTAGATATATCCCCGTTCCATTGTTCAATTCTTTTAAGGTCGAATTCGATACTCTGGTAACCGCTGCCGAGGCCGTATGTATCATCAACAACACCATTGTCAATATAGCTCCTTTCGGTGCCGATTTATTACCCCTCTTAGGTCGTTCTTCTCTGACTTCCTTCTCCCTCGGATCTGCTGATGTCTTGTCATGATTTTTTTCATTTTCATTCACCGACATTAGTGGACATATTTTTGCTATAGGTCGCTTAAAAATTCCTCTTTCAGTTTCCACAGTTACCACCCGTTATTTGTTATCAACGCTTTTATTGACTTCCACTATTTTTGCCATCGGCCACTTTGCTGGGTGGCTCAGTTCATCTTTTATTAACACAACCTGGCCTTTTGTGAGGCCATTTGTATCGTTGTTGAAGAGTGTTTAAATACTCTTCTTTCCATCTCCTCCAAAAGTCACCGCAAAGTTTCTGCAATAGCTTCCATCTATCGAAAGCTTCAATCTTGGGCTCTGTCAGAGTATCTGGTACCGTTAGCATTGGCCTGCCTATCAGGAAGTGAGCGGGGGTTAAAACTTCAACTTCATCGTCTGCTATCGTATATAATGGTCTGGAATTTAACACTGCTTCTACCTGGCTTAAAAACGTTGAAAACTCTTCGTAAGGTAGGTTACTATCGCCGATCACCCGTTTCAGATGATATTTTACAGCTTTGACGTCAGCCTACCATATTCCTCCTATGTGGGGTGCTTCCGGTGGAATAAAATGCCACTTTATGGATTTATTATCCAATACTGGGGCAACGTTGGCGTTTTTTTAGCGCTGTTTTGAAGTTCTCATCAAATATTCTTGCCGCGGCTACGAAATTCGAACCATTATCCGAATAAATATGTTCTCTTTTGCCTCGTCTCGCATAAAACCTTCGTAAAGCTGCTAAAAAGGCTTCTGAGGACAAATCACCGACTGCTTGGAGGTGAATGGATTTTGTGGTCATACATACAAACACAGCAATGTATGCCATGTACATTTTCTTCCCACGTCCTCTGGAACACATCAATTTAAACGGTCCAGCATAATCCAATCCAGTATGAACGAATGACCAACATTCCGTTACTCTACATTTTGGCAGATTGTTCCATTAATTGTTTAGATACATCCTGACGATACCTTATGCACGTGACACATGTTCGCAGATATTTCTTTAGAGACTTCTTCAAATTAAAAATCAAGTATGACCTTGTGAGCTGTGGTTGCATTAATTCCTCCGTGGAGCGTCGTTTCATGCGCTTGTTTAATCAAAAGATCCACAATATGTGATCTTTCCAAAATTATTGGATGTCATCTCCCGAACGGCAGTTTCAGTAGTATCCCGTTATTATCCAAAAACGGGTATAAACTTATCAATTTTCTCTTCGTTGGTAGTTCTTTCTGTAGTTTAATAATCCTTATTTCGTCGGAAAATTGTATTTGTTGGAGTTGTTTTATCCATAAATTTTGAGAAGCCTTTAGTTCCGTACAAGTGAGATAGTGGGGGTATTTTTTTTCGTTCTCATCTTATTGATAAGGCGAAGAACGTATGCTAACAATCTTTCCAACTTTACAATTGAAGAATACTTATGTAGTAAATCTCCAATAATATTACGCTTTGCTGTCGATGTGCCAACAAGTTCATCGTTTTCTATTGACGCTGGTTGTGGTGGCCATTTGTCTTCTTGCATTGACAACCACTTTGGTCCCGTCCACCATAGTTTATGATTTGCTAACTTATCTGGCATTATTCCTCTAGACGCTACATCTGCTGGATTTTCTTCAGATTTTATGTATCGCCACTCAGTAGTTGGAAGGTTTTCCCGAATTTCATCTACTCGGGTCCTTATAAATGTATCCTTATTTTTGTTATTTTTTATCCATGCCATTGTGATCATCGAATCCGTCCATGCATATACTGACGATTGTACACAGAATACTTTTTGAATTTTGCTGAGCTATTTGGATAGTAAGTGAGCTGCACATAATTCCAGTTTTGGAATCGTCTTCTTGTTTTTTAATGGATTTACTCTTGTTTTTGCTGATAACAATGTAGCTTTGTCTCCATTTTTGACGTAAATTACCGCTGCAAATGCTTTACCCATGTATCTCTATTTGAGTGTCGTTAATGGTCTTCAGCCAGCGGGGTACTTTAATGTCTACTATTTTTACAAGCAGCTTCGCGTATTTTTGCCACTCTCCAGCTAGTTGATTGTCGATATTCTCGTCCCAGTCTATTTTGTTCTGCCACAGCTGCTGCACTATTAATTTTCCTATCACTGTCACTGGTGATAGCCAACCAATAGGATCGAATATCTTCGCCAGTCTGGAAAGTATTACACGTTTTGTAATTTGAGACACTTTTTCTGCATCCATTATAAATTTAAACTCGTCCTTCCAGGAGTCCCATTGCAGCCCTAAAGTTTTAACAAAATCATCGTCTTGAATGCGATGTATTGTCTGCTCTCCGTTGCTTCTCTCGTCATCCACAATTGCAATATCGTTGGAAACCCATTTCCTACGTTTAAATCCCGACTGGCTTAATATTTCGCTGATGGTTTCACGGATTTGTTTGCACTCTTGTATGCTGTGTGCTCCGGTTATCAGGTCATCCATATAAAAATCTTCAGCTATTATGCTCGCTATCCTCTTATCTGGACATCTGTTTGATACTTCTCTTAATGTTCTAGTAGCCATAAAAGATGCTGCTGCGGTGCCGTATGTTATTGTTGTCAGCTTGTATTCCTGGATAGGTAGATCTGCAGACTCTCTCCATAAAATGTATTTGTACTGCTGATCTTTACCTGCTACAAGTACCTGTCGATACATTCTGTCAATATCAGCCGTCATCACATACCTCCATCGTCTCCAAATTTTAATTAAGTCATATAGATCCCTTTGGACTCTGGGACCTATATACATGATGTCATTTAGACTGGCCCCCGTTGAAGAACGTGCTGAGGCGTCAAATACGACTCTTAACTTCGTTGTTAAGCTGGAATGACGGCTTGGTGTGGTAAATAGTACGCTCCTTTTCTTTTGGCTAGTTTCATGTGACCGAGACGATCACATTCCTTCATAAACTCCACTTAACCAATTTTCAGTTTTTCGTTGGCTTTCATTTTTTCCCATCAAAAGAAGTCTTGCTAACGCCTGCTTTCGAGACTCTCCTAATGGTTGGGCATCTTTTTTAAAAGGAATCGACACAACAAATCATCCACTGACATCTTGAGTTGTCGTATTTTTGTAAAATTCCTTGCAAAATTTATTTTCATCAGCTGTTGTATCCTCTTTCTCTTCTTCAATTTCCCAAAAATTCTCGATCTCACTAATGTTTAATGTGGTAGTTGTGCCCCCAATTTTTTGTAATTTTTCGATGTAGTGACGCCCCACGAACCTATCCAGCCAAGTTCCGTTTTTTGGCCAAGTAGTCAATTTTCTTTAAAAATTCCATTATCCATTATAGATGGATATAGGTCTGCGCCGATTTTCATATCAATTCGACCCGTTTTATTGAAGTCGGGATCAGCTAAAACATAGTTGTTCCATCCATGATTATCATATGCAAATGATTCATCGGGTAGTGCCTTTGTCAGTTTTGGGAACACTAACGCTTCTGCTTCCATTGAGAATAATCTTGAAAACCGTGGCTTTATTTTTAAGCTAACTTTTGCTTTTTAAATGCACATCTTCTCTTCTGACAGCCCTGAGACTTCCGTGATTAATTTCATTTTTGGAATTCGTAAAATCTGGACAGACTCTTCCGAAATTAACGTTATTTGCGAAGCACTGTCAATTAATGCTCGTAGTATTTCATACTGCCCGTCGTATGCTCTTACTTTTACCGTCGCCGTCGCCAATAGGGTATTCGGTGGTATTTCTGGCTGAATCACGTGTGTTGCTACTTTTTCAGTAGCATGCAACATTGAATGATGGTTTCTTCCACATTGCCGGCAAGTCCAATCTCTGGTGCATTTGATGTTCTGTGTGTGACTCAAACATCGCTGACATATCTGTTTTCTCTTTATTATTGACCACCGGGCTGATATTTCCATCTCTTTAAATTTAAAACATTTAAAAATGGTGTGATTATCGCTATCACAGCATACACATTTGCTCGATACATTTTGCCCTGGTTTGTACTGGCTGGTTGATTGTTGACTAACTTTCTTGAAAAATGTTCTGTTCTCTTTATACGACCTGGAACTCTGTACTTGCTCCACATATTCCATCACGTCTGACAGTTCTTGAATTTCCTTCGCTTTTTTCACATGCTGGTCGAACCGCTTTAAATCTTCTCGACCTAACTTTCGAAGTATGATATGCGCGAAAATTGGCGATTTCTCAGTCGACTATCATCAACTTATTTTTTATGATGAAGACACTTTCATTGACAGTGTCAATAAATTTCTGTACTGACATTTCTAAATTTTCTTTGTAATTCGTTAGATCTAATAACATATCAAGGGCCTCGTTGAAAATGTGTCTATTGTTTTCGTAGCGCTTCTTTAATAATTGAAGTGCAGCATCGTAGTTTGATGGACCTCCAGCCATTAAATGGGATACGACAGACGTGGCTTCTCCTTCCAAATACATTCTTAAATAATTAAATTTTATGGTATCGGAGAATTCGGCTCGTTCATGTACCATTTCTTTAAACATGCCATAGAAATTAGGCCAATCTCTTATGGTTCCATAAAACTTTGGTATGGATGGTTTTTGTGGCTCAAGCATGGTTGTTATTTGCGGTTTGGATTTATTCCCAATTGTATCCGCCATATCTAATATCATTATCTTAACAGATTGCGCAATCTGTTTATAACGTTTTTCGACATCATCATTGATTTCTTCAATGTTTCGTCTTTCGCCTTCTACTACATCCCACATCCTTTGTAGGCTTTTCATTTTTAAGTGCATATCAACAGTCAATAAAATGCCAGCTCTTTTCCGCCATTCTCGGAACGTGTCATTTTCTTCCGTGAAAATACTTTTTCCCATCGTTCTCTTTGATGACTCAAAGTAAAAACTTTGTTGTATAATTTAGTATTGTTGTTGTTGTCGTAAAATTTCTTCTTCTCCTTGTTGTCGTTGCTGTTGTAGAAAATTTTCTTCTTCTTGTTGCTTAAGTAGTTGTTGGATTTGGCTTTCTTGTTTCTTTATTGTCTCTTGTTGTTGTAAACTTCGCTGCTTTCTACACTCTTCAATATTTTTGGACAGATTCCCAAAAATATTGTTCTTGAAAAAGTTGGTGCCTGCTAGTGCTTCTGCCGCCACCATACTCTTGTGACGTTGCTGGAAATCTTCCCATAACGTCTCTAATTCCGTAGAATTAGGTTCCTCTTTGAGCAGCTTCTTAATTTTTTCGTACAGTTCGCAGCCAGTTCCTGCATCGATTTTTTTAGCGGGATCGGGAACATTTTTTTTATTATTTATTCTTAAACCAATGTTAAAAGCATTGGTTTACACTTTTCTTTTTTTTTAAATTTACCTTAGGCGGTAAAAAAGAATTCTTTAGCTCTGGCGCTAAAGATCAGATTTTTTATTTTGAACATAGAGTATCTTACCTTTGGTAGGGGAAAACTCTTTGTTTGGTTTTTTTAAATTTTACCTCAGGCGGTAAAAAATATTTCTTTAGCTCTGGCGCTAAAGATCCGATTTTTTTAAACTTAGAGTCTCTTACCTTGGGTAGGGAAAAACTCTTCGTTTTTTTAAGGTTCGAATTGATCAAAAATGAATAAATGACACGTCATCCACGTTTGAGCATTTGTAATATACTAACTTTTAATTGCGTTGAATTATTCTGCCGATATATATGTTTCTGTAGCTGCGCCGTTGAACTGGTATCAATATTCTTGGGAGCAATTAGATTCACTTTGTTTATTCTGGCAGTACATCCCAGCTGTAGCTCTAATATTCCTAGTAGAGGCAGATTTATAGTTTCATGCTCCCCGCGCTCACATCGTATTTGCGCCGATGCTTTATCGAAAATGTTAAATAACCATTTATTCTTCTGCTTCAATCCGATCCAGCTATGCTGCGTCGAAACTTCTTTGTAGAAACACTGATATTCGTTATGTGGTTTGAGTGCAGACATTAGACACGAACCACGTCGGCGTTAACCCAAGGCCAGTTTCCTTCACATGTTAAATCGCTGTTCAAATCTCCCTGGCAACCTTCCACATCCATGTGGGTCATAGGATGATATGATTTTAAATCGAAGTTATATAAAACGTAATTAGTGCTCGGAATTTTAACTAGAATGATTCTGTTTGCTCTTTTAACTGGAATCGGTATAAGTTTATACAGCTGTGATGCCTTCCTTGGTATAACGGTATTTGAGCTTGAACCAAAAGTTTGTTGTCAATAAAAATACCTTTAGCCCGCATAAGGTGGAAAATTGCCTTTATATCCATCTTTTTATTTCCAGGCAATACAAGATCGTCGGATAATCGATCTTTTATGTGGCTTATTTCTTTCTGGAGTTGCAGTGGCTTTATTAACGCCGAATTAACTTTTCCGTAGTTGGCATCCATTAAGAGCTGAAGTACTTTCATTTGTACTCTTTGATTGTCTTCTATTAGTGATGCGAGTTTTCGGGCTAAAATGAAGAATTTCATAGACTCTTTATAAATGAAATAGATCTGCTTTATGGTAGCCGTAATATTGTCCATCTGCAGTTTGATTTTTCCAAAATTTTCTTTAACTTCGACCATAGAAGTATTTAGAATGTTGAGTGTTGAATCTAAGACCGAGGTCTGATGTTGTATTAGTATATGATGATTTTGTTGGTTAGCCAGAATGCTTCTCATATTCGTTTCCATGTCCTGTCGGTCATCTTCGTCCATTAACCCGAACAGCACATTATACAGAGATCCGATGCATTTAAATGGCGCCCGCTTAGATCTGTGCTTGTTTGCGGCATAAATAATTGATTGTTGGCCTTCAGTTCGTCTAAATACTTTTCCATGCGCTGCATGAATTTTTTGGCATGGCTCTTTAAAAGTATCCAGTTTTGTACAAATGATTATCATGCTGTCTATCAAACCGGATGCGTTGTCAATGCTTGTAAAATATGCCACCATTTCGAAATAGATCACCATATTCCATGTTGAATAAATCGCAATTACTTGACCCAGACTTTCTAGATATATCCCCGTTCCATTGTTCAATTCTTTTAAGGTCGAATTCGATACTCTGGTAACCGCTGCCGAGGCCGTATGTATCATCAACAATACCATTGTCAATATAGCTGCTTTCGGTGCCGATTTATTACCCCTCTTAGGTCGTTCTTTTCTGACTTCCTTCTCCCTCGGATCTGCTGATGTCTTTTCATGATTTTTTTTCATTTTCATTCTCCGACAATAGTGGATATATTTTTGCTATAGGACGCTTAAAAATTCCTCTTTCAGTTTCCACAGTACCACCCGTTATTTGTTATCAACGCCTTTATCGACTTCCACTATTTTTACCATCGGCCACTTTGCTGGGTGGCTTAGTTCATCTTTTATTAACACAACCTGGCCTTTTGTGAGGTCTGGTCTGGGCCATTTGTATCTTTGATGAAGAGTGTTTAAATACTCTTCTTTCCACCTCATCCAAAAGTCACCGCAAAGTTTCTGCAAAAGCTTCCATCTATCGAAACCTTCAATCTTAAGCTCTGCCAGAGTATCTGGTACCGTTAGCGTTGGCCTGTCTATCAGGAAGTGAGCGGGGGTTAAAACTTCAACTTCATCGTCTGCTATCGTATATAATGGTCTGGAATTTAACACTGCTTCTACCTGGCTTAAAAACGTTGAAAACTCTTCGTAAGGTAGGTTACTATCGCCGATCACCCGTTTCAGATGATATTTTACAGCTTTGACGCCAGCCTACCATATTCCTCCTATGTGGGGTGCTTCCGGTGGAATAAAATGCCACTTTATGGCTTCATTATCCAATTCTGGGGCAACGTTGGCATTTTTTTAGCGCTGTTTTGAAGTTCTCATCAAATATTCTCGCCGCGGCTACGAAATTCGAACCATTATCCGAATAAATATGTTCTCTTTTGCCTCGTCTCGCATAAAAGCTTCGTAAAGCTGCTAAAAAGGCTTCTGAGGACAAATCACCGACTGCTTGGAGGTGAATGGATTTTGTGGTCATACATACAAACACAGCAATGTATGCCATGTACATTTTCTTCCCACGTCCTCTGGAACACATCAATTTAAACGGTCCAGCATAATCCAATCCAGTATGAACGAATGACCAACATTCCGTTACTCTACATTTCGGCAGATTGTCCCATTAATTGTTTAGATATATCCTGACGATACCTTATGCACGTGACACATGTTCGCAGATATTTCTTTAGAGACTTCTTCAAATTAAAAATCAAGTATGACCTTGTGAGCTGTGGTTGCATTAATTCCTCCGTGGAGCGTCGTTTCATGCGCTTGTTTAATCAAAAGATCCACAATATGTGATCTTTCCAAAATTATTGGATGTCATCTCCCGAACGGCAGTTGCAGTAGTATCCCGTTATTATCCAAAAACGGGTATAAACTTATCAATTTGCTCTTCGTTGTTAGTTCTTTCTGTAGTTTAATAATCCTTATTTCGTCGGAAAATTGTATTTGTTGGAGTTGTTTTATCCATAAATTTTGAGAAGCCTTTAGTTCCGTACAAGTGAGATAGTGGGGGTATTTTTTTTCGTTCTCATCTTATTGATAAGGCGAAGAACGTATGCTAACAATCTTTCCAACTTTACAATTGAAGAATATTATGTAGTAAATCTCCAATAATATTACGCTTTGCTGTCGATGTGCCACAAGTTCATCGTTTTCTATTGACGCTGGTTGTGGTGGCCATTTGTCTTCTTGCATTGACAACCACTTTGGTCCCGCCCACCATAGTTTATGATTTGCTAACTTATCTGGCATTATTCCTCTACATCTGCTGGATTTTCTTCAGATTTTATGTAGTTGGAAGGTTTTCCCGAATTTCATCTACTCGGGTCCTTATAAATTTGTCCTTATTTTTGTTATTTTTTATCTATGCCATTGTGATCATCGAATCCGTCCATGCATATACTGACGATTGTACACAGAATACTTTTTGAATTTTGCTGAGCTATTTGGATAGTAAGTGAGCTGCACATAATTCCAGTTTTGGAATCGTCTTCTTGTTTTTTAATGGATTTACTCTTGTTTTTGCTGATAACAATGTAGCTTTGTCTCCATTTTTGACGTAAATTACCGCTGCAAATGCTTTACCCATGTATCTCTATTTGAGTGTCGTTAATGGTCTTCAGCCAGCGGGGTACTTTAATGTCTACCATTTTTACAAGCAGCTTCGCGTAGTTTTGCCACTCTCCAGCTAGTTGATTGTCGATATTCTCGTCCCAGTCTATTTTGTTCTGCCACAGCTGCTGCACTATTAATTTTCGTATCACTGTCACTGGTGATAGCCAACCAATAGGATCGAATATCTTCGCCAGTCTGGAAAGTATTACACGTTTTGTAATTTGAGACACTTTTTCTGCATCCATTATAAATTTAAACTCGTCCTTCCAGGAGTCCCATTGCAGCCCTAAAGTTTTAACAAAATCATCGTCTTGAATGCGATGTATTGTCTGCTCTCCGTTGCTTCTCTCGTCATCCACAATTGCAATATCGTTGGAAACCCATTTCCTACGTTTAAATCCCGACTGGCTTAATATTTCGCTGATGGTTTCACGGATTTGTTTGCACTCTTGTATGCTGTGTGCTCCAGCTATCAGGTCATCTATATAAAAATCTTCAGCTATTATGCTCGCTATCCTCTTATCTGGACATCTGTTTGATACTTCTCTTAATGTTCTAGTAGCCATAAAAGATGCTGCTGCGGTGCCGTATGTTATTGTTGTCAGCTTGTATTCCTGGATAGGTAGATCTGCAGACTCTCTCCATAAAATGTATTTGTACTGCTGATCTTTATCTGCTACAAGTACCTGTCGATACATTTTGTCAATATCAGCCGTCATCACATACCTCCATCGTCTCTAAATTTTAATTAAGTCATATAGATCCCTTTGGACTCTGGGACCTATATACATGATGTCATTTAGACTGGTCCCCGTTGAAGAACGTGCTGAGGCGTCAAATACGACTCTTAACTTCGTTGTTAAGCTGGAATGACGGCTTGGTGTGGTAAATAATACGCTCCTTTTCTTTTGGCTAGTTTCATGTGACCGAGACGATCACATTCCTTCATAAACTCCACTTAACCAATTTTCAGTTTTTCGTTGGCTCTCATTTTTTCCATCAAAAGAAGTCTTGCTAACGCCTGCTTTCGAGACTCTCCTAATGGTTGGGCATCTTTTTTAAAAGGAATCGACACAACAAATCTTCCACTGACATCTTGAGTTGTCGTATTTTTGTAAAATTCCTTGCAAAATTTATTTTCATCAGCTGTTGTATCCTCTTTCTCTTCTTCAATTTCCCAAAAATTCTCGATGTCACTAATGTTTAATGTGGTAGTTGTGCCCCCAATTTTTTGTAATTTGTCGATGTAGTGACGCCCCACGAACCTATCCAGCCAAGTTCCGTTTTTTGGCCAAGTAGTCCATTTTCTTTAAAAATTCCACTATCCATTATAGCTGGATATAGGTCTGCGCCGATTATCATATCAATTCGACCCGTTTTATTGAAGTCGGGATCAGCTAAAACATAGTTGCCTTTGTCAGTTTTGGGAACACTAACGCTTCTGCTTCCATTGAGAATAATCTTGAAAACCGTGGCTTTATTTTTAAGCTAACTTTTGCTTTTGAAATGCACATCTTCTCTTCTGACAGCCCTGAGACTACCGTGATTAATTTCATTTTTGGAATTAATAAAATCTGGACCGACTCTTCCGAAATTAACGTTATTTGCGAAGCACTGTCAATTAATGCTCGTAGTATTTCATACTGCCCGTCGTATGCTCTTACTTTTACCGTCGCCGTCGCCAATAGGGTATTCGGTGGTATTTCTGGCTGAATCACGGGTGTTGCTACTTTTTCAAAAGGATGCAACATTGAATGATGGTTTCTTCCACATTGCCGGCAAGTCCAATCTCTGGTGCATTTGATGTTCTGTGTGTGACTCAAACATCGCTGACATATCTGTTTTCTCTTTATTATTGACCACCGGGCTGATATTTCCATCTCTTTAAATTTAAAACATTTAAAAATGGTGTGATTATCGCTATCACAGCATACACGTTTGCTCGATACATTTTGCCCTGGTTTGTACTGGCTGGTTGATTGTTGACTAACTTTCTTGAAAAATGTTCTGTTCTCTTTATACGACCTGGAACTCTGTACTTGCTCCACATATTCCATCACGTCTGACAGCTCTTGAATTTCCTTCGCTTTTTTCACATGCTGGTCGAACCGCTGTAAATCTTCTCGACCTAACTTTCGAAGTATGATATGCGCGAAAATTGGCGATTTCTCAGTGTCATCGACTAGCATCAACTTATTTTTTCTGATGAAGACACTTTCATTGACAGTGTCAATAAATTTCTGTACTGACATTTTTGAATTTTCTTTGTAATTCGTTAGATCTAATAACATATCAAGGGCCTCGTTGAAAATGTGTCTATTGTTTTCGTAGCGCTTCTTTAATAATTGAAGTTATGGTATCGGAGAATTCTGCTCGTTCATGTACCATTTCTCTTAACATGCCATAGAAATTAGGCCAATCTCTTATGGTTCCATAAAACTTTGGTATGGATGGTTTTTGTGGCTCAAGCATGGATGTTATTTGCGGTTTTGATTTATTCCCGATTGTATCCGCCATATCTAATATCATTATCTTAACAGATTGCGCAATCTGTTTATAACGTTTTTCGACATCATCATTGATTTCTTCAATGTTTCGTCTTTCGACTTCTACTACATCCCACATCCTTTGTAGGCTTTTCATTTTTAAGTGCATATCAACAGTCAATAAAATGCCAGCTCTTTTCCGCCATTCTCGGAACGTGTCATTTTCTTCCGTGAAAATACTTTTTCCCATCGTTCTCTTTGATGACTCAAAGTAAAAACTTTGTTGTATAATTTAGTATTGTTGTTGTCGTAAAATTTCTTCTTCTCCTTGTTGTCGTTGCTGTTGTAGAAAATTTTCTTCTTCTTGTCGCTTAAGTAGTTGTTGGATTTGGCTTTCTTGTTTCTTTATTGTCTCTTGTTGTTGTAAACTTCGCTGCTTTCTACACTCTTCAATATTTTTGGACAGATTCCCAAAAATATTGTTCTTGAAATAGTTGGTGCCTGCTAGTGCTTCTGCCGACACCATACTCTTGTGACGTTGCTGGAAATCTTCCCATAACGTCTCTAATTCCGTAGAATTAGGTTCCTCTTTGAGTAGCTTCTTAATTTTTTCGTACACTTCGCAGCCAGTTCCTGCATCGATTTACTTAGCGGGTTCGGGAACATTTTTTTTATTATTTATTCTTAAACCAATGTTAAAAGCATTGGTTTACACTTTTCTTTTTTTTTAAATTTACCTCAGACGGTAAAAAAGAATTCTTTAGCTCTGGCGCTAAAGATCAGATTTTTTATTTTGAACATAGAGTATCTTACCTTGGGTAGGGAAAAACTCTTCGTTTTTTTAAGGTTCGAATTGATCAAAAATGAATAAATGACACGTCATCCACGTTTGAGCATTTGTAATATACTAACTTTTAATTGCGTTGAATTATTCTGCCGATATATATGTTTCTGTAGCTGCGCCGTTGAACTGGTATCAATATTCTTGGGAGCAATTAGATTCACTTTGTTTATTCTGGCAGTACATCCCAGCTGTAGCTCTAATATTCCTAGTAGAGGCAGATTTATAGTTTCATGCTCCCCGCGCTCACATCGTATTTGCGCCGATGCTTTATCGAAAATGTTAAATAACCATTTATTCTTCTGCTTCAATCCGATCCAGCTATGCTGCGTCGAAACTTCTTTGTAGAAACACTGATATTCGTTATGTGGTTTGAGTGCAGACATTAGACACGAACCACGTCGGCGTTAACCCAAGGCCAGTTTCCTTCACATGTTAAATCGCTGTTCAAATCTCCCTGGCAACCTTCCACATCCATGTGGGTCATAGGATGATATGATTTTAAATCGAAGTTATATAAAACGTAATTAGTGCTCGGAATTTTAACTAGAATGATTCTGTTTGCTCTTTTAACTGGAATCGGTATAAGTTTATACAGCTGTGATGCCTTCCTTGGTATAACGGTATTTGAGCTTGAACCAAAAGTTTGTTGTCAATAAAAATACCTTTAGCCCGCATAAGGTGGAAAATTGCCTTTATATCCATCTTTTTATTTCCAGGCAATACAAGATCGTCGGATAATCGATCTTTTATGTGGCTTATTTCTTTCTGGAGTTGCAGTGGCTTTATTAACGCCGAATTAACTTTTCCGTAGTTGGCATCCATTAAGAGCTGAAGTACTTTCATTTGTACTCTTTGATTGTCTTCTATTAGTGATGCGAGTTTTCGGGCTAAAATGAAGAATTTCATAGACTCTTTATAAATGAAATAGATCTGCTTTATGGTAGCCGTAATATTGTCCATCTGCAGTTTGATTTTTCCAAAATTTTCTTTAACTTCGACCATAGAAGTATTTAGAATGTTGAGTGTTGAATCTAAGACCGAGGTCTGATGTTGTATTAGTATATGATGATTTTGTTGGTTAGCCAGAATGCTTCTCATATTCGTTTCCATGTCCTGTCGGTCATCTTCGTCCATTAACCCGAACAGCACATTATACAGAGTTCCGAAGCATTTAAATGGCGCCCGCTTAGATCTGTGCTTGTTTTGCGGCATAAATAATTGATTGTTGGCCTTCAGTTCGTCTAAATACTTTTCCATGCGCTGCATGAATTTTTTGGCATGGCTCTTTAAAAGTATCCAGTTTTGTACAAATGATTTTCATGCTGTCTATCAAACCGGATGCGTTGTCAATGCTTGTAAAATATGCCACCATTTCGAAATAGATCACCATATTCCATGTTGAATAAATCGCAATTACTTGACCCAGACTTTCTAGATATATCCCCGTTCCATTGTTCAATTCTTTTAAGGTCGAATTCGATAGTCTGGTAACCGCTGCCGAGGCCGTATGTATCATCAACAACACCATTGTCAATATAGCTGCTTTCGGTGCCGATTTATTACCCCTCTTAGGTCGTTCTTTTCTGACTTCCTTCTCCCTCGGATCTGCTGATGTCTTGTCATGATTTTTTTTCATTTTCATTCTCCGACAATAGTGGATATATTTTTGCTATAGGACGCTTAAAAATTTCTCTTTCAGTTTCCACAGTACCACCCGTTATTTGTTATCAACGCCTTTATCGACTTCCACTATTTTTACCATCGGCCACTTTGCTAGGTGGCTTAGTTCATCTTTTATTAACACAACCTGGCCTTTTGTGAGGTCTGGTCTGGGCCATTTGTATCTTTGATGAAGAGTGTTTAAATACTCTTCTTTCCACCTCATCCAAAAGTCACCGCAAAGTTTCTGCAAAAGCTTCCATCTATCGAAACCTTCAATCTTAAGCTCTGCCAGAGTATCTGGTACCGTTAGCGTTGGCCTGCCTATCAGGAAGTGAGCGGGGGTTAAAACTTCAACTTCATCGTCTGCTATCGTATATAATGGTCTGGAATTTAACACTGCTTCTACCTGGCTTAAAAACGTTGAAAACTCTTCGTAAGGTAGGTTACTATCGCCGATCACCCGTTTCAGATGATATTTTACAGCTTTGACGCCAGCCTACCATATTCCTCCTATGTGGGGTGCTTCCGGTGGAATAAAATGCCACTTTATGGCTTCATTATCCAATCTGGGGCAACGTTGGCGTTTTTTTAGCGCTGTTTTGAAGTTCTCATCAAATATTCTCGCCGCGGCTACGAAATTCGAACCATTATCCGAATAAATATGTTCTCTTTTGCCTCGTCTCGCATAAAAGCTTCGTAAAGCTGCTAAAAAGGCTTCTGAGGACAAATCACCGACTGCTTGGAGGTGAATGGATTTTGTGGTCATACATACAAACACAGCAATGTATGCCATGTACATTTTCTTCCCACGGCCTCTGGAACACATCAATTTAAACGGTCCAGCATAATCCAATCCAGTTTGAACGAATGACCAACATTCCGTTACTCTACATTTCGGCAGATTGTCCCATTAATTGTTTAGATATATCCTGACGACACCTTATGCACGTGACACATGTTCGCAGATATTTCTTTAGAGACTTCTTCAAACTAAAAATCAAGTATGACCTTGTGAGCTGTGGTTGCATTAATTCCTCCGTGGAGCGTCGTTTCATGCGCTTGTTTAATCAAAAGATCCACAATATGTGATCTTTCCAAAATTATTGGATGTCATCTCCCGAACGGCAGTTGCAGTAGTATCCCGTTATTATCCAAAAACGGGTATAAACTTATCAATTTGCTCTTCGTTGTTAGTTCTTTCTGTAGTTTAATAATCCTTATTTCGTCGGAAAATTGTATTTGTTGGAGTTGTTTTATCCATAAATTTTGAGAAGCCTTTAGTTCCGTACAAGTGAGATAGTGGGGGTATTTTTTTCGTTCTCATCTTATTGATAAGGCGAAGAACGTATGCTAACAATCTTTCCAACTTTACAATTGAAGAATACTTATGTAGTAAATCTCCAATAATATTACGCTTTGCTGTCGATGTGCCAACAAGTTCATCGTTTTCTATTGACGCTGGTTGTGGTGGCCATTTGTCTTCTTGCATTGACAACCACTTTGGTCCCGCCCACCATAGTTTATGATTTGCTAACTTATCTGGCATTATTCCTCTACATCTGCTGGATTTTCTTCAGATTTTATGTAGTTGGAAGGTTTTCCCGAATTTCATCTACTCGGGTCCTTATAAATTTGTCCTTATTTTTGTTATTTTTTATCTATGCCATTGTGATCATCGAATCCGTCCATGCATATACTGACGATTGTACACAGAATACTTTTTGAATTTTGCTGAGCTATTTGGATAGTAAGTGAGCTGCACATAATTCCAGTTTTGGAATCGTCTTCTTGTTTTTTAATGGATTTACTCTTGTTTTTGCTGATAACAATGTAGCTTTGTCTCCATTTTTGACGTAAATTACCGCTGCAAATGCTTTACCCATGTATCTCTATTTGAGTGTCGTTAATGGTCTTCAGCCAGCGGGGTACTTTAATGTCTACCATTTTTACAAGCAGCTTCGCGTAGTTTTGCCACTCTCCAGCTAGTTGATTGTCGATATTCTCGTCCCAGTCTATTTTGTTCTGCCACAGCTGCTGCACTATTAATTTTCCTATCACTGTCACTGGTGATAGCCAATCAATAGGATCGAATATCTTCGCCAGTCTGGAAAGTATTACACGTTTTGTAATTTGAGACACTTTTTCTGCATCCATTATAAATTTAAACTCGTCCTTCCAGGAGTCCCATTGCAGCCCTAAAGTTTTAACAAAATCATCGTCTTGAATGCGATGTATTGTCTGCTCTCCGTTGCTTCTCTCGTCATCCACAATTGCAATATCGTTGGAAACCCATTTCCTACGTTTAAATCCCGACTGGCTTAATGTTTCGCTGATGGTTTCACGGATTTGTTTGCACTCTTGTATGCTGTGTGCTCCGGTCATCAGGTCATCCATATAAAAATCTTCAGCTATTATGCTCGCTATCATCTTATCTGGACATCTGTTTGATACTTCTTTTAATGTTCTAGTAGCCATAAAAGATGCTGCTGCGGTGCCGTATGTTATCGTTGTCAGCTTGTATTCCTGGATAGGTAGATCTGCAGACTCTCTCCATAAAATGTATTTGTACTGCTGATCTTTCTCTGCTACAAGTACCTGTCGATACATTTTGTCAATATCAGTCGTCATCACATACCTCCATCGTCTTCAAATTATAATTAAGTCATATAGATCCCTTTGGACTCTGGGACCTATATACATGATGTCATTTAGACTGGCCCCCGTTGAAGAACGTGCTGAGGCGTCAAATACGACTCTTAACTTCGTTGTTAAGCTGGAATGACGGCTTGGTGTGGTAAATAATATGCTCCTTTCCTTTTGGCTAGTTTCATGTGACCGAGACGATCATATTCCTTCATGAACTCCACTTAACCAATTTTCAGTTTTTCGTTGGCTTTTATTTTTTTTCCATCGATAGAAGTCTTGCTAACGCCTGCTTTCGGGACTCTCCTAATGGTTGGGCATCTTTTTTAAAAGGAATTGACACAACAAATCTTCCACTGACATCTTGAGTTGTCGTATTTTTGTAAAATTCCTTGCAAAATTTATTTTCATCAGCTGTTGTATGCTCTTCCTCTTATTCACATTCCCAAAATGTTGTTTAATGTGGTAGTTGTGCCGTCAATTTTTTGTAATTTTTCGATGTAGTGACGCCCCCCGAAACTATCCAGCCAAGTTCCGTTTTTTGGCCAAGTAGTCCATTTTCTTTAGAAATTCCATTATCCATTATAGCTGGATATAGGTCTGCGCCGATTATCATCTCAATTCGACCCGTTTTATTGAAGTCGGGATCAGCTAAAACATAGTTGTTCCATCCATGATTATCACATGCAAATGATTCATCGGGTAGTGCCTTTGTCAGTTTTGGGAACACTAACGCTTCTGCTTCCATTGAGAATAAACTTGAAAACCGTGGCTTTATTTTTAAGCTAACTTTTGCTTTTGAAATGCACATCTTCTCTTCTGACAGCCCTGAGACTTCCGTGATTAATTTCATTTTTGGAATTCGTAAAATCTGGACCGACTCTGGACCGACAAGCACTGTCAATTAATGCTCGTAGTATTTCCTACTGCCCGTCGTATGCTCTTACTTTTACCGTCGCCGTCGCCAATAGGGTATTCGGAGGTATTTCTGGCTGAATCACGTGTGTTGCTACTTTTTCAGTAGCATGCAACATTGAATGATGGTTTCCTCCACATTGCCGGCAAGTCCAATCTCTGGTGCATTTGATGTTCTGTGTGTGACTCAAACATCGCTGACATATCCGTTTTCTCTTTATTATTGACCACCGGGCTGATATTTCAATCTCTTTAAATTTAAAACATTTAAAAATGGTGTGATTATCGCTATCACAGCATACACATTTGCTCGATACATTTTGCCCTGGTTTGTACTGGCTGGTTGGTTGTTGACTAACTTTCTTGAAAAATGTTCTGTTTTCTTTATACGACCTGGAACTCTGTAATTGCTCCACTTCTGACAGCTCTTGAATTTCCTTCGCTTTTTTCACATGCTGGTCGAACCGCTGTAAATCTTCTCGACCTAACTTTCGAAGTATGATATGCGCGAAAATTGGCGATTTCTCAGTGTCATCGACTATCATCAACTTATTTTTTCTGATGAATTTTCTGTACTGACATTTCTGAATTTTCTTTGTAATTCGTTAGATCTAATAGCATATCAAGGGCCTCGTTGAAAATGTGTCTATTGTTTTCGTAGCGCTTCTTTAATAATTGAAGTGCAGCATCGTAGTTTGATGGACCTCCAGCCATTAAAAGGGATACGACAGACGTGGCTTCTCCTTCCAAATACATTCTTTAATAATTTAATTTTATGGTATCGGAGAATTCTGCTCCTTCATGTACCATTTCTCTAAACATGCCATAGAAATTAGGCCAATCTCTTATGGCTCCATAAAACTTTGGTATGGATGGTTTTTGTGGCTCAAGCATGGATGTTATTTGCGGTTTGGATTTATTCCCAATTGTATCCGCCATATCTAATATCATTATCTTAACAGATTGCGCAATCTGTTTATAACGTTTTCGACATCATCATTGATTTCTTCCATGTTTCGTCTTTCGCCTTCTACTACATCCCACATCCTTTGTAGGCTTTTCATTTTCATATCATCAGTCAATAAAATGCCAGCTCTTTTCCGCCATTCTCGGAACGTGTCATTTTCTTCCGTGAAAAGACTTTTTCCCATCGTTTTCTTTGATGACTCAAAGTAAAAACTTTGTTGTATAATTTAGTCTTGTTGTTGTTGTCGTAAAATTTCTTCTTCTCCTTGTTGTCGTTGCTGTTGTAGAAAATTTTCTTCTTCTTGTTGCTTAAGTAATTGTTGGATTTGGCTCTCTTGTTTCTTTATTGTCTCTTGTTGTTGTAAACTTCGCTGCTTTCTACACTCTTCAATATTTTTGGACAGATTCCCAAAAATATTGTTCTCGAAATAGTTGGTGTCTGCTAGTGCTTCTGCCGCCACCTTACTCTTGTGACGTTGCTGGAAATCTTCCCATAACGTCTCTAATTCCGTAGAATTAGGTTCCTCTTTAATTTTTTCGTACACTACTTCCTGCTTCGCAGCCAGTTCCTGCATCGATTTACTTAGCGGGATCGGGAAATTTTTTTTTATTATTTATTCTTAAACCTATGTTAAAAGCATTGGTTTACTCTTTTCTTTTTTTTTAAATTTACCTCAGGCGGTAAAAAAGATTTTAGCTCTGGCGCTAAAGATCAGATTTTTTATTTTGAACATAGAGTCTCTTACCTTTGGTAGGGGAAAACTCTTTGTTTGTTTTTTTTAAATTTTACCTCAGGCGGTAAAAAATATTTCTTTAGCTCTGGCGCTAAAGATCCGATTTTTTAAACTTAGAGTCTCTTACCTTGGGTAGGAAAAACCTCTTCGTTTTTTTAAGGTTCGAGTGGACCAAAAATTAATAAATGAAACGTCATTCACTTTTGAGCATTTGTAAGATACTAACTTTTATTTGAAATAATTGTATGTACATTGGAAATTGAACATCTTAAAAATAGTCTATCGGTCTCCTGGTGAGGAATCGAGGGATTCTCCGTTGACCTTAAACAACCGTTCACAATCCCAAATACACAAATAGTGTTACATTTCCTGTGTGTGCGGGCTGCTCTTATCATTATGTGAAAACGCATGATCATGTGCGAGCGTACAAATAGTACCTAAGTATGCAGTTAACAATTTTATGGGCTGCACTTAAAAATACCACATTACCCAGCACTCAATATACAACATATTTAACGTTGAACAACTGTAAAATCTAAAAATGGTATTGAAAATACTAATGCCGACTGTCCCCAGTCGAGAGTCTAATCAACAGAGAAGTACATCTGATATGCAGTGCAAATATTAACAACATTGGGAACTCGAAAATTAATTTTCAACGTTGCGAGAAGAAACGGGCAAAGATAAACCCCTCAATATGATTTTACAAAAATTGCGTCAAACAAATAACTTTCGCCCCAGCCCTAATGACCGTGAATTTGACTATGTGATTAACGGTGATATTCTTTTTCGCGGCCAACGGGTAGTAATACCGTAAACTCTACAGCAATCTGTTCTTTAACAATTGCATGGTATCACAAAAATGAAACAGCTGGCGCGTCGCTACGTCTAATGGAAGTCCATAGATAAATATATTGAAGTTATGGTGCGATCGTGCTAATCATGTGCTTCGGTTAAAAACTCTCCACCACTAACGGACTAGCAGAAAGGAACATACAAACTCTTAAAAACAAAATAACACAATGGCCGATAAAATGTCAATACGTGAAAAAGTGCTATTCAAATACCGGGCGACTCCTCTAAAAAATGGTAAGACACCTGCAGAGCTATACTTAGGACGCCAAATTTGTATACAGCTAGATGCTTTCAAGCCAAAGAAAAATTCAAAGACTTAAAGCTCGTCAAAATCTAGGCAACTATCGGAGGGAGACAGGGTCCAAGCTCGATACTATGGGTCTAACAAATTAGCCTGGAAATCAGTTACAGTTATCCGGAAACTTCGACATCTTCATTATATTGTGAAACTGGATAATGGGTTATTATTTAAAAGGCATATTAATCAAAAACGCCAAACGAGCAGACCAGCAGCAACTGAATCTACAGAGAAAACCACGTATTCAAAATCACGATCTTATGTATTTATTCCGAGTAAGCCATCAACATTAGTTACATCAGCATCATTGTCAGCATCACTCTAGGAAATATATGTATGCCTACGTATACTCAAATTCCTTTACGCAACGCAAATGGCTAGTTGGCTATATCAGAAGAGAAAATTCCAGTATCAACGCAAATAATCTGGACCCGGTATTTCGCACAAATCCCGCAAGTAGTGGATTACTTCCGCCAGATGAAATCAATTCCGCCGAAATTCCATTTCTTATAACTACTAATAAAGTCCAGCTTATTTTAAGGGTAACCGTAAATCCGATTTTGATTTTAAAAACAAAATCAATCCTTGTATAGGACACCAACTTTTAGTGAGTAGGGTAGCGCCATCGTCATCATCCACCATTGAAATTTTTTAAGGAGATACAAGAAATGGTTTTCCAAACGTGCTTGTTTCAGACAACGCAACAAAATTTACAAGCGAAGAGTTTAAATCTTTTTGCTAAAACGTACGGTATTTTCAGAAGTTTATCGCTCCGGGGCACCCTACCACTAACGGACTAGCAGAAAGGAACGTACAAACTCTTAAAAACAAAATAACTGCAATGGCCGATAAAATGTCAATACGTGAAAAAGTGCTATTCAAATATCGGGCGACTCCTCTAAAAAATGGTAAGACACCTGCAGAGCTATACTTAGGACGCCAAATTCGTATACAGCTAGATGCTTTCAAGCCCAAAAAAAATTCAAAGACTCAAAGCTCGTCAAATTCTAGCAACTATCGGAGGGAGACATGGTCCAAGCTCGATACTATGGGTCTAACAAATTAGCCTGGAAAGCAGTCACAGTTATCCGGAAACTTGGACATCTTCATTATATTGTGAAACTGGCTAATGGGTTATTATTTAAAAGGCATATTAATCAAAAACGCCAAACGAGCACACCAGCAGCAACTGAATCTACAGAGAAAACCACATATTCAAAATCACGATCTTATGTATTTATTCCGATTCAACCATCAACATTAGTTACATCAGTGTCACCACCACCAGCATCATTGTCACCACCACCAGCATCATTATCACCATCACAGCCAACACAATTACCGTCATCAGAGGCTCAAACCGCATCTTTTATACCAACGGCATCAGCCATACCACATTCATCGAATATACCACATTCATCGAATATACAACATACATCAAATGCACCACCATCAATAGTATCACCAGTACCGACTTCATCGATGACAAAAGCATCATAAACTTTATTAGTGAAAGGACAATTACCTATACAATCTCAAAATCCATCGAGGCAGCAGCAAACTTATAAAAGGCCTAGAATACCAGATGTACAAACGTCGCGTAATCTTCGACCAAGGACATCGGCGAGATTACGTAAACCTCCAGAGTACTTAAGGGACTATGTTATAGATTCTGAATAGTGTACTCTTACATGTAATTACTTGAAAAATCTCAATTCTGTTTAAATTCAAAATTTTATTCAAAATCCAATTAAAAGTTGCGACTGATGTATTACATTAATTTATCACATATTACCAATTCAAATTATTATCAATCAAATTATGTATTATCAAATCCAATTATTTTCGAAATCGAAATATTTTTAATTCGAAGTATTTTCAAATCAACTTTGAAGCTATCTTTTGTCACTTATAAATATTGCAATTAATTTCAGTAAAAAAATCATATAAAAAAGTAACTTCTATGATTATAAGTGAGGGAGAATTGTAGTATCCCGATCTGACATCACTGCCATTATTCGTTTTAGTAGTTATCCTTTATCATAGTTTCAGTTACACCTTGTACTTGTATATAACTTGTAGTACACAACGCTTTAGTTTTAGCGCGTTGTTAAGTAGACATTTTGTTGACCAATAAATGTTGAGTTTCAGTTTAACTATTAAAACCTCCAGACGTGTTTTCAATTCGATCTACTCGGTTACAACAGATACCTAATTTTAGATTTTATAGTAAAGGGGTTTCCATTAAGGACATAACAATATTAATAAAACACAAAATTTATAGATAAAGAGTTCAAGTTTATTCCAGGTGTAGTGCAAATAATACATTTTAAGAATGAAATTCGATTTCGGTCATATGACACACATTTCGATCGCAACGTTGGCAATTTCGCGTTAGATGTTTTCTCTAAGCTCGTCAAAAGTTGTCATAGACCAATATGCTGATGCGGCTCCATAAAAAGAAATCCAATGACGTTAAATAGCATGAACGAGGTGGCCACTTTCACCGAATTTGCCTTTCAGTAAATCGATTGTAAAGCGTGCTGTGTGACTATTAGTGGCGTATTGTTGAAACCACATATCGGCGATGTCAAGCTCATCCAAATCTGGCCAAAAATAATTTTCTGAGATACCACGATAGCGCTCTCCATTGATGTTACCATCGATTGTTTTTATCGAAAAAATACGGCCCAATCACACAGTAATTTGTTGAGGATTCAATTGTGTCTCTTGAAGCACATGTGGGCTTTTTACTGTCCAATAACGCATATTTTGTTTATTGAGAAAACTACTCAGCCATAAATGAGCTTCATCGCTGTATAAGTACGAGTATATGATTTTTCGATGAATTTTTGTGAAACTTTGCCAGAGCTACGACTCAGAATTTCGGTATTTGTTTTTAATGATTTCCAACTTTACTCGAAAGTGAACTCTACCATGATCGAAATGTTGACTTCTGCTAGTGACTACAATGCCAAACATACGCACTGGTGATCGCGCCTTGCAAACCCTAAGGGAAACCAGCTGTGAAAGGGCCTAATGCGGAGAAAAAATGTATTTGACTGTCACCCGGACGACCAACATACTGTCCTTCAGACCTTAACGAAAAACCGTACTTAATAGATTTTGGAGTATTAGCAAATCGAACTTGCTCCGATTTTTCTTCTTGTACTTGTACTTGTGGATGAGCTTCTTAGGCTCATGTGTCCCAACACAAACGGTTTAAAATACAGGAAGTAGATTAGCATTCATAAATATTTTCGATCTTGTAATGCCTAAAATGAACTGATCTTAAAGCCTGGAAAGGACAAATCAATCCCTTACACATATAGGCCGATCATCTTATCACATCAAAAATTAAAGACCACCAGTTTGAAGGTCACAGTACCATTGAACAAGTAAACCGTCTGACCCAAGCAATAAAAAAATCTATTTAATGGAGCGAATATTGCTACGCTATTTTTCTAGATGCCGCTCAAGCATTTGTCAAAGTCTGGTGCTTTGGTTTGATCAGCAATGTTGTAAATATTTACCGGCATTGTCTCCTAGAGTCTTACTTAGAAAACCGCAGATTCAGAGTCAAATGTGTGAAAGACATCACCGACGACAGCGAAATACTAGCTGATGTCCCACAGGGTAATGTCCTGGGGACTACCCTTTATCTTCTGTCAAGCCAAAATGCACTTACGTCCACTTTTGCCAATGATAGTGCTATAATGAGCTCACTCAGATAGCACGATGTTCATCTACGATAAGTAGTAGTAAGTAGTTCAAGCAACCTTGACAAGATACAGACAGTCCAATCGAAACAATTGCGGTTGATCACCGATGCCGCATGGTACACGCGGAATGAAAACATCCACTGAGATTTGAGAACACCCCTCGCCGAAGATGCAATTCAGGAAATCAAGATGATGCATAAACAGGAGCTTGAACGACACAGCAACATATTAACTAGACAGTTACTGTGTACACCAAGACATTGAAAAAATGAACTGCAGGTATTCTAATCAGTACCTGCGAGTCTCTCGTTACAGCATATCGCGATCACATGATTCTACAATACATCACGAGGTTTAAACCACACGCGGTTTCAATGTTCTCACAAGTGATCCATATAGCAGTCAAAAAGAAAATGTCTGTTGATGCCATAAACCTCTATTTCACAAGTTTTAAACCAAATATGGTTTAAAATTGTCAGTTATGTGAACGATCAAAGGAGAGTTATTCACTCCATACCACTGTGAACAATATTTTGCATTTGCATGCATTTCTCAGAAAGATATGCACTTGGAACACGAACTGGAACATTTTTTTTTATTATTTATTCTTAAACCAATGTTAAAAGCATTGGTTTACACTTTTACCTCAGGCGGTAAAAGAGATTTCTTTAGCTCTGGCGCTAAAGATCAGATTTTTTATTTTGAACATAGAGTTACATAGAGTTACCTTTGGTAGGGGAAAACTCTTTGTTTGGTTTTTTTAAATTTTACCTCAGGCGGTAAAAAATATTTCTTTAGCTCTGGCGCTAAAGATCCGATTTTTTAAACTTAGAGTCTCTTACCTTGGGTAGGAAAAACCTCTTCGTTTTTTTAAGGTTCGAATGGACCAAAAATGAATAAATGACACGACGTTCACTTTTGAGCATTTGTAAGATACTAACTTTTATTTGAAATAATTGTATGTACATTGGAAATTGAACATCTTAAAAATAGTCTAGAACTATCGGTCTCCTGGTGAGGAATCGAGGGATTCTCCGTTGACCTTAAACAACCGTCTGTGCGGGCTGCTCTTATCATTATGTGAAAACGCATGATCATGTGCGAGCGTACAAATAGTACCTAAGTATGCAGTTAACAATTTTATGGGCTGCACTTAAAAATACCACATTACCCAGCACACAATATACAACTTTGAACAACTGTAAAATCTAAAAATGGTATTGAAAATACTAATGCCAACTGTCTTTACAAAGCACCGCAAACATCTCAGTCCCCAGTCGAGAGTCTAATCAACAGAGAAGTACATCTGATATGCAGAGCATATATTAACAACATTGGGAACTCGAAAATTAATTTTCAACGTTGCGAGAAGAAACGGCAAAGATAAACCCCTTAATATGATTTTACAAAAATTGCGTCAAACAAATAACTTTCGCCTCAGCCCTAATGACTGTGAATTTGACTATGTGATTAACGGTGATATTCTTTTTCGCGGCCAACGGGTAGTAATACCGTAAACTCTACAGCAATCTGTTTTTTAAGAATTACATGGTATCACAAAAATGAAACAGCTGGAACTAATGGAAGTCCATAGATAAATATATTGAAGTTATGGTGCGATCGTGCTAATCATGTGCTGCGGTTAAAAACTCTCCACCAAAAGCTGATCTTCACCCATGGGAAGAGCCCGAAGGAAATTGGCAGCGAGTCCACATCGATTACGCGGGTCTTTGTATAGGACATCAACTTTTAGTGAGTAGGGTAGCGCCATCGTCACCATCCACCATTGAAATTTTTTAACGAGATACAAGAAATGGTTTTCCAAACGTGCTTGTTTCAGACAACGCAACAAAATTTACCAGCGAAGAGTTTAAATCTTTTTGCTAAAACGTACGGTATTTTCAGAAGTTTATCGCTCCGGGGCACCCTACCACTAACGGACTAGCAGAAAGGAACGTACAAACTCTTAAAAACAAAATAACTGCAATGGCCGATAAAATGTCAATACGTGAAAAAGTGCTATTCAAATATCGGGCGACTCCTCTAAAAAATGGTAAGACACCTGCAGAGCTATACTTAGGACGCCAAATTCGTATACAGCAAGATGCTTTGAAGCCAAAAAAAATTCAAAGCTCGTCAAATTCTAGGCAACTATCGGAGGGAGACAGAGTCCAAGCTCGATACTATGGGTCTAACAAATTAGCCTGGAAAGCAGTCACAGTTATCCGGAAACTTAGACATCTTCATTATATTGTGAAACTGGGCAATGGGTTCGTATTTAAAAGGCATATTAATCAAAAACGCCAAACGAGCAGATCAGCAGCAACCGAATCTACAGAGAAAACCACATATTCAAAATCACGATCTTATGTATTTATTCCGATTCAACCATCAACATTAGTTACATCAGCATCATTGTCACCAGCATCATTGTCATAACCACCAGCATCATTATCACCAGTATCATTATCACAGCCAACACAATTACCGTCATCAGAGGCTCAAACCGCATCTTTTATACCAACGGCATCAGCCATACCACATTCATCGGATATACCACATACATCAAATGCACCACCATCAGTAGTATCACCAGTACCGACTTCATCGTGGACAACAGCATCATGCACTTCATCAGTGCCAGGACAATTACCTATACAATCTCAAAATCCATCCAGGCAGCAGCAAACTTATAAAAAGCGTAGAATAACAGATGTACAAACGTCGCGTAATCTTCGACCAAGGATATCGGCGAGATTACGTAAACCTCCAGAGTATTTAAGGGACTATGTTATAGATTCTGAATATTGTACTCGTATTTGTAATAACTTGAAAAATCTCAATTCTGTTTCTGTTTCAAAATTTTATTCAAAATCCAATAAAAAGTTGCGACTGATGTATTACATTAATTTATCACATATTACCAATTCAAATTATTATCAATCAAATTATGTATTATCAAATCCAATTATTTTCGAAATCGAAATATTTTTAATTCAAAGTATTTTCAAATCAACTTTGAAGCTATCTTTTGTCACTTATAAATATTGCAATTAATTTCAGTAAAAAAATCATATAAAAAAGTAACTTCTATGATTTAAAATAAGTGAGGGAGAATTGTAGTATCCCGATCTGACATCACTGCCATTATACGTTTTAGTAGTTATCCTTTATCATAGTTTCAGTTACACCTTGTACTTGTATATATCTTGTAGTACACAACGCTTTAGTTTAAGAGCGTTGTTAAGTAGACATTTTGTTGACCAATAAATGTTGAGTTACAGTTTAACTATTAAAACCTCCAGACGTGTTTTCAATTCGATCTACTCGGTTACAACAGATACCTAATTTTAGATTTTATAGTAAAGGGGTTTCCATTAAGGACATAACAATATTAATAAAACACAGAATTTATAGATAAAGAGTTCAAGTTTATTCCAGGTGTAGTGCAAATAATACAAACCTCCAGACGTGTTTTCAATTCGATCTACTCGGTTACAACAGATACCTAATTTTAGATTTTATAGTAAAGGGGTTTCCATTAAGGACATAACAATATTAATAAAACACAGAATTTATAGATAAAGAGTTCAAGTTTATTCCAGGTGTAGTGCAAATAATACATTTTAAGAATGAAATTAGATTTCGGTCATATGACACACATTTCGATCGCAACGTTGGCAATTTCGCGTTAGATGTTGTCTCTAAGCTCGTCAAAAGTTGTCATAGACCAATATGCTGATGCGGCTACATAAAAAGAAATCCAATGACGTTAAATAGCATGAACGAGGTGGCCACTTTCACCGAATTTGCCTTTCAGTAAATCGATTGTAAAGCGTGCTGTGTGACTAGTGGTACCGTCTTGTTGAAACCACATATCGGCGATGTCAAGCTCATCCAAATCTGGCCAAAAATAATTTTTTAAGATACCACGATAGCACTCTCCATTGATGTTACCGTCGATTGTTTTTATCGAAAAAAATGATGTACACAGGGTAGTGTCCTGGGGACTACCCTTTATCTTCTGTCCACCGCAGATATAACTACAAGCCAAAACGTACTTACGTCCACTTTTGTCAATGATAGTGCTATAATAAGCTCACTCAAATAGCACGATGTTCATCTACGATAAGTAGTAGTAAGTAGTTCAAGCAACCTTGACAAGATACAGACAGTCCAATCGAAACAATTGCGGTTGATCACCGATGCCGCATGGTACAAGCGGAATGAAAACATCCACTGAGATTTGAGAATACCCCTCGACGAAGATGCAATTCAGGAAATCAAGATGATGCATAAACAGGAGCTTGAACGACACAGACTAGACAGTTACTATGTACTCCAAGCACTTCAGACATTGAAAAAATGAACGGCAGGTATTCTAATCAATACCTGCGAGTCTCTCGTTACAGCATATCGCGATCACATGATTCTACATCACGAGGTTTAAACCACACGCGGTTTCAATGTTCTCACAAGTGATCCATATAGCAGTCAAAAAGAAAATGTCTGTAGATGCCTTAAACCTCTATTTCACAAGTTTTTAACCAAATATGGTTTAAAATTGTCAGTTATGTGAACGATCAAAGGAGAGTTATTCACTCTACAATCAAAAATATCAAACTATTACAGTTAACATACCACTGTGAACAATATTTTGCATTTATTTCTTCGCAGTAGTACATGCATTTCTCAGAAAGATATGCACTTGGAACACGAACTGGTACAAATAGGTACAACATCCTAATAAACAATTATACCTTTTATGGTAGCTAAACCACCGATTAATTTTTTCGTACGATACTTCCTGCTTCGCAGCCAGTTCCTGCATCGATTTACTTAGCGGGATCGGGAACATTTTTTTTTATTATTTGTTCTCAAACCAATGTTAAAAGCATCGGTTTCAACTTTTCTTTTTTTTTAAATATTTACCTCAGGCGGTAAAAAAGATTTCTTTATCTCTGGCGCTAAAGATCAGTTTTTTTTTTTATTTTGAACATAGAGTTTCTTACCTTTGGTAGGGGAAAACTCTTTGTTAGGTTTTTTTAAATTTTACCTCAGGCGGTAAAAAATATTTCTTTAGCTCTGGCGCTAAAGATCCGATTTTTAAAACTTAGAATCTCTTACCTTGGGTAGGAAAAAACTCTTCGTTTTTTTTTAAGGTTCGAATGGACCAAAAATGAATAAATGACACGTCATTCACGTTTGAGCATTTGTAAGATACTAACTTTTATTTGAAATAATTGTATGTACATTGGAAGTTGAACATCTTAAAAATAGTCTAGAACTATCGGTCTCCTGGTGAGGAATCGAGGGATTCTCCGTTGACCTTAAACAACCGTTCACAATCCTAAATACACAAATAGTGTCACATTTCCTGTGTGTGCGGGCTGCTCTTATCATTATCTGGAAACGCATATGCGAGCGTACAAATAGTACCTAAGTATGCAGTTAAAAATTTTATGGGCTGCACTTAAAAATACCACATTACCCAGCACACAATATAAAACATTTTCAACTTTGAACAACTGTAATATCTAAAAATGGTACTGAAAATAATAATGGCGACTGTCTTTACAGAGCACCGCAAACATCTCAGTCCCCAGTCGAGAGTCTTATCAACAGAGAAGTACATCTGATATGCAGTGCAAATATTAACAACATTGGGAACTCGAAAATTAATTTTCAACGTTGCGAGAAGAAACGGGCAAAGATAAACCCCTCAATATGATTTTACAAAAATTGCGTCAAACAAATAACTTTCGCCCCAGCCCTAATGACTGTGAATTTGACTATGTGATTAACGGTGATATTCTTTTTCGCGGCCAACGGGAAGTAATACCGTAAACTCTACAGCAATCTGTTCTTTAAGAATTACATGGTATCACAAAAATGAAACAGCTGGAACTAATGGAAGTCCATAGATAAATATATTGAAGTTATGGTGCGATCGTGCTAATCATGTGCTGCGGTTAAAAACTCTCCACCAAAAGCTGATCTTCACCCATGGGAAGAGCCCGAAGGAAATTGGCAGCGAGTCCACATCGATTACGCGGGTCTTTGTATAGGACATCAACTTTTAGTGAGTAGGGTACCGCCATCGTCACCATCCACCATTGAAATTTTTTAACGAGATACAAGAAATGGTTTTCCAAACGTGCTTGTTTCAGACAACGCAACAAAATTTACCAGCGAAGAGTTTAAATCTTTTTGCTAAAACGTACGGTATTTTCAGAAGTTTATCGCTCCGGGGCACCCTACCACTAACGGACTAGCAGAAAGGAACGTACAAACTCTTAAAAACAAAATAACTGCAATGGCCGATAAAATGTCAATACGTGAAAAAGTGTTATTCAAATATCGGGCGACTCCTCTAAAAAATGGTAAGACACCTGCAGAGCTATACTTAGGACGCCAAATTCGTATACAGCCAGATGCTTTCAAGCCAAAAAAAATTCAAAGACTCAAAGCTCGTCAAATTCTAGGCAACTATCGGAGGGAGACAGGGTCCAAGCTCGATACTATGGGTCTAACAAATTAGCCTGGAAAGCAGTCACA
This sequence comes from Hydrotaea diabolus, assembly GCA_963513945.1. Lineage (NCBI taxonomy): Eukaryota > Metazoa > Arthropoda > Insecta > Diptera > Muscidae > Hydrotaea > Hydrotaea diabolus. Next base: position 91,167,216 of record OY740717.1, on the reverse strand, counting down.
GTTATCCGGAAACTTAGACATCTTCATTATATTGTGAAACTGGACAATGGGTTCGTATTTAAAAGGCATATTAACCAAAAACGCCAAACGAGCAGACCAGCAGCAACCGAATCTACAGAGAAAACCACATATTCAAAATCACGATCTTATGTATTTATTCCGATTCAACCATCAACATTAGTTACAACAGCATCATTGCACCAGCATCATTGTCACCAGCATCATTGTCATAACCACCAGCATCATTATCACCAGTATCATTATCACAGCCAACACAATTACCGTCATCAGAGGCTCAAACCGCATCTTTTATACCAACGGCATCAGCCATACCACATTCATCGGATATACCACATACATCAAATGCACCACCATCAGTAGTATCACCAGTACCGACTTCATCGTGGACAACAGCATCATGCACTTCATCAGTGCCAGGACAATTACCTATACAATCTCAAAATCCATCCAGGCAGCAGCAAACTTATAAAAAGCCTAGAATGACAGATGTACAAACGTCGCGTAATCTTCGACCAAGGATATCGGCGAGATTACGTAAACCTCCAGAGTATTTAAGGGACTATGTTATAGATTCTGAATATTGTACTCGTATTTGTAATAACTTGAAAAATCTCAATTCTGTTTAAATTCAAAATTTTATTCAAAATCCAATAAAAAGTTGCGACTGATGTATTACATTAATTTATCACATATTACCAATTCAAATTATTATCAATCAAATTATGCATTATCAAATCCAATTATTTTCGAAATCGAAATATTTTTAATTCAACCTTGACAAGATACAGACAGTCCAATCGAAACAATTGCGGTTGATCACCGATGCCGCATTGTACACGCGGAATGAAAACATACACTGAGATTTGAGAATACCCCTCGCCGAAGATGCAATTCAGGAAATCAAGATTATGCATAAACAGGAGCTTGAACGACACAGCAGCATATTAACTAGGCAGTTACTATGTACTCCAAGCACTTCAGATATTGAAAAAATGAACGGCAGGAATTCTAATCAATACCTGCGAGTCTCTCGTTACAGCATATCGCGATCACATGATCCTAAAAAACATCACGAGGTTTAATCCACATGCGGTTTCAATGTTCTCACAAGTGATCCATATAGCAGTCAAAAAGAAAATGTCTGTGAATGCCTTAAACGTCTATTTCACAAGTTTTAAACCAAATATGGTTTAAAATTGTCAGTTATGTGAACGATCAAAGGAGAGTTATTCACTCTACAATCAAAAATATCAAACTATTACAGTTAACATACCACTGTGAACAATATTTTGCATTTATTTCTTCGCAGTAGTACATGCATTTCTCAGAAAGATATGCACTTGGAACACGAACTGGTACAAATACTCGTAGGCTTTACTAACTCATATTAAAAGTAAGCCGATAACGGTTACTTTTCCCTGTGAAAACGGATTAACTTCTTTGGTTCTTTAATACTCTAACATGACTTAATTGCTGCTAAAGGTTATAATGCAGAACATACACATTATGGTTCATGTCTTATAGTTCCAAGAAGAAGACTTTAGAATTGTCTTTTTTTAAGGCATAATAAATTGAATTTCGTAACCCCTGGCCAGCCAACGTACTGGCTTATAGACACTTATAAAGTTCCCGACCTATCAGCATATGGCTAACATTTCACTAAAAGTCCGTCTTGGCTTGTCATCGAACCATTATTTAGTAGTACACCTGACGTCATTAACTTTAACGCAAGACTTAAGTCCACTAACTCAAACTGACTTATGTATGAAAATATGTAATCAGCCACATTAATCCCTATATTTCTCTGTCGACTGATAAATATTAATGATAGCCTCTCCAAATTTAACTCGAGTCTAGAACCTCCCAATTAGTGCTGTAAAAGTCAATTATCGATTAGTGGACTTTTTGCTGCAAAAATTGAAAAAGTAGTGATCGAATGAACAAATATTTTAACGCTGCACCATACTTTGGAATCCTGTGTGTAATCCAGTAATAGGTCTCTGAATCACTAGCTGATTCGATTAAACAATGACTGCCTGTTCGAATATTCGTCCGCCAAACTACAGGTCGCAATTCTTGTTCATGAAATTTGTTTGCTATTTCATCATTGCATGACTTACACTGCGAAAACCACGGTTTGGTGTGGTTTGCGGGCTGGTGGAGTCATCGGTCAATTTTTTGCAAAAATGATGGTGGACGGAACGAAACTGTGAATGGTGCTCGCCATCGTGCCATGCTATCTGAAATTGAAGCCCGTAATTTTGACGTTTATACTATTATGGCAGTTTTATATTAGTAGAATGCTTCTTAAATGGGATGTACTTAATGTATTACGTTGCTTTGAATAAATGAATTTTAAATCCGAAAAAATTTGTTCGCATAGGTAAGTAGTGGCAAATGAAGGTAGACACTTATATGATTTTTTTATGTTCAGGCCATTCAAACTTTTTCAGAAGTCTACAATAATAAACGAAGTCTGCAATATTGGGAACTGATTTTGGTTTATAAATTTCCTTTCCTAATAACTTAAATTCAATTTTTCCAAAAAAATATTTTATTTCTAAAACAAATGTATTTGCTTTCCTTATCATTTAAATTTTTTATGTATAAGTAACTATGATAACGGACGCAATGTCTTTTAATAAATGTTAAATAACATATAAAGAAGGCATTGGATGTTACCAAAAGCTCTTTTGATCACACAATATTTTTCAAATGTCATACCTTAGTTTTTTCTGTTAACCTGGGAAAAATATTAGAGCATCTGATGGACATGTGCACTTGTCGAAGTCTCATCGTCGATAAAATGGAAGAGCGTAAGAATATGTGTGAGGCAATGAATGCACAATTGTGCAATAAAATGACCATCCCTGATTGCAAGCCTCGCTCCAAATAATACCTAAAATTGGTCAATGTGGGAAGCCATTAGGAATATTATCGGGTGAACAATCTAAAGGTATTTTTCAATATAAAAACATTCAAAAAAAAACCAAATAAAATGTAGAATATTTCTGATTTTTTCGAAAGGACATTTAAATGTTGGCCGCAACTTCGCTTCAGGGTGTCCATTCTGGGGGTTCAATTTTGGATGACTTGTTCGAGCATTTCGACCGGTATGGCTTGAATGACACGCGTAATGTTGGCTTCCAAAACCTGAATCGAAGCTGGTTTGTCGCATAGAACTTGGACTTTGCGTAGCCCCGAAGAAAAAAGTGTATAGATGTGATATTACACGATCTAGGCGGCCAACTCACTGGTCCTAAATGTGAAATTGGCTGCTATTCGTAGTGACCTCTTAATAGATCCACTGCTTGGCAAGTGGAGCCTTCCTGTTAAATCCAAATGTCGTCAAAATTACGGGCTTCAATTTCAGGAAGCAAAAAGCTTGACATGAAGACGCGACAGCGAGCTCCATTCACGGTTACGTTCCGACCATCATCATTTTTGAAATAATATGGACCGATTATTCCACTGCACCAGACCGTGGTTTTCTTTGGGTATAATGGCACCTCGTAAACCTCTTATGGTTGCTCTTCAGCCAAAATGCGTCATTTATATTTATTGACGTTGTCGTTGAGCCAGAAATGTGCCTCACCACTGAACAAAATTGTGGTCGAAACAGTTTCTCACCGAACGTTCATTTCCATTATAAAGTTGCACAATTTTGAGAAGTTGTTTCGGTGTAAGTCATTCCATAATGAAATGGGAAGCAATACGGAAAAGAAAAAATAAAGTTGAACACAAATCAAGCGAAATCTGTAAAAAAAAAGGCTATTGAAAGAAATTCCTCAAGTTGGATCACCCCAACATATCAGTAGAAGCTAACTTCCCACTGCGGAGTCATTCAGTTAAATGGATTGAAAAATTCACCAAGATTCGACCCAATAACACCAAACATGTTACCTGAACTCCCATATATCGTTCTGTTTAATTAGTTACTTGTCAACACTCTTCAATAAAAGTTTGTGTATCGTATATTTTCCTAAGATATGCAAAACGTCCTCGAAAAAATGATTTAAAACCACGAAAAGGCATATATACCAATAAGTCTTTAACTTCTCTATCCAATCTATTTGATTAGATTTTTTCATTAAACTCAAACCTTACTTACATTCACACTTAGCTCAGCTGAACAGTACAACTAACGCGATACTGACTGTGCAGTTTTTCTTGACGTACCCCAGACATTTGCTAAAGTTCAGAATATCGGTTTACTTTTTAAAAGAAAAATATGTTCGCTAACAAACACTCATCGACTCCTAGAGTCGTTTTAAAAAATAGCAATGTAGATTAAAATGCGGCGACTACGTATTGCACAGAAAATCGCAAAACATTAGCAGGGGTCCCCCAAGATAGCGTTCTAGGCCGCACACTTTATATTTTATTTGCGTCTGATATTCCAGATAATTAGAGGACAAAAGTTATTGAAACAAGATGGAGACAAGTTACTTTCAGACGAAACTTCATCACACGCCCACCACTTAGATTAAATAACATTACTTTAAAATCCAAAAACGACTTCAGCTCCACTGGTTAATCAACAATCTGTCCAAACTAAATATAATATAAACCTTGTTGCTCATATGGTCCACATTTGTGGAGTACTGCAAGCGCCAGCAATATACATATAATTCAAAGAATGCAATCAAAATTTCATCACTGGTTGTATGTAAGAAACTATAACATTCATCAGGACATAAATATACCCAAAGTCAAGGATCATATTCAAAAACTCAAACAAAACCACCGTCAAAAACTTGAAAGTTATATCAATATATTTTCTAGAAATGTAATAAATACCGACAACAAGAAAAACACAACTCCAAATTTATCGAAAGAATATGTGACGCGCAAAATAGAGAGGGACCTAAGGTTAAAAACCAGTTTTGTTCAGGAGAGCCATTTTAAAGTTTAGGTCCTTTTATATTTGCGCTTAGAATCGTCGACTTCACTTTTATAAAACGCGCATATCTTTGGGAGGGAACACTTTTGGGGCATGGGATCGGTCTCATTCGATGCTCAGATGTTGTCCACATCAAAAAAAAGTGAAAAGTTGATGAAAAGTTTTGTTCAGGAGAGCCATTTTAAAGCTCCCCCTTTCTATTTGCGCTTAGAATCGTTGACTTTACTTTAATAAAACGCGCATATCTCTGGGAGGGAACACTTTTGGGGCATGGGATCGGTCTTATTCGATGCTCAGATGTTGTCCACATCAAAAAAAAGAAAAAAAAATGAAAATTGATTTTTTTACCTCTAGTTCCCTTTCTCTATGCGCTGTCACATATTAGTAATTTGTTTTTTTGTGGGTCGACGTGGTGTAAGGGAAGTGTGAAAGACTATAAACCCAAGTTAAACCTTTAGTAAGACCTACAACATTGTTATCAGCTGCGGGATGAAACCTTGTAAATGTGGGCGACTTTTCGAGAAAAAGATTTATCTCGAAACCATTAAAAACAATTTCTATAAAATGCACTTTTCGTTCGTCGGCGTTAAACAGTAGGTCCTGATAAGTGAGTATAACAATTGAATTGCACAGGTCGCTGATTTGAAATAAGTTTGCCTTTGTTCCATATGTTGTTTATATGTTTTGCAATGTTGAGGTGATTTTTCCTTAATGTTGTGTTACGGCGAGCTCTCCGTCAAATAAATTTGTTTATTTCTTCTTATATTTCAACCTTAGCTATATTTGGTTTAATAATTATAATTAGTATTGAAGGTCGAGGCCTTTCTGTGAATTTGTTTGTTTTATTATATCTTGATTAGGAATTCTAAGAAAACATATAAACAATGAGTATACAAATCATCACATATTTATAAAACTATGTCAAATGGAATTTTTCTAAACATACATAGATACTAAAAATACATAGCCAGCAAGTATTTTAAATACAATTACAGATTGTACCAGCAATAAAAAGGTCTGCAATGGGATATTTCAAAAGTAGACGATATGGAAGAGCTGTTGTATAGATGTATCGAAGACTGGAACAAACTTATTAATTAGGCCTAAGCTTTAAACAAAACATGACCGATTCAATAAAAATAACGTAAAATTTATGATGGAATCAGAGAGAAATGGCCGACACCCCTATTAAGATACCCAGATAATCAGAAGGGATGAACGGCTATTAATTAACTGGTATCAAAAAGCGACAGCTTCTGGCAGATTGTTAAATTTTTATTCGAGCCAGTCAAAATGATTTTTTTCTAACATCGCTACCAATTTTACACGCATAGTTCAACATAAAAGCGATAACGGGTCCAGTATTTTTTAAAATTGTTCGAACGTTGTCAAAAAGCCAACTGCATCGTCAGTCACTGTACCAGTAATGAAAGGAAATAAGAAATGTTTAAACCAGAGCACTAAGGCGGTCGATCTTAAGATTGTGTTTTGTTCGTTAAATTTTCGTAAATTTGCAAAATTCTCGATCTAGTAAAAGCTGGACATTGACAGAGAAAGTGCAGTGAAAATGATCTGCTCTTAATACTTGAAAGGGGGTGGCGTTGTTCGTGTCAGCTGGCTGTCTAGGCAATCTTTTCCTTGTAAGTTCGCCAGCTTTTTTTGTCGGCAATACTAGAATGTCAAGGTCCACTTATGACTTCTGGGATGCCACTTCGTTTTTAATTGGCTATTTTATACTTATATTTACACTCCAGAAGAAGCCATGATCACCGCTGGGTTGTCTCTGAACAATGATATTTACATTGGTTCAACTCAAATAACAAACACGATTTTTTAATTGAGCCATCGTTAGCTTTCCGCTATGGCCTTAATAATCTCAGCGTGGAATACCGTGTTGTGGTCCGATTTAGAAATAAGCGAGATTTTAAAATCTTCAAGTTTTTTAGAAATGGCGTTTATGTAGGTTTAGAAGTTTGCTACAACATATTTTTGCAACATTTTAAATATATTTATATAGCATAAGTAATATACAGGGTGTCCGCCGGTAGGTATACTACTTTGCTTTGCCGCCATTTTGGTAAACATTAGTCTTGACAGTTCATATTTGGCAGTCGTCAAGTAGAGACGTAGCAAATTTATTATGGAAAAATATTCGATAAATCGTTAAACATTTTATAAAAATCAATCATCGATTACTGTGACGATGAGAAAGTTACGTAAAATTTTTGGGAGAAACAACGTGCCAACTAGACGCACTATTTATCGTTTAGTGAATGATTTCGAAGAAAGTAGCTGATAGGCCCAAGCATGGACCACAACGTACTGCAAGATCGGCTGAAAACATTACGCCGTGCTAAATGTAATGAAAAATCTGCTCAAAAGGGCTCGTATTTGTAAGGCTAACAGAGGCAGACATTTATCTGTTATTGTATTCCACAGATAATTGCCGACATTAAATAAAACAGTTATCAATATAAAATCCATTCTCTTTTATTTAATCAAAAATTATAAGCAAACAAAGTAGTATACCTTCCCGACGGACAAACTGTACAGCATTTATTTTTGAGAAATAAACTTTAAATTTATTTTTCGAGTTGTTTTACACAACGGATCAGTGTCTTGAACAACTTTAATTGCTCGTTCGACGCTTATATGGCTTCTTTGTTGCTTAGAAATTGAGGGGTCTTCCTGATCCCAATGTCGTAAAAAGCATGTATAAGCTTTTTTAAATGGATGTAAGTCTTGGTTCAATCTTGAGTATTTATTTTTTTTAATAAAACGTGATCAAAAAAAAACCAATCAACAAACCAGACAAATGATGAAATTGATATAATTTGTTTTAATATATTGGAAGAAGTATAAATGCCGGAATTGCCCTTAAACTCCATCGAGCATTGATTGCACTAGGCAACAGCCATTTTGTCCAGGGGATGTTAACAATACTTTCTGGTGTATTACATTTTTGTAAAAAATTATTTTAAAGCAATTTTTATTAATACAGTTTTTTTTTAAATTATCTTTTTTGTCAGACGTACCTCTATTATTTTGAATATAACTATTGAACGAGTACTAGTACGAATACTGTAATACACTAAATTGAAGGTAATATAACGCGTGATCCATTTCGAGGTTCCCTACTTTTTAAAAGAAAACCACACATAAAATTCAAATTGAACGGGGAATGTTTATTTATTATCATTTCAAAGAACATTCTTTGGAACTCATTTGTTGTACGTCTCAGATGGTCCATCCGTTGAGTCCAATTTTCGATGACTCGTTTGAGCATGGGTTTGAGCGAGATGTGGGTTTGTCTGTATAAACTTAAGACTTTACATATCCCCACAGGAAAGAGTCTAACGGTGTGATATAACACGATCGTGGTGGTCAATCGACAAGCCCAAAACGTGAAATTATATGCTCACCGAAGTGTTCTCTCAATTGATCCATTGATTGATGCAATGTGTGGGAAGTGGCCCTGTCTTGTTGAAACCAAATGTCGCCGAGATCACTAGCTTCAATTACAGGCATCAAATAGTCGGTTATCATGGCACGATAACGGTCGTCATTGACCGTTACGTTCTGACCGGCATCATTTTTGAAGAAATATGGACCGATGATTTCACCGGCCCATAAACCACACCAATCCGCTGTTTTTTCTGGATGAAGTGGCAGCTCTTGAACCTCTTCTGGTTGCTCTTCGTCCCAAATGCGGCAATTTTGCTTGTTAACATACCCATTGAGCCAGAAATGGGCCTTATCGCTAAACAAAATTTGGCTCGAAAACGTCGGATCTTCTTGGAACTTTTCAAGAGTTCATAGAGCGGCTGGCTTTGGAACGTCGGGCGGCTTCAGTTCTTGCACAAGCTGCGCCAAGTTGTTCCATACGTCAGTCCGAGTTGCTGCGAACGGCGCCGAATCGACTCTCAACGGTCTTGGTGTACTCTCTCAGATACGGCAGCTACATTTTCTTCACTGCGTGCTGAGTGTGGTTTATTCGGTCGAATATTATCCAATAATGAATGCTGGGTCTCAAGATGGGTGATGGTGTTGCGAATAGTACGCTCAATAGGCCGATTATGTTGATTGCGTGTGTTGATTTGTATACCGTTCACCATGGAATGGAGGAATATTATTTTTATCATATCGGTTGCGACACTTTGAAATACAGATATGCAACCCTTTAAAGAATATATTAGTATATATCCTGGATCGGCAGAAAGTTTTAATACGATTAAGCTATGTCCGCCTGCCTGTCCGTCTATCAGTATGTGGAAAGCACGCTAAAGCCCATAAGTTTTGCACTGATATGTCTTATAAATATAGCCTGTTTGGTATTGAAAATAGGTAGAATTAGTTAAGAAATCAAATTTTTACCAAACAAAATCGGAAATAACCTTTGCAAAAATCCGTTTCAAGAATATTTTCTATATAACAGGGCATTGTACTTTGGCTCCAGACGTCCTTTTTTAAATAATCAGGAATTAAAAAAAACCGTTTACATGAGCCTTAAATTGCTTTGTTGTTAGTTACATACTATATATTTCCTTCAATTTAAAAATATTTCCACTCCGCTTGAAATAAGTTTCATTTGTTTTGAAAATATTTTTTTTTTTAAAGTGTTTCATTTGGTTTTTTAAAAGTTTTATTTGCTTTAACAAAATATTCATTAAATTTAAAAATGTTTGTATTTGATGTTTTTCTTGTGAGTGAAAATTATTTTTTATTTACATCGTTTCGTCAATTATTTGTGAACTTCCTCAAGGGTTTTGTCTCATTAAATAAAATATAAGTTAAAATTTTACGTAATCATCGGCACATTAAACTTATAGTACTAGTTTAAAAAATTTGTATTGAATTTTACATTACGTTTAATCTTTTAAAAACTACAAAAACCAAGGACCATAACAATTATATGTTTTTTCATATAAATCAATCTTTAATTGTTATTTTTTGATATCAACTGAATTGCTCTACACAAAACAGTTATTTTCGATAACATTTTTAAAAATCAGAAAAGAGCAATTAATTTTGATTTTTATTTATTTACTCCACAAAAATAAAAAATGTCAGTGACTATTATTTATGAATGTAATTGATAAGAGTCATTCGGTGACTTTTTTTTTATAAAATTCTTATATAAAAGTCATTCAGAGATATAATTTCTACATAGCATTATAAAAGTCATTTGGTTAATCTTACTAAGGGAGTCATTAGAGACCAAACGATATACATATATTTTACATTTTTGATCAGATCAGCGAAAGTAATCGAGGGGAATAGGGATGAAAAAGAGCAAAAGAGGAGACAACTAAATAAGTGCCAAATAAATATTTAATTTAGTGGGAATGTGCCTCAAATGTCTTTAGTACTCGTAATTATATGGAACGAAGATTAAGAACTATGCAAAGAGTATAGTAAATGCTAAAAGTGAATAAATGATGAATCCAAAGGGAGAAACTATTGGAAAATTGTGTTAAGACAATTATGACAATGCGACGGAGGGTAGACACGAGTGCGCCAAACAGGATATAAAGGGTCAAAATTAAAAGGTTTTCTTAATTAAGAGACAAGAGAAAAATGATAGAAAAGTGAGTGAGTGAAATTGAGGAAATTTCATTGTTTCTGAGTATCCATATATCGATATTTGAAGGGACCTCCCTTTCGGCACTCCAGGGAACTTTGAACTATGGACCAAGACCCTTTATTATATTTTCGGTTTCGTGACGAAATTTGGATGTTCTCTAATACCAAGTTCGAGTGCAAAATTTAACCGAATCCTTAATCTAGGCACGATTTAGCATTTTAAATTTGAATCGACTGTAAAAAAAAGTACTGATAATTTTTTCATATTTCTGGGTTGAACTTTATCAGTTAATAATGGAACTCAATATCATTCATATGACTACCACAACTGGCTCGGCAGTACCTCTCTTGAATTTTTGGAAACAAAAATTCGTTGAGCATGGCACGGTAACGCTCACTGTTGACGGTAACGGCGGCTCCTTGCTCTTTTTCCAAGAAAAATGACCCGATGATGCCGCCAGCCTAAAATCCACACCATACAGTGACTCGTTGTGGATGCATTAGCGTCTCAATAGTCACGTGTGGGTTCTCTGAACCCCATATGCGGTAATTTTGCTTATTGACCTAACCACAAAGATGAAAATGAGCTTCATCTGAAAACACGATTTTTCTGTAAAATTCTTCATCTCCTGCTTAAGGGGAAAATGAAAAAAAAAATAATTTTTATTTACAACGATTTAGGTCATAATAGCTTACACAACTACACAGAAATTTGATATATTGTTTAGAGCGAGACTGTAAAATGCGAAGGAACGGAAAATAATTAAAAACAACCGCTCGGTTTCAATGGCTATAACGATCTAATTTTATTTTCCTCTCCTTCTTCAGAAGGAATAAATCCATGATGGTGACAATACATAAAACAATAATAGATAAGATCTCTAAATACACATATTCGAAATACATACAAACAGAATGTCAAGATCATACAAGAAATAGAATTTACAAGATACATACAAACAGACAGACAAAATACAAGAAGTGCAGGTACATGCCCACACATACATACTCAGACAGGCGACACACAAAATACTTAGAGTTTTGTTATCTTGTCTATACCAGGCTCAGGGTGTGGCATTTAGTAATCTATTTCTAATGCCTGACAGCACGACTGTACATTCTGCCCGCCTTAAAAGATCCTAATGTTTTAATAAAACATTTAAAAGATTAAACATATAGTATGAGTAAATCTAGCCTATCCTAAACGAGGTAGATTTCAATGTGTTTCTTAAGTTTGATGTGCGTCAATGATTGCAGATATGACGATAAGTTAATGCTGGGAAAGACATACTCCACATCGCTGCTGTACTTATCATAAGCCCATAAATTTGTTTCGAGACAGCGGTTTGGCTGCATTTTCACCAATCCTTGGCCTTGGAGAACAATATTACGTCTTTTGTTCAAACATACTGATTCTCCGGCGACCTTTGCTGGAATCGAAAAAATCCATGTACTTGGCGACCAATAACTCTGCCAATTTTTAATTTCAAATTTGCAGCTGTTCGGTACTTCTCTTGCCTTCAAAAATATTTTGACTTCGCAGCTTTCCGTTTCTCGAGTGTTGAAGATCTGATGCAGCCGCGGACACAGTATCAAATCATTCGTCATCTAACAGTGTGACCAGTCCGGCTGATTCAGATAATAAAACTTCGTTCTTCTTTCATATATATAAGTAGCTGCTAGTTGACTGTATTTTAACAGAAAAACCATCATGATTTATAGGGTATGTATTGACGTCATATGCGCTGAACGTATCTTCATTTATCAAGGGAATCCGTATGTTAAAAAGCATGAACTCTGATGTAGTCCTCGTCGTCACATACGCAAGCTTGGCCATATCCACAGGGTTCTCAGTAGGTAACACTACAGATTTTTGCTGCTTAATTATGTCCAAAGTAATGTCGTGAATAGATGATTGGTTTTTCAACAGGTTCATCCGGTATTCTCAGTATTTTTGATCGGCTTGGTTAGAGCTTTTGTATGCTCCTCATCCATTAGTCTAAGCAGGGAGTGATAAATGCCACCAATAAACGCTAGGGCTGCTCGCTTCATCCTTCTCTCTGGCATTGAAGACATAATTAGTTCGTTTTTGTTGTGTATACGGCTGTACATATCTTCAAGGGGGTTTTCTTATAGACTCGTTGCAATTCTGGCACTTTACTTTGAAATCTCTCGAACTGCTCTATCAAATCTTCCAGAGCCGCAATCGACGCCGTATATTCGGAGATGTTGATATGTACCACAGAATGTCTTCGTCAATCCCACAACACCAACCTCTTCGAAGAATATCCCCGACTTTTCCTTTAACTTTAGTATTTCTATTTGACTCTTTACCGAACTTATAAAAGCTAACATTGTTCACAATATTGGTAATACATTTTTATTTTTTATTTTATTCTTTCTTTCTTTACTTGCCATACCACTCTTTACTGAGCCATTTTGAAAAATTGTCTCCAATCAAAAAATCTGCAGGAGTTAGAACCTTAAATCATTGGGGTCTTCTGATAGCGGCATTAATGGCCGAGAGTTTAAGACGGCATACTCCCTTCTGACACCGTATACAAATGTTTTTCACAGCTTTCACGCATGCTTCCCATAATCCACCTACGAGTACATGCGGAGACCTGGCAGGAATATTCAGACATTCAATATCACTCTGAGTACAAAACAAATCTATAGCGGACCGATGATTGTTTTTTTTTTTGACAGAACTCATAAACTTCTTTTAAACTGTTAGCCGCACCAACAAAATTCGTTCCATTATCGGAATAAATCTTTAACGGACATCTCCTCCTAGCCACGGTTTTAAACCACCGATGAAAGCTACCGAGGTCAAATCAGACACCACCTCCAAATCAACAGACTTAGTGGTAAAACAAACAAAAACAAAACGTATGATTTATCCGTTCGTTAACCTCTGATTTTATAGTGAATTGTTATTGGGCCAAGAAAATCAATCTCAACAGTCAGCAATGGACGGGTTCTCACTACTCGATCCTCCGGTAAATTACCCGTCAGCTTATGGAGTTCTCTTTGTTCTACTCTAAAACACCTATAGCAGCAGTTCACAAACTTTTTTACCATTTGTCTTCTCTGAAGATATTCCTTAAAAAAGCTGTGATATTTAATTCTTAGACCTTCATCCTTGCCTAACTTTCTTTCCAATGCAAAGAATCTTCGTTTAGCAATTGCACATGAGTTTCCAACCCTTAAATGGCAAGCATTCTTACATTTTCCTCGAATATGCTCTCACATACTTTCTCCTGCTGCGTGAGTCTTGCCTTCGGTGGGCTTTCTTCCAACACCCAAAATTTTTGCAACAATTCGTCACAAGAATGGATTGCTGCAACTGTTTTAGACTTCGACGCCAGACTATCTATTACCACTGATCCACCCAGCCATCCCAGTTATGTCTCCTGCAATCTTATTTTGTTAAGGTCATTCTTTATCTGTCCTTCTTACATTATGTCAAAGAAAAGTTCAGCTCCTATAAGCATTTCAATGCCCTTCGCAATATGGTATTCAGGGTCTGCTAACTTTATGTGAGTGGGAAATTTTACCGCCACGACAACTGTCTCTGGCACATTTGATAGTATGGTATGTATTACCAAAGCATCCACGTTTGTCTGATATATTAACGTCCGTGATCTTAGATTTACACCAACCTTTTCACCAATCTTGGACTTTATATTTGACAACCCTTCTATTTCCCTGATGGTTTCCTCACTTACTAACTTATGCTTGTTTTTAAAAGCTTTAGTTATCAATCATACTTGAGACCCACTATCCAATTATACCAGATAATTGATCCAATTTTCGTTACCACCTTTAACTTGCACTACCGCAGTCGATAGCAAAACACAAGTTTCAGAACTGGCAAGATTATTCACTGCCGCACTTTTAGGGCTCTGTTTCACCCTATGAAACAAGTAATGATGTTCACCGTTGCAATCTTTACAAAAGAAAGTACTGGTGCATGTCTTCTTAACATGGCCACCACTTAAATATATTGAACATATCTTATTTTCCATCACCTTATTCCATCTTTCCTTTATGGCAAGGTTTCTAAGCTTAGAACATTTAAACAATAAATTTCCTACCATACATCCAAGGGGACATTTGTCCTTTTTACAATTGGTCCCCTTTCGTTCCCAAACCCTGAAGGTTCCACCCATTTCTGGTTCCAACTTCCCGAAGGATTTTACCAACTTTCTGCCACTTTCACTTGTAACCAGTTGGCTTGCCTCCAAGGAATACTGCATCTGGCTTAAATTCTATCAGCCTATATACTTTCGGTAGATCCCTAGAATTTTCCAGAGATTGCTCAAACTGGATTCGTAAATCGTCACCTAGCTTTCTTTGCAATACGAAACACAAAAATGCTTGAAGCATATCAATTTCATCAATTTTTATCGCGTTAAGTGCTTGAACACTTTAATTTACAGTCCCTAAAAACGTATTCACACTTTGTGAATTACAAAACACATTCGGTGCATCGAGCACCATTTTAAAATAAACAGCTTCCGTTGCTCTTTATTTAAATAATGTTCCGTCAATATGTTCCACGCAACATCAAAATTGTCCTCTTTAGCTGGCAATTTCGAAATTGTTCTCGCTGCCTCATTAGAGATTGGTTGGTCTTTTATTAATTGTTAAAATAATTCTCTGAAAGTATTTAATTCGGTTAGTTGTCCATAAAATAGTGGAATATCAATTGAAGGCAACTTAAAAGGTAGATTTGTGACCGCATTTTTATTCCGAGAATACTTTCATATGCATCCCTTAGAGAATAGAAAGCTTTCGACAGCTCATCGTCAGGAAATTGACCCATGTACTGTAAAAACAGCTATTCAGCTTTTTTTATTTCTCCTTAAGGATTTCTGCTGAAATTTCCTTTTTATGGAATCTATCTATCTTAGTCTCTAAAATGGTCAGAATAAATTGAAACTGACGTATTAGCCATGGTATTGATTTCTCGAATACCATAGAGTGGCCGCCATGGTCAAATTCACTCTAACCTCTGTCTCCTGATTCCGACTGTTTGGAGAATTTAATCTTCACAGTGAAACCCTTCCCAGAATCCTCATCTAATGGTGGAGCAGAACTCCCTCGGAACTCATTCAAAGTAATGGTATACGCCGTTTGCAGTTCCTTTCCTAACCCTGCCGTGAGCTGTACAAACAAACTGTCAAATCTACCCATATGTTCCCTGATTCCGCTTACAAAGGCTGCAGAGAAATACTTATTTTTTGTCATTGTGTGATGGTGGGCGGAGATCGCTATCGTTTGCCTCAAATTCTTTCCTATACTCTGTGAAGGAAATTCTCAACTCTGTGATACTTTCCCTAAGAGTATCCCCCGATATATCACCTTGGGCTAACTAGCCCAGTTCATTGTATATCCTAACGTTATGATTGCCCAACACCTCCTGGCGATTAATCACTTCTATTTTATTCATTTTATAATAAAGTGAACTAATAACAAAATAATGCAACTAAAAAAACTTACCAGCAATTCTCCTCATTCGATATTGTTCTCTCTGTACTAAACCAAAAAAAATATTTTGTTACTTTTTTTTAAACGCGTGCCGCGTGTTTTTTTTATTTCAATATTAATTTTTTTCAAAATCCTTTTTCACTGGATTTTTCGTTATTTTTTTAATTTTGAATCCTTCTACACAAGCTTTATCTATTCAAATTTCACTGATTTTTTTTTTCGTTTAATCCTTTTTCACAGGGTTTCTTTTTACAAAACAAACAAAAAATTCAAAGGCGTTTTTCGGGGTCACCAAAATGTAAAATGCGAGGGAACCGAAAATAATTAAAAACAACCGGTTTGATGTGGACAACATCTGGGCATCGAATGAGACCGATCCCATGCCCCGAAAGTTTTCCCTCCCAGAGATATGCGCATTTTTGGAAGTGAAGTCGACGATTCTAAGCGCAAATAGAAAGGGACCTAATCTTTAAAATGGCTCTCCTGAACAAAACTGGTTTTTAACCTTAGGTCCCTTTCTATTTTGCGCGTCACATATTCGAAATACATATAAACAGAATGTCAAGATCATACAAGAAAAAAAATTTACAAGATACATAAAAACAGACAAACAAAATACAAGAAGTGCAGGTACATGCCCACACTCATACTCGCTATCTGTATCAGACAGGCGACACACAAAATACTTAGAGTTTTATTATCTTGTCTATACCAGGCTCAGTGTTTGGTATTTAGTAATCTATTAATAATGCCCGACAGATCAACTGTACACACACACACACACACACACACATATATATATATATATATATATATATATATATATATATATATATATATATATATATATATATATATATATATATATATATATATATATATATATATATATATATATATATATATGTGTGTGTGTGTGTGTGTGTGTACAGTTGATCTGTCGGGCATTATTAATAGATTACTTAATAGATTATATATATATATATATATATATATATATATATATATATATATATATATATATATATATATATATATATATATATATATATATATATATATATATATATATATATATATATATATATATATATATATATATATATATATATATATATATTTATATATATATATATATATATATATATATATATATATATATATATATATATATATATATATATATATATATATATATATATATATATATATATATATATATATATATATATATACATACATATATAGTATGAGAACGAATTTCGTTACCTTAGGTAAATGGCAACAGTACCGCTTTTCAGTTTTAAAAACAATACTTAACCATTGCTTACAAAAATTAACGGATTTTCTTAAGACAAAAGAGGAATCAGCCCGACCAAAATATTACTAAAAACCTACCAACCCGTTAACAAGCCACTGATATATTTATAATAATGGTGTTTTAGGGTTAGTCGCGACAAATAAGTCTGGATTACAAAACCGCAATAGCTAAGCCATTTAATAACAAAAAGTGTCAATGCTGTTCGTGTCTAAAGGAACAGTCCTGAAGTATTAGTCTTCAAAAAAAATATTAAAAAGTAGTAAAATTACTTTTTCGTAGCCATTTTAGTACTTAACCTGTAAAACTATGGAGCATAGGTCTCTATCCAAGCTAACTACTAAAAAGACGCCAAAAAATTTCCAAAATCGAAACATGCTGAAACTTAACTGTTGCGGTTTTACTAAAGGGTGTTTTTTAGACATGTGGTTTTCAAGAAGAAATAAAACGCATATGTGACGCGCAAAATAGAAAGGGACCTAAGGTTAAAAACCAGTTTTGTTCAGGAGAGCCATATTAAAGATTAGGCCCTTTTCTATTTGCGCTTAGAATCGTCGACTTCACTTTCATAAAACGCGCATATCTCTGGGAGGGAACACTTTTGGGGCATTGGATCGGTCTCATTCGATGCTCAGATGTTGTCCACATCAAAAAAAGTCAAAAGTTGATGAAAAGTTTTGTTCAGGAAAGCCCTTTTTAAGATTAGGTCCCTTTCTATTTGCGCTTAGAATCGTCGACTTCACTTTCATAAAACGCGCATATCTCTGGGAGAGAACTCTTTTGGGGCATGAGATCGGTCTCTTCGATGCTCAGATGTTGTCCACATCAAAAAAAAAACAAAAAAAAATGAAAATTGATTTTTTACCCTTAGGTCCCTTTTTCTATGCGCTGTCACATATAGTTTAATGAAATGTCCAAGAATTTAGCGCTATTATAAAGATACGAGTTTGGCATTATGCTGGGACTTAACTGTTGCGGTTTTAATAAAGGCTGTTTTTAGACTGTGGTTTTCAAGAAGAAATAATACACATATAGTTTAATGTAATGACCAAGAATTTAGCTTTATTATAAAGATATGAGTTTGCCATTATGTTTTAAAAATGATTTTGGGCAAGTGGCCGCGAAGAGGCCTAATTTTCGACCAGGTTATGGGCTGTATGTCAGCAATAATGCGCCGACGTCACTCGTGTCGGACATTATGGCCGGCTTTATTTTTAAAGAAGTATGGACTGATGATTCCCTCTGCCCATAGAGAACACCAAACATTGACTTTTTGAGAATGTAACGGCATCTCAACAATGGCTTTTTGATTTAAATTACTCCAAATGCGACAATTTTGGTTATTAACATACCCATTCAACCAAAAGTTAGCTTCATTGCTAAACAAAATTATCTTGTAAAAATCAGGATCGGTGGCCATCTCGTCTTGGGCCCATTCGCCAAACGTGCGACGCGCTTGATGGTCGTTCAGCTTTAATTCTTGCACGAGTTGGATTTTGTAAACCCGCAAACCAAGATCCCTCTACAAAATCGTCCATAAAGTGGAGGGGAATAGCTCCAATGGTTGCGCGCGATGTCTGATGGACTTATTCGGATCTTCTTCTCTGCTTCACAGCAGCAATAGCTCCTTCAGTGCTCACTGTACGGCGTCTCTGAGGATGCGCATTATCCACTAAAGTAAACGTGGTGCGAAACCGATCCATGGTTTCTTGAATTACCGATTCTGCTGAGCGAATATGTTGACCGAATACTGGACGCAGCGCGCAATGCAATCGCTCGAACCGTACCATTATTTTGGCATATAAATTTCTATAATTTTCAAACGTTATTCCGGAGTAAGTCTATTTATTATGAAATGACAAGTCAAACTGAACACAAATCAAGTAAAAGCTGTCAAAAAACCAACTTCCAAAAATGGGTGGCCAGATGAAAAACCTCACGTCTAAAACAAAATTAATTATTAATTTATTTAATGCCCGAAACCGACCAAACTACAAATATTTAATCGTTTCTGACCACATTTAGTCAAAAACGAGCAAAACGGCAACACTAACATATCCTTACCACTCCAAGTACATTAGCAAAAGTGAGTAAACAGCACGCAAAAGGATCGACTACAGAGAAGAAAGAGATTGTGAATGCTGACAAACGTGAAGATCAGACTGATATGGCATGATATATTCGCCCAAAGCGTAAACAGAGTCCTACAAATAGTAGTGCCAATAAAATTAGTATGAATACATAAGATGACAATTCGACTCATCTAATAAAAAACAACCGTTTCGCACTACTAATAAATACTGACAGTCCACAAAACCCTACCACAGTCAGACGAAAAAATATTAATTAAACCAAAAATACTTGTATTACAGCTTATTGGAAATAACACTTTCAAATTTGTTCTTCTTCGAAGGGCTACATTAGCGGAAAAATTATCCAGACCAATTGAAAGTCGCATGGCCCCATATTCCACACATTAATGACTGAAAAAATATACCTCTGAGTCGGGACTTCATGCCGTTTCAAAATTTAAATAAGAAAAGTTTCTACACCTAAACGTGTAATAAGAGGTTCTTGAGCATGCTAAATGGGACTGAGCCTGAGAAAACCCGCATTTGATAAAAAGGGATTTCAAGTTCAGTCCGTAGTTATCATTGTAAATTTAAAAAAAAAAAGTCCGCAACAAATGTTTAGAGTTGAACTCCAACGAGAAGGTCGTAAACTGAAGAAGAATGTTTTTTTCAAATCTAATATTTTTATCGGATCTTTTATTAAAAATCCAAATAACAATAAGTACTCAAATGGTATGTTGGTTTCTTCAAAGCAAAATTGATACATAAAAAATAAGAAGTAAATTAATATTAAGCTGGAGAACGCATGTTTTGTATTATGATTGTTTTCTTTTCAGATGAAATTTATTGAAGAAACTGAGAAGCATAATATAGATCAAACAGAAAGCAAAAAAGACTTAGTTCTGAGGAAAATATTTTCAAAAAGCAAATATTTTCCAAAAGCAAGTTGGACAGGCCTCTAGCAATAATTTGGCTTTTACGGATGAAAAATATCAATAAGTCGATGAGTTATAGCCAAAAAACCATATAAACAATATGCTGAAAATCAGCATTTGACTGCGAAGTTCGAAGGTCGATTAAAAAAAATTCGAACTTACATAAACAAACGCCGCGATACGGGTCTCCAATTTAGCATATTTTTTCACCCCTAACTCTCAGAATCGACCTAACTTTTGCTAACCTGAATTTGTTCCACAGTGTAATACTACCTAAGGTAGTAGGTAAGGTAGTTGGAGTCATTTTTTGGAGCTAGAAAATACTTCATTTGAGCGTACTTCAATGAACCAAGCTGTGGTAAAACTCGTAAAGAGATTGTGTTTATTTTTTTGGCAGTTGTTGTATGATTTTAAATAAACGACTACCGTGACAAAATTCAAATGCTTAAAAAAAATAGAGGAAAGGGAAGAAAGTATTGTCAATTATCATATGCCTTTTTATTAACGGATACATTAAGGTGTTCTTGCTCAATGGTGTAATAGCTCGTACGAAAAACAAATTGATGGTCAGGTATTATTTTCTGATTATATGAGGCATAATTTCCACCAGTAGAGTTTCCTAAAACATTTTTCACAGTATCGATAACAGACCATTTTGGACGGTAAGATTTTATTAGTAATATGGCTTTTAGTGCAGAATACGAAAACTTTTTATTCATTTTTGCAGTAATGGCATCCCTAACGAAAGATTTTTTCATGTCAGGGTCTTTCACAGATTCCACTAAAGTTTAAATCTAATCCTAAGAGGACATGATTCAACATCATCTGTATACGGTATTTGGTCCATTATTTGTAGCGAATACGAGTACTGATACTAAGTGATTGACGAACTTATTACCTTATCTTTGTCTTTTCTACCCATCTACCGTTAGTAAAGCACACTGGAGGATCATTCGAGATAGGACATCGCCTATCTTATGTAGCCTTCCAGAGACTGCAGTCTGTTTTCTCAGAAGCATCGAGATTTTGCAAATAATTTTTCTGGGCTGATTCCTCTTTTGTCTTAAGAAAATCCGTTAATTTTTGTAAGCAATGGTTAAGTTTTGTTTTTAAAGCTGAAAAGCGGTACTGTTGCCATTTACCTAAGGTAACGAAATTCGTTCTCATACTATATATGTATGTATTTATGTATGTATGTATGTATGTATGTATGTATGTATGTATGTATGTATGTATGTATGTATGTATGTATGTATGTATGTATGTATGTATGTATGTATGTATGTATGTATGTATGTATGTATGTATGTATGTATGTATGTATGTATGTATGTATGTATGTATGTATGTATGTATGTATGTATGTATGTATGTATGTATGTATGTATGTATGTATGTATGTATGTATGTATGTATGTATGTATGTATGTATGTATGTATGTATGTATGTATGTATGTATGTATGTATGTATGTATGTATGTATGTATGTATGTATGTATGTATGTATGTATGTATGTATGTATGTATGTATGTATGTATGTATGTATGTATGTATGTATGTATGTATGTATGTATGTATGTATGTATGTATGTATGTATGTATGTATGTATGTATGTATGTATGTATGTATGTATGTATGTATGTATGTATGTATGTATGTATGTATGTATGTATGTATGTATGTATGTATGTATGTATGTATGTATGTATGTATGTATGTATGTATGTATGTATGTATGTATGTATGTATGTATGTATGTATGTATGTATGTATGTATGTATGTATGTATGTATGTATGTATGTATGTATGTATGTATGTATGTATGTATGTATGTATGTATGTATGTATGTATGTATGTATGTATGTATGTATGTATGTATGTATGTATGTATGTATGTATGTATGTATGTATGTATGTATGTATGTATGTATGTATGTATGTATGTATGTATGTATGTATGTATGTATGTATGTATGTATGTATGTATGTATGTATGTATGTATGTATGTATGTATGTATGTATGTATGTATGTATGTATGTATGTATGTATGTATGTATGTATGTATGTATGTATGTATGTATGTATGCATGTATGTATGTATGTATGTATGTATGTATGTATGTATGTATGTATGTATGTATGTATGTATGTATGTATGTATGTATGTATGTATGTATGTATGTATGTATGTATGTATGTATGTATGTATGTATGTATGTACACACAGAAAAAAGATCCGCCTAGATGCCCTATAGAATAGAACAAAGTCAAGAAGATTTCTCTATGGTTTTTCTCCAAGAAGAATCCCGTCTTATTATAAGACGGAACCTTTTTAATAAAAATAAGACGGAATCTTATAAAACCAAGACGGATTCCTTCTTAATAAAAATAAGACGGAGTCTTATAAAACGAAGAAGATTCACGTCTTAATAAAATTAAGACGGAATCTTATAAAACCAAGACGGATTCCTTCTTAATAAAAATAAACACATTTATTTAAAGGTGAAAATTTATTTTTTAATTTTATTATTATATTATTATTATATATTTGTATTTTAATTATTTATTTACATTATTCCCTTAGGTAATAAGTAGGAACAATATATATTTTATATAAATTTATTCAATTAAACATACATTAGAAATTAATTTTGTTTGTATTTCCAATATTTTTTGGGCCTCAACACTTTCAACCCATTATTTAGCCAATAAAAATGCAACGGTGGACCATCAATTATATCAAGGTTTATCATATCATATGTTTGAGTTTCATTACCAATCAAGTAAGATTGGAACTTTTGAGAAAAATTTAAACAGCAATGTTTCTTAACAAGAAGAAAAACATCATTTTCTTTTATAAAAAAATCTACAATTTCATAAACATTCACATTTTCTTCTGTTACTGTGACGACTTGGCCTTTTTTAAATGTTTGACCATTGAAAACAACTGCGTTCGTTCTTTTAAATGAAGTCAAATCCAGAGAATTCATTAAACTAATATTTTCATATTTGTCAACTTGAATTGCGCTCAAATCACTGAAAATGAATTTAGGTTGAAAAAAATCATTCTTCTCAATTGAGTGTGCAAATCTCAATGATGATTTTATCGCCAATGTTAGTGGTATATTTACCCTTGAAGTTATACTTTGCGCATATTTTTTATGAACTTGGTGTTCAGATTCGAATCGAAATGACCATAAATTCTTTAATGGACCCAGTTTTTTAATAATTGTGGGATAATGCACGAGATTATGGTATTTTGGTTTCAAGTGCTCTTTGAATAATGTTTGATATAATTCGTTGTGCTGTGTTATTAATAATTTAAGATTGAAAAGAAGTTCATCGTCGAAACTTGGTGATAAAAGTATATCCACAATTTTAACGAATATTATTAAGAATTTATATACAGGGTCATTTGCATCGATAAGATCACCTACGAAAAGAAGGATAAAATGAGTGAAACATTTCATTTGTTTTGCACTCATTTTGAAATTTGCTGTTTTAATATGATTTTTTTGTATTGGGGGACTCATGTTACCCACTTCGCAACAACCGTATTGGAACATTTGCTTCCTATAATTAAATGTCTCCAAAGATAAAAACTTTTTTTCATAAATAAAATAGTTTATAATTTTAGAAAAATTATATTTGCAAATTCCTGTGAAGAAATCGTGCATAATGTCACATACTACGTTATCGGTGACATGAAAATCTACAAGGTTATTGAATAATGAATCGTTTTTAATTCCAGTTTCAAATGGATTATTTAATGAAAGGTCAAGATCATAATTTTCTTTAGTTCTCAAAGAATTGGAAATTTCAGTGCAATCAGTTCGTGTTTGATGTTTGTGTCTCTTACATATTCTACAGAATGAATTTGCAGAAAATGAGCTATTGTAACCCAAAACTGCGTTGAGACCCAAATTATCGCCTAAGATTTGAGAAAGTTTTATGAAAATTTTAATAAATTTGCCATCTACTTCTATATCCAAACCGTCCGTCTGTAATTTATTTAATATTTTGAGAAGAGGTGTTAATGAAATGTTAATACCAGTTTCATATAAGTCCACAGATTTTATAAACCCTGCAACGAATGTATTTGTTAACCGACTTATTTGACATTTTGGTATATTTGCAAAAGTGTAATAAATACCACAAATTTTTTGTTGTCCAGATTTCGATCCTAATGGATCATTAATCTCAAAATCGTCGAGATATAACAGAAGAGGTATTGTTAAAGATCTTCTATCCATACTAGATTTTTTCCATAAATCTCCGGTGATATAATGACAATAATTAGCAGAGCTTGAAGTTTGCTCTGTATAAGACAGTATTTCATGCAAAACGTTTATAGCTTCAAAGAACTTTTGAATTTGAAAAAAAATATCCACAAGAATAATTTCGGTGTTGACGCTCGCCAATGTGGGATTATTGTTTAGAACAATTACTGATAAATCTTTACTTATAACATATTTTTGAGGTTCCTTGTACAATTGCAGTTTTTCCAATTCTTTTAGAAATTTGTATTCAGTATTGATAAATGAAAATGGATGAGATATAAATGACATAACTTCATTGAAAAATAAATTATTTTCGTTATTACCAAAATTTCTTTTTATAATTTCGGAGATAGGAGCAGTGATATAATCTGTAACAGAATTTTGAATACTTTGAATACTTTTTCTAGAATTTGTCTGATTATTATGAAGATCTAGAAGAAATGAAATTACTGAATGTTTCAAAACATCTGATGGTTGGGGAACTGAAACTGTTGAGTTCTCCAAAACAGAAGAAAAAGGCTCAATAGATTCCATCGGAACTTCTGATGGTTGAGGAACTGAAACTGTTGAGTTCTCCAAAACAGAAGAAAAAGGCTCAATAGATTCCATCGGAACTTCTGATGGTTGAGGAACTGAAACTGTTGAGTTCTCCAAAACAGAAGAAAAAGGCTCAATAGATTCCATCGGAACTTCTGATGGTTTAGGAAATAAAGTATCAACTTCGATATCTTGAACTACATTAGAACAATGAACAGTATTTTTATGTTTAAGAGAATGAATTTGCATATGTTTTTGTAAATGTTTTCGAAACCTGTACATATTGGTAAAAATTTGATTGCAATTTTCGGATTTACACTCAAATTTGCTTATGATTGGAACATCATGGTGAACTTTTAAATGGGCGATCAAAGAAGATGGAGAATCAAAATTATACTCACACAAGAAGCAAAAAAGTTTGGGCATTTTTAAATGGTTTTTTTTTATTTATAGCAGTCTAATTTGCTTAATAAATTTGCTACTGCAGAGAAGTCTTCTGACTTCAAATCAAAAAAATATTGCTCAAGGAATGCCCAGACCTGTTTGCTTTTGTGTGAGTATTTTAATTGGAATACGTAACTTAATTTAATAATGCACTCTACACATTTCATGTACGAGCACATTCTGTATTTTATGCCATCACAAAATACATAAAATTCATAAATTGTGGAAAAATCGCTACCAACAACTATTATTCGAGGTTGAAGTGTTTCCTTATTCTTAGCGTACTTTTGCTGCAGTGCAGAAATTTGTGGTAAAACATCGTTCGGTGTAGTCACCAGTAGCGCAAAATCAGTTTGTGCATCAGCAATCGTTGGTTTGTCTGTTTTATTCAGACGTAGGGGTTGAAGAATGCAATGCAACAAAAGAGTTATTATACAATATTGAGCATCTGGAAAAAAGTAATGAATGGAAAAAAGGATTAATGAATATAAAATAAAATGGTTTCTAAAATTTTAAATGTAATACCTGGAGAAATGTTTCCAACGAGAAGTTTAGAAAGCAGCGATTCTCTGCTACTTTGATCTTTTATATCAGTTTTTAAAATAGGGATAATTACTTTGTGAAATTTGTCTAACTTTAAAAATAATTGATTACTTTTGCCTTCGTGCATTCTTTCAAAATCAATGTCAATCTGTTGAAAAAATTATTGTTAAGTAATGTAAAACTAAAAGTCTTTTATCTTACTTATTCAAATCCATTTGCATCATTGTACCGTGGCCATTCCTGCAGTATTTGTGTTAATGTACTTTGTATATTTTGTATTCGGTAAGGTGATGTCTGCTTCCAAAACGATTTTACTTCCTCCCACGGAGTACAATTATGGGTCAACCAACATTTTTTTTCGTTCAGCTCATCTAAAAATTAAATAATGTAAACTTGAAATTCAATTTTCAAGATATGTATGATACATACCAAAAGTGATTTCAACATCATATGATTTCCTTATATCGGTCCTTGAAATGTTGCTTAGTTTTGTTGAATTCGCCCACCTTGAAAATAATTTGCCTGTAGGATTCTTGCTGCCTTTTTTCCTATCTAAGAAATAGGTTTCAACTTTTTCCTTTGGAAACATATGAACAATTGCAAGGGCCCACTGTTTCATGTCCATGTACGTCATTTTTTGCCCCGACCCAATGAAGTGTTCAACGATAATGTGACACAATGCCTGCTGACTTTTATTGCATAAAAATCCATTTTGGTTATGAAACGATAATATTAGTTGACCCCTAACTTTTGCTTTTAGGAGACTCAAAAGATCTACTGAATTTTTTGTAGCACAGGCAGATTGGGAATCTATTGATTTGACGGACTGTAAATCCTCGGAAATTTTTTCCAGCCACTCCAAAATGCGGCTATCATGCTCTTCGTGTGAAGAATTGGAGTTAAATTAAACTGCAAGTTAGTTATCATCGTATAAAAATAGTTTCATCAAATTTAAGTTATTGCAAATAAAACAAATGTTACAGATTTAGTATAAAACAAATGTTCAGACTATATTTATTATTATTTACTTACAAAAAAAAAAAAAAAAATTTCCATGTAAAAATAAAATAGAACAAAATAAATTAAAATAAGATCCGATTCGGTGAAATTTCTTAAAATTAAATTATACTATGAAGATAAAAGAATAATATGTATGAAAATTATTAGATATCGAATTGAACATTATCAATATTATAGTGCGTAAATAAAAGTTGGCTTATGCTAATGTCATTTAAACTCAACGCCGTCGTTTTCTCGGATATCAAGTTTCTTGCGATAGAAAATTTTTTTGTTTACAACTTGCTCACCCTTGTTGATTTCTTAAATGACTGAAAGCTAATGATACCCACAACCATTCATAATTTACCGTATGCCATTCAAAGACTTCTTATGTATTCAAATGCCTTTTACAGTCTCGAATATTTATTGAGAACAATATTGCGTTCTCTTAACAGAATTGAGACGAATAGAGTAGTTAAGAGAGCAGAGAACCATACAACATTCATTCGAAGAGCAAGCAATATCGTCTCGTTTCATTTCATTGTTTACACTATTCGGGACAGTAGTACTGGTACAATGACTAAATGAATGTATTGTAAACCAGAGTGTGTTCATGCATGTTTCTAATATATATATATATATATATATATATATATATATATATATATATATATATATATATATATATATATATATATATATATATATATATATATATATATATATATATATATATATATATATATATATATATATATATATATATATATATATATATATATATATATATATATATATATATATATATATATATATATATATATATATATATATATATATATATATATATATATATATATATATATATATATATATATATATATATATATATATATATATATATATATATATATAGTATGTTTCAGGAAACTCTACTGATGGAAATTATCCCTCATATAAACAGAAAATAATACCTGACCATCAATTTGTTTTTCGTACGAGCTATTGCACCCTTGAGCAAGAACACCTTAATGTATCCGTTAATAAAAAGGCATATGATAATTGACAATACTTTCTTCCCTTTCATCTATTTTTTTAAGCATTTGAAAGGGTCTGTCACGGTAGTCGTTTATTTAAAATCATACAACAACTGCCAAAAAAAATAAACACAATCTCTTTACGAGTTTTACCACAGCTTGGTTCATTGAAGTACGCTCAAATGAAGTATTTTCTAGCTCCAAAAAATGACTCCAACTACCTTACCTACTACCTTAGGTAGTATTACACTGTGGAACAAATTCAGGTTAGCAAAAGTTAGGTCGATTCTGAGAGTGAGGGGTGAAAATATATGCTAAATTAGAGACCCGTAACGCGGCGTTTGTTTATGTAAGTTCGAATTTTTTTTATCGACCTTCGAACTTCGCAGTCAAATGCCGATTTTCAGCATATTGTTTATATGGTTTTTTTGGCTATAACTCATCGACTAATTGATATTTTTCATTCGTAAAAGCCAAATTATTGCTAGAGGCCTGTCCAACTTGTTCTTTGAAAATATTTGCTTTTTGAAAATATTTTCCTCAGAACTAAGTCTTTTTTGCTTTCTGTTTGATCTATATTATGCTTCTCAGTTTCTTCACTAAATTTCATCTGAAAAAGAAAACAATCATAATACAAAACATGCGTTCTCCAGCTTAATATTAATTTACTTCTTATTTTTTATGTATCAATTTTGCTTTGAAGAAACCAACATACCATTTGAGTACTTATTGTTATTTGGATTTTTAATAAAAGATCCGATAAAAATATTAGATTTGAAAAAAACATTCTTCTTCAGTTTACGACCTTCTCGTTGGAGTTCAACTCTAAACATTTGTTGCGGACTTTTTTTTTTAAAATTTACAATGATAACTACGGACTGAACTTGAAATCCCTTTTTATCAAATGCGGGTTTTCTCAGGCTCAGTCCCATTTAGCATGCTCAAGAACCTCTTATTACACTTTTAGGTGTAGAAACTTTTCTTATTTAAATTTTGAAACGGCATGAAGTCCCGACTCAGAGGTATATTTTTTCAGTCATTAATGTGTGGAATATGGGGCCATGCGACTTTCAATTGGTCTGGATAATTTTTCCGCTAATGTAGCCCTTCGAAGAAGAACAAATTTGAAAGTGTTATTTCCAATAAGCTGTAATACAAGTATTTTTGGTTTAATTAATATTTTTTCGTCTGACTGTGGTAGGGTTTTGTGGACTGTCAGTATTTATTAGTAGTGCGAAACGGTTGTTTTTTATTAGATGAGTCGAATTGTCATCTTATGTATTCATACTAATTTTATTGGCACTACTATTTGTAGGACTCTGTTTACGCTTTGGGCGAATATATCATGCCATATCAGTCTGATCTTCACGTTTGTCAGCATTCACAATCTCTTTCTTCTCTGTAGTCGATCCTTTTGCGTGCTGTTTACTCACTTTTGCTAATGTACTTGGAGTGGTAAGGATATGTTAGTGTTGCCGTTTTGCTCGTTTTTGACTAAATGTGGTCAGAAACGATTAAATATTTGTAGTTTGGTCGGTTTCGGGCATTTTTGCCGCTTATCATTAAATGTTAAGCCTTAAATTTAATAAATTAATAATTAATTTTGTTTTGGACGTGAGGTTTTTCATCTGGCCACCCATTTTTGGGAGTTGGTTTTTTGACAGCTTTTACTTGATTTGTGTTCAGTTTGACTTGTCATTTCATAATGAATAGACTTACTCCGGAAAAACGTTTGCAAATTATAGAAATTTATTACCAAAATAATGGTACGGTTCGAGCGATGCATTGCGCTCTGCGTCCAGTATTCGGTCAACATATTCGCCCAGCAGAATCGGTAATTCAAGAAACCATGGATCGGTTTCGCACCACGTTTACTTTAGTGGATAATGCGCATCCTCAGAGACGCCGTACAGTGAGCACTGAAGGAGCTATTGCTGCTGTGAAGCAGAGAAGAATATCCGAATAAGTTCATCAGCCATCGGGCGCAACCATTGGAGCTATTCCCCTCCACTTTATGGACGATTTTGTAAAAGGATCTTGGTTTGCGGGTTTACAAAATCCAACTCGTGCAAGAATTAAATCCGAACGACCATCAAGCGCGTCGCACGTTTGGCGAATGGGCCCAAGACGAGATGGCCACCGATCAATGAAGCTAACTTTTGGTTGAATGGGTATGTTAATAACCAAAATTGTCGCATTTGGAGTAATTTAAATCAACAAGCCATTGTTGAGATGCCGTTACATTCTCAAAAAGTCAATGTTTGGTGTTCTCTATGGGCAGAGGGAATCATCAGTCCATACTTCTTTAAAAATAAAGCCGGCCATAATGTCCGACACGAGTGACGTCGGCGCATTATTGCTGACATACAGCCCATAACCTGGTCGAAAATTAGGCCTCTTCGCGGCAAAATCATTTTTAAAACATAATGGCAAACTCATATCTTTATAATAAAGCTAAATTCTTGGTCATTACATTAAACTATATGTGTATTATTTCTTCTTGAAAACCACAGTCTAAAAACAGCCTTTAGTAAAACCGCAACAGTTAAGTCCCAGCATAATGCCAAACTCGTATCCTTATAATAGCGCTAAATTCTTGGACATTTCATTAAACTATATGTGACAGCGCATAGAGAAAGGGACCTAAGGGTAAAAAATCAATTTTCATTTTTTTGTCTTTTTGATGTGGACAACATCTGAGCATCGAAGAGACCATTCCCATGCCCCAAAAGAGTTCTCTCCCAGAGATATGCGCGTTTTATGAAAATGAAGTCGACGATTCTAAGCGCAAATAGAAAAGGGCCTAATCTTTAATATGGCTCTCCTGAACGAAACTGGTTTTTAACTTTAGGTCCCTTTCTTTTTTGCGCGTCACATATGCGTTTTATTTTTTCTTGAAAACCTCATCTCTAAAAAACACCCTTTAGTAAAACCGCAACAGTTAAGTTTCAACATGTTTCGATTTTGGAAATTTTTTGGCGTCTTTTTAGTAGTTAGCTTGGATAGAGACCTATGCTCCATAGTTTTACAGGTTAAGTACTAAAATGGCTACGAAAAAGTAATTTTACTACTTTTTAATATTTTTTTGAAGACTAATACTTCAGGACTGTTCCTTTAGACACGAACAGCATTGACACTTTTTGTTATTAAATGGCTTAGCTATTGCGGTTTTGTAATCCAGACTTATTTGTCGCGGCTAACCCTAAAACACCATTATTA
This sequence comes from Hydrotaea diabolus, assembly GCA_963513945.1. Taxonomy (NCBI): domain Eukaryota; kingdom Metazoa; phylum Arthropoda; class Insecta; order Diptera; family Muscidae; genus Hydrotaea; species Hydrotaea diabolus. The sequence continues at coordinate 91,135,822 of OY740717.1, read as the reverse complement.
TAAATATATCAGTGGCTTTTTAACGGTCGGAAAAAAAATTGTCCAGCTACAACACTGGTGTGTGAATACTTTGTGTGGCAGCTCTCGTTGGCGTTCAAATTTGGTGGTGCTTTGATGTTTATTCACGATGTTACATGTGAGTCACACCTTAACGTCAAGATTTTTGCACAACTTAATTTTTTGTTTCAGTGTTTGAAAAATTCAATCAAGGAGATGTACACAATTGAGCAGCTCGCTAAGATAGTTGAAGCCTTTAACGAAAATGGGCGTTCCAATTGAAATGCATTTCGTATACTTCGTGTTTTTTTTGGTCAACAAAATCGAATTGCCGCATTTGTTCAAATCTAATCTACGAGTGTTTGTTTAAGGATGATGAATTTGCAAAGTTTGAGGGTTATATTCTGTAATCGTCATCGGGACGTACTTTTTCGAAAATAAGGTCGGCGAAGCAGTAACCGTAAATGGTGTTCGCTATCGCGAGATGATAACGGAATTCTTGCGGTCATAAACTGAGGATATGGACTTGGAGGATATGTGGGTCTAACAGGATGGTGCCGGTTGCACAGCCTACGTAACAATGGCTCCTGGAGTACTTTTTTTCTTCACTTCTTGAGTTTATAGAATTCGCATATGTGATTGGAACTGGTGTTAGATTTTTGGGTTTCATCCGCCAATATCACAATCGAGAATTTTTTTACAGTGTGTTTTTGGTAAACCATAACCATACACGACACACTGCATGGTTGTTGTTTATAAAAAAAACAACAACAATCGAAGACAGTTCGACGGATTTTTGTTGAATTTACTTTGTTTGGTGGAATACTCTACTGCTGACTGGTTCTCGTTTATTCTAAATCTGCCTGCACTTAAGTGTATGTCCATTGATCATGGTATAATCACGTTCGTTGCTTGGATGGTGCAGTAGCATTCACTCCCTGCATTCACCTCTGTTTTTTTTATATTCGACTGCCTTTTGAATAGATTTTTGGTTTCTTGAATGAAATGTTCAATAGAAACGAGGTCTCAAATCTGGCTATAAACCAATTTTAATGTAATTATAAATATCTTGCTAAAAAATCAGTATTGTTAAATATCAACATAACCCAACACATTTAAATAATTTTGGGACCATAGTATGGTTGAGTGGAATTATAATATGGCTGTAGTAATCATAGCATAGTTGCGTGTTAATCAAACTATGGTTGTGAGGATCATACTATGGTTGAATGTAAAACATACTATGGTTTTGAGGATCAAAATATTGTTGTGCGGATGAGTGTAAATTATACTTTAGTTGTGGAGATCATACTATGGTTGTGTGTGAATCAAACTATTATTGTGAGGATCACAATATTTTTGTGGGGATCATAGTTTGGTTGACTGTGAATGATACTATGACTGTGGGGATCATACTATGATTATGTGTGCATCATATTATTGTTATGAGGATCATAATATTGTTGTGTCACAACCATATACCCAACAATAGTATGATCCTCTTCGAATATTGTCATCCCAACCATCCTTTTTTCTGCGTGTGGGTTTTGATAAGAATAGGTTATTCTCATGTTAATTCATTAAGTTTCTCCTAGCCATATCAAACTCTATACCTTTTGACTGTATGTGCCTGTTTTTTCTAAGCCTCACAACTATTTTAAGAGCAGATGGTATAACTTCTCCACGGTAGAAAGTTTTTTATTGTTAACGTATATTGCTGTGAATAGATCTCTAAAATGCGATAGGATAAATAATCTCCATGATATGTTTCGGTGTCGTACGGCAGGACAAAAATTGATGAGGTTGCTTTTTAGTTTATAGGGATCAAAACAATTAAATTTTTCGTTTCATTCGCCTATATTTACTGTGCATTATTCATAAAGTTTAGCCTTTTTCAGTTTAATGAAACACAATATTATTCATATGACAACCGAAACTGGCTCGTCAGTTTCTCGATTGTTTCAGTTTGAATTTTTTTTAATGCAACTTCGATTTTCAAAAACAGTGCTTAAAATATCGATGGTTGGGTTGGCTGTGTGACATATGGCCCCGTCTTGTTGAAAGCAAATCTCGTCCATGTCATTCTCTAGAATTTCTGGATACACAAATTCGTTGGCGCCATAATGCTCACCATTGACGGTAACGGTGGCTCCTTGTTAATTTTCGAAGAAAAGTGTCCAAATGATGCCGCCAGCCCAAAACCCACACCAAACAGTGAATCGTTATGCATTGGTTGCTCAATAGTCACGTGCGGGTTCATTCAACCTCATATGCGGTAATTTTGCTTATTGAAATAGCCACTGAGATAAATTAGCTTCACTGAAAACACGATTTTTCGGTAAAATTCTTCATGTCCTGCCTAACCATCTTCGATGTGAAAATGATTTTTAATAAATTGTCAGTACCTTTTTTACGGCAGATTCAACTTTTAAATGTTAAATCGCCCACCTTAAATAAGCGAGATGGCGGGGACAAACTTGCTTAGAAGGAAGTTTTAAACAACTTGAGGGTTTGAGAAAAAACTATACAGCAATACCGATTTACGCAGCCAATAAATATTTATATTTAAAAACTAAGTACTGGCTTTAGGTATAATGCCACAACAACAAACGTTGTTCTTATGCGAAACACATTAAGCAGTGCAATTTAATTGATAGTTATCTTTCTTGATCGCATGACTCTGATCGTTTATTAAGATTATTAATCGCTGCGTGTAACCTGCTAATCAATGAGAAAAAAAATGAAGAAGGTTTGTCTGATGCATTCTGATGTGTCTAAAGTATGCATTACACACTTGGATAATTTCGTTATTATCTGCAACTATAAGGAGTGCTTTAAAATTTTGAAAAGCTCTAAATGGCAATTTAATTGCATTTTAGTTCCCATCCTTGATCTTACCCAACGCATCGTTCTTTATAAATGGTTGAATCAAATTCCGCCGTATATTTGCTACAAAAGGCTTGACAAGCAAAAAAAAACATCTGACAATTGAAAGATCTTCCACAGAGAGAGAGAGAGAGTATGCCATGAAGGTACTTTTTTCGTTGCCTCGACCAAACATTAATAGCCAGAACTGTTAAGACAGAAGGAAAAATGTTCATCACAACCGCATTTGACATCGGCAGACCACACTCTCCATCTCGAAGGAAACCAGCGCCAAGGCAAACACGCAAGTTGTCCGAGTCACACGACTTGTACCTTTCTACGCAAACACAGGATCTCGCCAAGAACTTGCATTCGTTGCCAACGTAATTTATAACATCTCTTCTCGCTTAGTTGACAAACGCTGATGCAACTGCCCCGAGGCAGGATAATGATGTATCCGACTACGATCGATCTACCATCGACAGATATCTAAAAGATCAAAAATATGTTGTATTGCCTCCCGTGCGTTTCGTATCCTGGGTTATTCGACTGTTCAGAGCTCGCTCCTCTACGTTTGGTAATGCCAATTGCTTTGTCAGCATCATTAGGAATGACCGGCGTCTGCCACTTCTTTTTATTGGCTTTATTTCGTTACTTAAACTTAATGCAGTGAAGTCTTCCATATCATAAAACATGGCCAGTGGCCAGCGGTTTGTTGACCGCTTGCATATACTTTATATATGTGCCAAGCATTTGGACCATTGTATCAACATGTTAGCGTTGTAATACTAAAAGCAAACGGATTCTGATTCAAAGTTTGCGTGTCTACACCGCAAGTACAATGTTGTGTGAACAGCAAAATTACCGATTGGTTCTTCTTGGGCACATAGGAACATAGTGCTATATCGCCATCGTTGAAGCCGAACAATGTGTTGTTGAGAGAGCGTGGTGAGATCTTGGAATAAAACGAAGATCAATAATCATTGAAAGCAATGTGAGATCAACATTAAAAAACAAATTTAATGAATAATTTTTTTAAATGTTTATTTCGTTTGTTTTATTTCGGTCTTTTTGATTTTACACATTTAACAAGGATTAACCGGCTCAAGACCTCTTGTATCTATATTTAAATAAAGAACAAGTTTTTAACAAAATGGCAAAGTGGCATTGATTTTCGTGGCTGCACACTGCTGGCTAATCCCTGTTCAATGTTTAAAAGTAAAAATACCAAAATAAAACAAACGATCTGAACATATGTATATGCACAACAGTCCGCACAACACTCAACCATGTTGCAAAAGAAATCTATTGATGGCTCTCAATGTGGAGCCTCTGTAGAGGTGGTTAGAGTGAGTTCTATTTTCATGTGCAGTTGTGTGAAGAAAACTTAAAAAGTATGATTTACAACAGTAGTTCTCATTCGTTTGGTGAGAGCCTGGTCTTAAAGAGAGAAAATAAATGTCACTTTGCCATTTTGTTAAAAACTTGTCTTCTTTTTAAATAGAGATACAAGAGATCTTGAGCCGGTTAATCCCTGATCAATTTTTTATATATAATATTTTATTAAAAAATTATTAAATTAAAACAACATATGGCAACACGAATTCATATTGTTATAGTTTACGTAAACATTAGCACACCTTTAATTTGTTTAGGTAAAGTGAATGTGAAATAACAATAAAGTGGAAACCAGCATATACCCGAATATAAGTATCAACAAAGAATTTAGAAATACGCAAAAAATAAACCAATGTCTGAAAAAATAGTACAGACTGCTGCTGGATAGACAATTTTTAAATTATACTGTTTTGCCGTCCGCTGTATTCGCGTACATTGGTTGTTAACTTATAAGTATATTGCGGTCAGTTTTATATTTACTGGTGCATTTCAATGGTTATTTCAATCTCAGGATTTTGTCAATTAAGAATTATCGCTATTCCGTGATTGAATCCCGACTTTTATCACTAGCTAATTATCGAATTAAGCATGTATTTTTGTACGATGATGGCTGATAGTCGTAAAGTGTTTGGAATTGATAATGATCAAAAACATCCCAGGGGACTAAAGCTATCTCGGAAAAAGGACCCTATTTAAAGTATTTGCACAAAGGTAAATGGTTTCATTTAATTTAAAAATTTGTTTTTCGTTGTCAAAAGGTTTCATTTAAATTGAAAAGTTTTCATTTAGTCAGAAAATCTTGTATATACCATTTTTATGTAATCTCGAAACCAACTTCTACACCATTAATTGAGAAACGCAAATAATAACTTAGAAAAACAAAATTAAATTGATAAACGCAAATTGAAATTGAGAAAATACAAATTGAAAGTAATAAACGTAAATTGAACTTGAGAAAATTGAAATTGAGAAATACAAATTGAAATTTGGAAAATTCAAATTAAAATTTGAAAAATAAAATTTGAAATTGGGAAAATAAAAGTTTCAATTGAGAAAATTCAAATTGAAATTGCAAAAATAAAAAATTAAATTAAGAAAAGAGAATTTGATACCAAAACTCTCTATATTACAAGCAAATCCCCTAATTCGCACGGTCTTTGGTAACAAATTGTTATATGTATGTTGTACTGAGTCAGTGTTCTGAGTCAGTGTTCGCAATCGATTTCCCAGCTCTTTCTATTTACCAATTATCCTATACGATTGTTAACATTCAGCGCTATACAGGATTCACATTCAAAACTCATAAAAATGTCATCGAAAAAAATGTTATTAAGAGAAAAAACTCATTTTTTTTAACTGATTACAACCCCAATGTTCTCTAGGCACATTGGCACAGTAATGTCCATATACAAAATCCATGTTCCGATAATGACAAGCAACTTTAATACAATGCTGTAAAAGGAAACACAGATCTTTACATAAATGTATAGTTGAGTAGATTTATTCTCGCTTGGATTTTGGTGAAGAGTTGTAAGGTCTTCTCCTGATGAGAACTTATTTCATACTATATATATATATATATATATATATATATATATATATATATATATATATATATATATATATATATATATATATATATATATATATATATATATATATATATATATATATATATATGTAGGAGTGGGACTTGACCGGACGTAGTGTGTGTACGGTGTCTATCGTCACTAAAATCCTCAAACGTAGCGGTATGCAATATACTAGTAAACTCTTCGTCCAACTCTGCTATCTGATTAATGTCTGATGTAGGTGGACTTTCGTTCATCGACGATGGTAAAATTTTAGTACTAAATTTTGCACCACTAGCATCTATTAATAGGTTCACTTGACCTAAGACATCATTACCTATAACGGCGGCGTACAATATATCGCTGTCCTTCACCACATGGAAAGTAATATCCAGCTCGATATCATCAATCTTGGCCCTCACTGTCAAGCTACCTAGTGTCGTAATGCTTCTGCCACCTATGCCAACCAATGTTTTCAAATCTTTTTCCAGAATTATATCACCTAGTAAAGCTATCTTTTCATAACGTATGGCGCTAATGTCGCTGCCCGTATCTATTATTGCGGAAAAACTTTTACCCAAGATTTCCACATCTTTAAAAATTCGTCGAGAGGGTAATGAAATGTCGTCAGATAATGTGTGAACATTCGGCCCTCTATTTGCAGTATTATTTTCTTCTTTTTTAACAGTGACAGGACAGTTGAATGATTTGTGGCCTAGTCCCTTGCATTTGAAACATTTTACGTCTGGGCTCTTGCATTCATTAGAGACGTGACCTTTTTCTCCACATTTAAAACAACGTTTGCTTACCAATGTCTTACTGTCGTACATCTTTGGACGGGTTCCCTTTGAGTTTGACGACTCGCCAGTGCCGTACATCTTCTCGTAAACGCGCAACTTCTCTTTCAACTCCATCAAAGTTGTTGCCTGATACAGAACTGCCTTATTTGATTTAGTATCTGCTATGCCCTCTATAAAGTACGTTATTATGCTTTCATCGTCAACATCAATAGGTTGCCCTATCTCCTGCAAGCTGTAAAGGTATTCACGGAAACTTTCTGAATTTTTCTTCTTTCTACCTGCCAAAAGTCTATGGATTTCTACGGACGATAGTTTGCTGCCAAATTCATAGGAGAGAGCCTTTTTTAGGGATGCCCAATCCTTTATGCTAGATTGACTTCGTGCAAAAATTTTCGCTGCACCCGTTAAAAGCTGCTTACCGTAGATATATTTACGTAGACTGTCCCATTCGACCGTAAGAGCGCAGTCTTCGAATTCCCGAAGCCATTGTTTAATTTCCGGCAAACCGTCTCCAGAAAAAGCTGTTACCGCATCCTGAATATCTCTAAGAGTAAAACAATTCATTGTTCGTCCGATCAAAGCAGAAGCTTCACCATACTCAGATTCGACGCTATCATCGCTAGCAGAAAGACCAAAATGTTCAAGAAGTCGTCCCTGTAATTCTGCCTTATTTCCTGTCTTCAACAGCCCTTCCTCGTCTAATTTACCCTTCAATCCGTCTACCGTCAATTGCAAAATTTCGTTTTTCTCCATCTTCGAATCGGATAGTCAGTGCTTTACAAATGTATACTATTTAAAAGGCAATTCACAATTTTTAAAGTAATATAAAAAATTAATATTATATATAAAAAAAATCAATCAATGATATCTAAAACGATTATATAAAAGAAGCAGTACAACCCAAAATATTCCGGTGAATTTTATTTAATTACCAATATTTTAAGTTGTAGTACTTTATTAAAATTCAATGTGTCTTCAAAACAAAAAATTCACAAAATTCTTACAATCTTTAATTGTACCAGGTTCATAAAATCAAAATCAAGTTTAAAATCCAATTGGATAATTCTTTTACGTTACAAAATGAATGCTTTGCTTTTCGTTTCTTTTCTCTTTAATATCTAATTCCGCAATCGTCTAATGTGGAAAGAATTAACATCTATACTCATACACACAAACTCCATCTGTGTATGATTTAACGTCCACTGAGAATAAAAAACTCCATTCAAGAATAACAAATTCGCTCTTGAAATTATTCTCTTAAATTTATCTCTTGCTTCTCTACATCTAAAGAGCATCAGTTAAAACATCTAAATAAATACTTATACATCTACATAAGTACTCTCTTCAATTTTCTCTAACAAGTATATACATACAATTTAACGTTCGTACATACATACATACAACTATCGTAAAAACCAGTACGTCTCCTTGGTGTTTATGTTGTTCGTCCTCTATAAGTTTTCGATTTTTCTCTGTTGAGTCGCTGCTATCGCCTCTATTCTCATCTGCTACTGTTTTCTCTCTGCTTGTCTGCTGTTGTTATCTCTCATCTTGTCTGCTGTTGCCGATCAGGGGTTGATTTTTTTCTCTTCTTGAAGTTGTTTTTGCCTTTGCACACCAGAAACTTATTTGTCTTTATAGAACAAGCAAACACTGTCTTTTTTTTGAAATAACGTTTGTATTTTCCTTCTGTTTCTATTTCTCTAGCACTTTGTGGGCAACTGCAATGTGTTTCTATGCACAACTAATGAAAAGCAAAATTCGGCAAAACTTTTGCGTTCAGTTTAATTTCACAACGAAATTTGTCTTTGTTTGGTCACAATTTTTTCGAGTTAAAAATCAATGTATGTTTCTCGCACTTCTATGTCTGTAACTTTTTTTTCTTATTTACTTCACAATAGTCTCTTTTCACACAGAAATTCTTTGATCTTTTGTCTTTTTCACTGTACTTTTAAGAAAAAGTTAATTTTTCATGTAGAACCGGGCGAGCCCCCAAAATTTGTAGAATACCGGGTGTGTATTTAATGAAACACTTACCATTGGTGTAGTTTGATATAAGTTTATTGTACAGTTAAAATTAAATGAAGTAAAGAATTATTAAGAAATGAATAAAAGTATTTACAGTAACGAGAACTTAAACACTACTTTGACAACTTCACGATTCAACAGCTAAACAGCGACTGACTCTCCGTCGTTCGTCCGTCTTTTCCTACGAGTATGCTCTTGCGAACATCAATGCTATGCAAAACTATGTGTAGCTAACAGTCAGCACGGTAGACACCGTACACACACTACGTCCGGTCAAGTCCCACTCCTACATATATATATATATATATATATATATATATATATATATATAAATATATATATATATATATATATATATATATATATATATATATATATATATATATATATATATATATATATATATATATATATATATATATATATATATATATATATATATATATATATATATATATATATATATATATATATACATATATATATATATATATATATATATATATATATATATATATATATATATATATATACATATATATATATATATGTATATATATATATATATATATATATATATATATATATATATATATATATATATATATATATATATATATATATATATATATATATATGTAGGAGTGGGACTTGACCGGACGTAGTGTGTGTACGGTGTCTACCGTGCTGACTGTTAGCTACACATAGTTTTGCATAGCATTGATGTTCGCAAGAGCATACTCGTAGGAAAAGACGGACGAACGACGGAGAGTCAGTCGCTGTTTAGCTGTTGAATCGTGAAGTTGTCAAAGTAGTGTTTAAGTTCTCGTTACTGTAAATACTTTTATTCATTTCTTAATAATTCTTTACTTCATTTAATTTTAACTGTACAATAAACTTATATCAAACTACACCAATGATAAGTGTTTCATTAAATACACACCCGGTATTCTACAAATTTTGGGGGCTCGCCCGGTTCTACATGAAAAATTAACTTTTTCTTAAAAGTACAGTGAAAAAGACAAAAGATCAAAGAATTTCTGTGTGAAAAGAGACTATTGTGAAGTAAATAAGAAAAAAAAGTTACAGACATAGAAGTGCGAGAAACATACATTGATTTTTAACTCGAAAAAATTGTGACCAAACGAAGACAAATTTCGTTGTGAAATTAAACTGAACGCAAAAGTTTTGCCGAATTTTGCTTTTCATTAGTTGTGCATAGAAACACATTGCAGTTGCCCACAAAGTGCTAGAGAAATAGAAACAGAAGGAAAATACAAACGTTATTTCAAAAAAAGACAGTGTTTGCTTGTTCTATAAAGACAAATAAGTTTCTGGTGTGCAAAGGCAAAAACAACTTCATGAAGAGAAAAAAATCAACCCCTGATCGGCAACAGCAGACAAGATGAGAGATAACAACAGCAGACAAGCAGAGAGAAAACAGTAGCAGATGAGAATAGAGGCGATAGCAGCGACTCAACAGAGAAAAATCGAAAACTTATAGAGGACGAACAACATAAACACCAAGGAGACGTACTGGTTTTTACGATAGTTGTATGTATGTATGTACGAACGTTAAATTGTATGTATATACTTGTTAGAGAAAATTGAAGAGAGTACTTATGTAGATGTATAAGTATTTATTTAGATGTTTTAACTGATAATCTTTAGATGTAGAGAAGCAAGAGATAAATTTAAGAGAATAATTTCAAGAGCGAATTTGTTATTCTTGAATGGAGTTTTTTATTCTCAGTGGACGTTAAATCATACACAGATGGAGTTTGTGTGTATGAGTATAGATGTTAATTCTTTCCACATTAGACGATTGCGGAATTAGATATTAAAGAGAAAAGAAACGAAAAGCAAAGCATTCATTTTGTAACGTAAAAGAATTATCCAATTGGATTTTAAACTTGATTTTGATTTTATGAACCTGGTACAATTAGAGATTGTAAGAATTTTGTGAATTTTTTGTTTTGAAGACACATTGAATTTTAATAAAGTACTACAACTTAAAATATTGGTAATTAAATAAAATTCACCGGAATATTTTGGGTTGTACTGCTTCTTTTATATAATCGTTTTAGATATCATTGATTGATTTTTTTTATATATAATATTAATTTTTTATATTACTTTAAAAATTGTGAATTGCCTTTTAAATAGTATACATTTGTAAAGCACTGACTATCCGATTCGAAGATGGAGAAAAACGAAATTTTGCAATTGACGGTAGACGGATTGAAGGGTAAATTAGACGAGGAAGGGCTGTTGAAGACAGGAAATAAGGCAGAATTACAGGGACGACTTCTTGAACATTTTGGTCTTTCTGCTAGCGATGATAGCGTCGAATCTGAGTATGGTGAAGCTTCTGCTTTGATCGGACGAACAATGAATTGTTTTACTCTTAGAGATATTCAGGATGCGGTAACAGCTTTTTCTGGAGACGGTTTGCCGGAAATTAAACAATGGCTTCGGGAATTCGAAGACTGCGCTCTTACGGTCGAATGGGACAGTCTACGTAAATATATCTACGGTAAGCAGCTTTTAACGGGTGCAGCGAAAATTTTTGCACGAAGTCAATCTAGCATAAAGGATTGGGCATCCCTAAAAAAGGCTCTCTCCTATGAATTTGGCAGCAAACTATCGTCCGTAGAAATCCATAGACTTTTGGCAGGTAGAAAGAAGAAAAATTCAGAAAGTTTCCGTGAATACCTTTACAGCTTGCAGGAGATAGGGCAACCTATTGATGTTGACGATGAAAGCATAATAACGTACTTTATAGAGGGCATAGCAGATACTAAATCAAATAAGGCAGTTCTGTATCAGGCAACAACTTTGATGGAGTTGAAAGAGAAGTTGCGCGTTTACGAGAAGATGTACGGCACTGGCGAGTCGTCAAACTCAAAGGGAACCCGTCCAAAGATGTACGACAGTAAGACATTGGTAAGCAAACGTTGTTTTAAATGTGGAGAAAAAGGTCACGTCTCTAATGAATGCAAGAGCCCAGACGTAAAATGTTTCAAATGCAAGGGACTAGGCCACAAATCATTCAACTGTCCTGTCACTGTTAAAAAAGAAGAAAATAATACTGCAAATAGAGGGCCGAATGTTCACACATTATCTGACGACATTTCATTACCCTCTCGACGAATTTTTAAAGATGTGGAAATCTTGGGTAAAAGTTTTTCCGCAATAATAGATACGGGCAGCGACATTAGCGCCATACGTTATGAAAAGATAGCTTTACTAGGTGATATAATTCTGGAAAAAGATTTGAAAACATTGGTTGGCATAGGTGGCAGAAGCATTACGACACTAGGTAGCTTGACAGTGAGGGCCAAGATTGATGATATCGAGCTGGATATTACTTTCCATGTGGTGAAGGACAGCGATATATTGTACGCCGCCGTTATAGGTAATGATGTCTTAGGTCAAGTGAACCTATTAATAGATGCTAGTGGTGCAAAATTTAGTACTAAAATTTTACCATCGTCGATGAACGAAAGTCCACCTACATCAGACATTAATCAGATAGCAGAGTTGGACGAAGAGTTTACTAGTATATTGCATACCGCTACGTTTGAGGATTTTAGTGACGATAAATTGAATCTTGAACACTTGGGTAAGGAGAGAAAGTCTCAAATACAGCATTTGTTATCGACGTATAAACCTATCAAACCCCAATCATATCCAGTTAAGATGAAGATTATACTCTCAGATGAAGTACCCGTTTCTCAAAGACCTAGAAGATTGCCACATCCGGATCAATGCGCCGTTGACAAACAGGTAAAAGAGTGGTTGACTGACGGCATTATTAGACGAAGCTGTTCAGAATATAGTGCACCTGTAGTTTTGGTTAAGAAAAAAGACGGATCCAAACGACTATGCTGTGATTATCGCAAGCTAAATGAGAAGATAATTCGAGACAATTTCCCAATGGCTTTAATCGATGACGTCGTACAGAGACTGATTAATGCAAAAGTTTTTACCACCCTCGATCTGAAAAATGGATTCTTCCACGTACCCATTGAACCGGAATCTCAGAAATATACTGCATTTGTGACGCAAAATGGCCAATTTGAATTCAAATTTGTACCATTTGGGATTTCGAATTCTCCGGCAGTATTTTGCAGGTATATTTCATCCATTTTTCGAGAACTTATAGAGGCAGGCATACTGATTATTTACATGGACGACATTGTCATCCCCGCGAAGGATGAACTTGAAGGGATCGAAAAATTAGAAATGGTGTTAAAGGTCGCGGAAACAAACGGACTAAACATCAAGTGGACGAAATGTCAATTTTTAGAGAAGAAAATACATTTTCTGGGATATGTCATAGAAAATTCTACAATATCGCCATCGACTGAAAAAACGAAAGCTGTTTCCAATTACCCGCTACCATCTAGCCAGAAGGCCATTGAAAGATTTTTAGGGCTAACATCTTATTTTAGACGCTTTATACCGAAGTACGCGATAATAGCGAAACCCTTTCGGACCTCTTACGGAAGGGAGCGAAATTTAAAATAGGCGACGAGGAGATATTGGCTTTCGAGCAGCTGAGAATAGCTTTAGTTAACAAACCAATTTTAAGACTATTTGATCCTAACGCAGTCACGGAGATACATACGGACGCTAGCATGTACGGCTATGGAGCTACTCTTTTGCAAAAAAGCGACGACGATCAATTTCACCCCGTAGAGTATCTTAGCCGAAAGACAACCCTGACAGAGCAGAAGTACCATTCTTACGAACTGGAGGTTTTAGCGATTGTTGAGGCACTTAAGAAATGGAGGGTATATGTCCTAGGTTTAAAAGTGAAGATTGTTACCGACTGTAACGCTTTCGCAGCAACAATGCGTAAAAATGACGTACCAGCTAAGATATCGAGATGGGCTCTCTTTTTACAAGAATTTGACTACAGTATAGAACACCGAGCAGGATCGAAAATGAGGCATGTAGACGCGTTAAGCCGACTTTCGTGTCTACTGATTGAAGACACATTGAGGTACCGGATTAGAGAGGCACAAATGCAAGACGAATGGATCAAAGCTATTAGGAAAATCTTGGAGAATAGCCTATACGACGATTATTACCTGAAATTCGACATTTTATATAAGGACCCAAATAAAGAGCTTATAGTAGTACCGAGTTCGATGGAACAGGAAATAATAAGAATTGCGCATGGACAAGGACATTTTGCAGCACGAAGAACACAAGATCTTGTGGAGAGACTATATTTTATTCTCGAATTAACAAAAAAGGTCGATAAAATTGTCAAAAGCTGTGTAGAATGTATTGTCTCCGAAGCTAAGAAGGGACGTAAGGAAGGATTCCTCTGCCCGATAGATAAAGCGGACCGACCACTAGTGACTTTCCATCTGGACCATGTTGGACCAATGGAATCCACTCATAAACAATATAATCATATTTTGGTCGTTGTGGATGCCTTTACCAAATTCGTGTGGCTGTACCCAACCAAGAGTACAGGTACGAACGAGGTTTTGGACAAACTTTCGAAACAGGCAGCGGTATTCGGAAACCCAGAAAGAGTAATAACCGACAGAGGTACAGCGTTTACTGCGAGAAATTTTGAAGAATATTGCCAGTCACGTAATATTCAACATTTGCTGATTGCGACCGGAGTCCCTCGCGGACATGGCCAAGTGGAGCGGATTCACCGTATAGTAATACCAATGTTGACGAAATTTTGTGTGGAGAAGCCCGACAACTGGTATAAACATGTCGAGCGAGTGCAACGAATAATTAATAATACTCCACCACGTAGCACAAAAATAGCTCCTTTTAAATTATTGACGGGGGTAAATATGAGAGTAGAAGATAGCGTAGATATTCGAGAAGTGATTAAAGAATTAGACTTTGCTGAGTTAGACGAAGAGCGTGAGTCTTTGAGAGAAGAAGCTAGACGAGATATTTTGCAGATTCAAGTAGAAAATCGTAGAAGTTTTGACCGTAGGCGGATTCCCGAAGTCAAATATGTTCCGAACGAATTGGTAGCCATCAAGCGAACACAGTTCGGTACAGGAATGAAGCTGAAACCAAAATTCCTTGGTCCTTACAAGATTGTACGGAAGCTGAACCATGGCAGATACGACGTCGAGAAAGTGGGTGACACTGATGGTCCTAGAAAGTGTACCACAGTGTCTGAGTACATGAAACCTTGGGAACCACATTCGGGGTCGAATGTGAGATCAGGACGGCCGATTGTAGGAGTGGGACTTGACCGGACGTAGTGTGTGTACGGTGTCTACCGTGCTGACTGTTAGCTACACATAGTTTTGCATAGCATTGATGTTCGCAAGAGCATACTCGTAGGAAAAGACGGACGAACGACGGAGAGTCAGTCGCTGTTTAGCTGTTGAATCGTGAAGTTGTCAAAGTAGTGTTTAAGTTCTCGTTACTGTAAATACTTTTATTCATTTCTTAATAATTCTTTACTTCATTTAATTTTAACTGTACAATAAACTTATATCAAACTACACCAATGATAAGTGTTTCATTAAATACACACCCGGTATTCTACATATATATATATATATATATATATATATATATATATATATATATATATATATATATATATATATATATATATATATATATATATATATATATATATATATATATATATATATATATATATATATATATATATATATATATATATATATATATATATATATATATATATATATATATATATATATATATATATATATATATATATATATATATCAGGAGAAGATGAGTACTTATTTCTTATGAAGCGAACCACATGGGACTTTCTGTGCGTTCATTACATATACGTTTTATTACTTAAATTTTAAACTTAAATCTTTTATTCGTATAATGTGGACTGTACGA
Organism: Hydrotaea diabolus; assembly: GCA_963513945.1. Classification (NCBI taxonomy): domain Eukaryota; kingdom Metazoa; phylum Arthropoda; class Insecta; order Diptera; family Muscidae; genus Hydrotaea; species Hydrotaea diabolus. Next base: position 91,120,275 of record OY740717.1, on the reverse strand, counting down.
GTATATTACTTAAAACTAGCTACCAGCGCCGCTGTATTCTATAATGTTAACTAGCTATTATTACTAGATTTGCTTTTACTATACTATTTAATATAAGTGACGTATGCCCAATGTAGCTGCAGCATAGAACTGGATTCAATAGAGCTGGGCGCCTTCCGTGTTGATTCCCGCAGTTCAGCACAGCTCAGCCTTTTAGCAGATGCCTGTTTCTCATGTTGTGAAGCCGCCCATGCTTGAATTGTTTTGTAGACGCCGCCTTTAATGTTCCGTTGAAACTGCCTTCATCGGCTGTCAATTAGTGAGTGTCGTAATAAATTCGGGTACCTATTTGAATGCTATACTTGCCATACTTGGGCTGCAATCTCTGTAATTGCAGTTTAATCGAATTTAATTGTTCAATAACTTTGGACTCCTGGCGGATCATTTTGGTCTTTGGACGACAGTTTTCTGTAATTCTATCGTGTAGGTTATGGTTTCTCTTTGTAGAAACCGTAAAAAAACTAATTTTATTTTAGTTCTTCATTTATTCGGTGCTAAAAACTTAGTGACAAATGTTTCTTCAAATTATAACACTTTATACTTAGATTATTGCTTATTCTACTTTTCACAAAATTAATATGAAATTAATAAAAAGCAACTATTGCAAAAACAACGTTTTTGCTGATTTAATTTAAATATGAAAAAATAACATTTCTGCAGATTTAATGAAAACAGTTCAGGTCGTTTACTTATGATTGCAAAAGAATTTATTGCAAAATAAAGTTTTTGCTGACGTAGTTAAATTTTGAAAGTGAAATCAAGTCAGGTCGTTAACTTTTAATTTTAGCTCACCAATTTCTTCTGTTTATTTGGTTAAAAATTTTGAAATTAACTATGGTGTTAACTCTTCCCCTCTTAAAATGTGTGTCTCCAAACATTAAAAATATGGGAGATCGTTTAATTTTGGTATAGTTAGGGTAGTTGGATTAAGCTCAATATTGGGTTTATTAGCATCTTTATTCTCTGGTATGGTATTATAGAATATGAGTTACTTTTTTGTTCCGAAAATGAATTTATATGATATTATGGATAAGAGGAAGATAATAAAAATACTACGGACTGAAGATTTATTGATAATAGCATCGGTCTCTAGGTATTTTATTTTATGTGTATTATTTAAATGAAGGTGACTTAACATTTCCAAGGAAATTACTTTAATGTACTGTTTTTCTAAGGGAATTTGCTGCACGAAGTAAGAGGAATGGATACTACATATAATAAGGTAGAATTTTTATATAGGACCTTAACATTGGAAAATTCCACTGCTTCTTCAATTGATAAAAGGGGAATTTTTTTGTAGTGTTTTTATAACTAAATTTATTTCTTCCTTATTTAGGATAAGAGAACTTATTATATAATTTGTCGCCCATTGTATGTCATATTTAATGTTGTTGTAATTCTTCTTTAGCTAATCTTAAACTAGTTTGCATACTTATTATAGCGACATTGCCGATAGAATCATGTTTTCTTATAATTTTGTTTATTTCATTTGTGGAACTTGTTAAGTCATTAATTCTTTTAGTAAAACTTTCATTTATAATTATCTGTTTATTATTGTAAGAATTTAGTTCATTAATATCATTTTTAATAAGTTAAAAATCGTCGTGATCCGGAGAACCGGCGACATATTTGCACGCGGTACCCAATAAATTGATTGCTCTTCTTTTTGTAGTTTCGTCAGGTAAGCGCAGTGACTCTAGGATTTCTGCAGCCTGCATCGTTTCATGCTTTAAAGATGGTATGAACATATTTTGAGAGTGATCGTTGTTGATAAATGTCTCTATTTAACTAAAAAAAAATCTGATAATCTTTTAAGTTGACTACGTGTGCAATTTTCATTGTACCGTCTTATGTTTTGGCAATTCCTTCTGTCAAGGTTACGAGGTGGGGAAGTGTGTAGCTAAGGATTTGGAGTTCTGCATTGGAAGAGGGTAGGTAGAGGAGTGGGAGCCTGAAAGGATAATTAGGTTTTACAATTATTCTAATTTTATATCTGCTAAATTCGTTTCTGTTATTATCAATAAAGATTATTATTTTCAATTTTAATCTTTTTTCTTTAATTTCTAATATTACTTTTGTGCACAACTGTTCCTTCCTCTGTAAGTATAGTGGTTGATTTATTTTGTTTGACTATTTTCTTTTTAAATCTAGCTGTTGTTTTGGTTCCTATTCTTTGATTAATTTTTACAAAAATAGTATCACCTGGTTTATAATTTTTAAGCGGTTGACGGTTTTTTATGGTACTCAAGATCCCTTTCCTGTCTTTCATTTATTTTTGTAATGTTATCTAGTCTAGCTTGTACCAGTTGTGGCTGGTGCTTACTGTTCTTCCAAAAAATTCCTCAATTGTTTTTTTTCATAATGAATAGAATAGTTGTATACACGGAGATGTCTAATATTTCTTCAAAAGTTCTATGTGGGTGTTCGCGTTTCATGCATCTAATTATTTCTGTTAGAGAAGATTGAAAGCGTTCCCCTTAGAGTAGAGTGAAAGCGTTCTCCTTGCCATTAACTGAGCTTTTATATGGAGGGGTTTGATAAACTTTGATACTTAGTTGGTTTTTTAACATATATGTAATTGTATCTAAATTAAAGGTTTTTTCATTATCTTTTACGAGAATCTTTCGAACTCTATATGAAAAAATTAGCTGCCTTAATTGTTCTTTAACATCTGTTATAGCTTTTGATTTTATGGTTTTAGCACAAGCGTACTTAGAAAATTTGTCTAATCGGGGTGCGTCGTATTTCAGGATTGTTTGGGTGACGTTTATATTTATTTTCTTTACAGATTACGCAGTCTTAAATAGTATTTTTTTTTATTTTTCTAGCCATTGCCGGAAAGTAATTACTTTCAAGTATTTGTAACTTGTTTTCCCTCGCATTTCTATGTGCGCGTTTATGTGTATCTAATATTATCTCTATTTGTTCTTGCTCATTTCGAATGTCGCTAACTAGGTAATTAGAAAGCCTTATTTTATAATTTCGAAAATGATCTGAAAATATTTCTTGTATTGCTCCTAAAACTGGTTCGGACGCCTTTATACAGTTTATAATTGATGGATACAAATATTTTTTTAAGATTGGAACCAAATTTTCTGTATTAAAGCAAGGTTGGGATATCGTATGCATGTGATAAGTAGGGAAGATGATTTCGAATTTGTAGTTCGGTGTCGGATCGATATTAAGGAAGATTTGGTTTTTGTATGCATTTATGGGAGTGGCTACATGGGATATCAAATTGTGCGATGAACTCTCAGCGCTATTTGTTGCGATAGACAGAATATGGAATGCAGTTTCTTGGGATATTCTCGAAAGGGCATCGGCAACTAACTTTGTTTGTTTTGCTTGGCTTATAAAATAGCTCGTAGTTATATTCCTCAAGAATAGCTTTCCAGCACTTCTTTTTGCTATTGTTGTTTTTATTACTCAAGGCATAGATTGGAGGCTGATGATCGGTGTATATTTTTACCGATCCATACAGATAGTTTCGTAGCGACTTTAGTGCCCAAATGATAGCAAGAAGTTATTTTTCATTAGCAGCGTGGTGCTCTTCTGTTTTGCTTAATGTTCTTGAAATGAAGGAGATAGGTTTGTCGTTCTGTGATAAGACGGCACCTAATGCGAATTGAGAAGCTTCCGAGTTCAAATTTATTGGAATACGGGAAGAATTTCGTTTTGAGATTCTACCTTCTTCCCCTCTTAAGAGTGCTGTCAGGGCTCCGATACTAGCATGATAGGCCTAAGAATGATCGAAGTTCTTTTAGTGTTTTAGGTTGAGGAAAGTTGGCTATAGCTTCGACAACTTCCATCGGCTCTGACACAGGTTGTGGCTTAGGACCCTGGGGTCTAGGAGTTGGTTGTGGCTGATAGGCGTGGGGTTATTAAATTGGTATTGCCCCTGGGGCGTTTTTGGCTCATGTGTGAGTTGTGAATAAAACATCACTGGATGTGAACGAGGAAGGAGTTGAGGATTTTGGGTAAATAGGGATGGTTGGAAACTACGTGGGGGTAATAGAGGGGGTTGCGTCTGAAAATTATTTCTTTTTTCGCTAGGATTATTATTATGAGCATAATTTGCTCGGTATGTTTGATTCTGGAGTTTAAAGCATAAATAGATAGCTTGTGGTAGTTCCGCTGGTTCTCTCATGCCAACGAGTTTTTGTAAATCGCCATTTAATCCTCCTATGAAGGTGTTGAGGTCCTTATCTCGGTATGTCTGAGTAAGCAGATACACGGATTCATTTGACACATTTAAGCCTCCAAGCTTGTTTAGTATAAGCGATAAATGTTTGTAGACTTGTTGATAAAAATCTTGTACCGAGAACATGCCTTTGACTAGCGAGGTCATCTGATACTCGTGGATCTTAAATCTCCGGCGTAATGTAACTACAAACACTTAGAAATAGCTGTCCAATCCAGAGGGGAATTGTAGAATTCGAGGGCAATATCAGCCTCCACGGTTATTTTGTTTCGAATTGTATTTAAAATACCGTAATACCTAGGTGGTGCCTTGGTATTTTCATAGATTTGTAAGGCGCGTTCGACGCTTTTTCTGCAAGAGTTGTTGTTTTCCTGAAATCTCACGTAGACAGTTTACTATATCAGGGATCTTGTCAAGATCTCCTAGATTGTTTCTGAATTCTTCATTTATACATTGATCCCTAACAGTATTTAGATTGGAATTAGGATTAAGAGCTGGTTGCACCAGAGTTGATAAATGCTGCCTTAACAATTGGGAAGTAATTTCGGAAATTAGTGGTGTCAGTTCGTTTATTTGTATTTGACTTTGTTGTTCGTTACTATCACAGGAGGACGAATCAAATTATTGGGGTTTGCCATTTTGATAAACTAACTTACTTTAAATAATTTCACCGTTTGTTAATTCGATATTTTTTCCACTTTTTTTTCTTTTTAATTAAAAAAAATATTTGTTAGGAATCGCAAGCTAATTTTATAATTTTTTGTTAAATAAAAGATGCTTCTTTTTACAAGGAATCTTATATAAATTCTAAATTTGCTTAATACTTATTTACAAATTAATTTACAGCATTAAATAGATTGTCTGCATGATGATGTTTTTCATGTGGATCTTTTATGTAGCTGCAGGATGGATAGGCTAGCAATTAATGCTACCATTTAGCTGGTATTACTGCAAAGCAATTATGGGGCCTCTGTCTATCACAGCGTCTTTCACAGCTTCAAAAATTATTCCATTACCTTTTAAAGTTTTTACTTTGTTGGTCTTATTTACTTTATCTCACCAGTGTTTTTAGTGACTTTATTCACTTTGTTGTATGAATTTAATGTTCACAAGTGTTTTGTCTTTTTTTGTGCTTTTATTTGCTTAGTTACATTAATTTAACGTTCAGTACCGTTTTTTTTTAAATATTTCTTTTTTACTTATTTTTTCTTGTCGCCACGCTACTTGAGGGCACTTTTTTGGGATCAAGGATATTTTCCCGGTTTTTAGTGGTTACCACGCGTTGATTTTTACGGCTTTCCTTTTTGCAGCAGTACTTATGGGCTCTTTGCAAAAAAGGACACGCGTTTTTTAGATATGCTCGGGCGCCAGTTATGGTTTCTCTTTGTAGAAACCGTAAAAAAAACTAATTTTATTTTAGTTCTTCATTTATTCGGTGCTAAACACTTCGTCACAAATGTTTCTGAAGAAAAAACAAATTTTATTTTAGTTGTTCATTTATTCGGTGCTAAAAACTTGTTAAGTCATTAATTCTTTTAGTAAAACTTTCATTTATAATTATCTGTTTATTATTGTAAGAATTTAGTTCATTAATATCATTTTTAATAAGTTAAAAATCGTCGTGATCCGGAGAACCGGCGACATATTTGCACGCGGTACCCAATAAATTGATTGCTCTTCTTTTTGTAGTTTCGTCAGGTAAGCGCAGTGACTCTAGGATTTCTGCAGCCTGCATCGTTTCATGCTTTAAAGATGGTATGAACATATTTTGAGAGTGATCGTTGTTGATAAATGTCTCTATTTAACTAAAAAAAAATCTGATAATCTTTTAAGTTGACTACGTGTGCAATTTTCATTGTACCGTCTTATATTTTGGCAATTCCTTCTGTCAAGGTTACGAGGTGGGGAAGTGTGTAGCTAAGGATTTGGAGTTCTGCATTGGAAGAGGGTAGGTAGAGGAGTGGGAGCCTGAAAGGATAATTAGGTTTTACAATTATTCTAATTTTATATCTGCTAAATTCGTTTCTGTTATTATCAATAAAGATTATTATTTTCAATTTTAATCTTTTTTCTTTAATTTCTAATATTACTTTTGTGCACAACTGTTCCTTCCTCTGTAAGTATAGTGGTTGATTTATTTTGTTTGACTATTTTCTTTTTAAATCTAGCTGTTGTTTTGGTTCCTATTCTTTGATTAATTTTTACAAAAATAGTATTACCTGGTTTATAATTTTTAAGCGGTTGACGGTTTTTTATGGTACTCAAGATCCCTTTCCTGTCTTTCATTTATTTTTGTAATGTTATCTAGTCTAGCTTGTACCAGTTGTGGCTGGTGCTTACTGTTCTTCCAAAAAATTCCTCAATTGTTTTTTTTCATAATGAATAGAATAGTTGTATACACGGAGATGTCTAATATTTCTTCAAAAGTTCTATGTGGGTGTTCGCGTTTCATGCATCTAATTATTTCTGTTAGAGAAGATTGAAAGCGTTCCCCTTAGAGTAGAGTGAAAGCGTTAACTGCCATTAACTGAGCTTTTATATGGAGGGGTTTGATAAACTTTGATACTTAGTTGGTTTTTTAACATATATGTAATTGTATCTAAATTAAAGGTTTTTTCATTATCTTTTACGAGAATCTTTCGAACTCTATATGAAAAAATTAGCTGCCTTAATTGTTCTTTAACATCTGTTATAGCTTTTGATTTTATGGTTTTAGCACAAGCGTACTTAGAAAATTTGTCTAATCGGGGTGCGTCGTATTTCAGGATTGTTTGGGTGACGTTTATATTTATTTTCTTTACAGATTACGCAGTCTTAAATAGTATTTTTTTTTATTTTTCTAGCCATTGCCGGAAAGTAATTACTTTCAAGTATTTGTAACTTGTTTTCCCTCGCATTTCTATGTGCGCGTTTATGTGTATCTAATATTATCTCTATTTGTTCTTGCTCATTTCGAATGTCGCTAACTAGGTAATTAGAAAGCCTTATTTTATAATTTCGAAAATGATCTGAAAATATTTCTTGTATTGCTCCTAAAACTGGTTCGGACGCCTTTATACAGTTTATAATTGATGGATACAAATATTTTTTTAAGATTGGAACCAAATTTTCTGTATTAAAGCAAGGTTGGGATATCGTATGCATGTGATAAGTAGGGAAGATGATTTCGAATTTGTAGTTCGGTGTCGGATCGATATTAAGGAAGATTTGGTTTTTGTATGCATTTATGGGAGTGGCTACATGGGATATCAAATTGTGCGATGAACTCTCAGCGCTATTTGTTGCGATAGACAGAATATGGAATGCATTTCTTGGGATATTCTCGAAAGGGCATCGGCAACTAAGTTTGTTTTGCTTGGCTTATAAAATAGCTCGTAGTTATATTCCTCAAGAATAGCTTTCCAGCACTTCTTTTTGCTATTGTTGTTTTTATTACTCAAGGCATAGATTGGAGGCTGATGATCGGTGTATATTTTTACCGATCCATACAGATAGTTTCGTAGCGACTTTAGTGCCCAAATGATAGCAAGAAGTTATTTTTCATTAGCAGCGTGGTGCTCTTCTGCTTTGCTTAATGTTCTTGAAATGAAGGAGATAGGTTTGTCGTTCTGTGATAAGACGGCACCTAATGCGAATTGAGAAGCTTTCGAGTTCAAATTTATTGGAATACGGGAAGAATTTCGTTTTGAGATTCTACCTTCTTCCCCTCTTAAGAGTGCTGTCAGGGCTCCGATACTAGCATGATAGGCCTAAGAATGATCGAAGTTATTTTAGTGTTTTAGGTTGAGGAAAGTTGGCTATAGCTTCGACAACTTCCATCGGCTCTGGCATAGGTTGTGGCTTAGGACCCTGGGGTCTAGGAGTTGGTTGTGGCTGATAGGCGTGGGGTTATTAAATTGGTATTGCCCCTGGGGCGTTTTTGGCTCATGTGTGAGTTGTGAATAAAACATCACTGGATGTGAACGAGGAAGGAGTTGAGGATTTTGGGTAAATAGGGATGGTTGGAAACTACGTGGAGGTAATAGAGGGGTTGCGTCTGATAATTATTTCTTTTTTCGCTAGGATTATTATTATGAGCATAATTTGATCGGTATGTTTGATTCTGGATTTTAACGCATAAATGGATAGCTTGTGGTATTTCTGCTGGTTCTCTCATGCCAATGAGTTTTTGTAAATCGCCATTTAATCCTCCTATGAAGGTGTTGAGGTTCTTATCTCGGTATGTCTGAGTAAGCAGATACACGGATTCATTTGACACATTTAAGCCTCCAAGCTTGTTTAGTATAAGCGATAAATGTTTGTAGACTTGTTGATAAAAATCTTGTACCGAGAACATGCCTTTGATTAGCGAGGTCATCTGATACTCGTGGGTCGTTAAATCTCTTTTTTCCGGCGTAATGTAACTACAAACACTTAGAAATAGCTGTCTAATCCAGAGGGGAATTGTAGAATTCGAGGGCAATATCAGCCTCCACGGTTATTTTGTTTCTAATTGTATTTAAAATACCGTAATACCTAGGTGTTGCTTGGTATTTTCATAGATTTGTAAGGCGCGTTCGACGCTTTTTCTGCAAATCTCACGTAGACAGTTTACTATATCAGGGATCTTGTCAAGATCTCCTAGATTGTTTCTGAATTCTTCATTTATACATTGATCCCTAACAGTATTTAGATTGGAATTAGGATTAAGAGCTGGTTGCACTAGAGTTGGTAAATGCTGTCTTAACAATTGGGAAGTAATTTCGGAAATTAGTGGTGTCAGTTCGTTTATTTGTATTTGACTTTGTTGTTCGTTACTATCACAGGAGGACGAATCAAATTATTGGGGTTTGCCATTTTGATAAACTAACTTTCTTCAAATAATTTCACCGTTTATTAATTCGATATTTTTTCCACTTTTTTTTCTTTTTAATTAAAAAAAATATTTGTTAGGAATCGCAAGTTTAATTTTATAATTTGTTGTTAAATAAAAGATTCTTCTTTTAACAAGGAATCTTATATAAATTCTAAATTTGCTTAATTCTTATTTACAAATTATTTTACAGCATTAAATAGGTTGTCTGCATGATAATGTTTTTCATGTGGATCTTTTATGTAGCTGCAGGATGTATAGGCTAGCAATTAATGCTACCATTTAGCTGGTATTTCTGCAAAGCTATTATGGGGCCTCTGTCTATCACAGCGTCTTTCACAGCTTCAAAAATTATTCCATTACCTTTTAAAGTTTTTACTTTGTTGGTCTTATTTACTTTATCTCACCAGTGTTTTTAGTGACTTTATTCACTTTGTTGTATGAATTTAATGTTCACAAGTGTTTTGTCTTTTTTAGGTGCTTTTATTTGCTTAGTTACATTAATTTAACGTTCAGTACCATTTTTTTTTAAAATATTTCTTTTTTACTTATTTTTTCTTGTCGCCACGCTACTTGAGGGCACTTTTTTGGGATCAAGGATATTTTCCCGGTTTTTAGTGTTTACCACGCGTTGATTTTTACGGCTTTCCCTTTTGCAGCAGTACTTATGGGCTCTTTGCAAAAAAGGACACGCGTTTTTTAGATATGCTCGGGCGCCAGTTATGGTTTCTCTTTGTAGAAACCGTAAAAAAAACTAATTTTATTTTAGTTCTTCATTTATTCGGTGCTAAACACTTTGTGACAAATGTTTCTGAAGAAAAAACAAATTTTATTTTAGTTCTTCATCTATTCGGTGCTAAAAACTTTGTGAGACATGTTTCTTAAAATTATTACATTTTATACTTAGATTACACTAGTCAACAGTCAAAATGTACTCGGGATGCGATAATTTTTTCTGTGTAGATAACCTTGACATGAGCTCGAAAAACGCAATAAAAAATTTTTTTTTCGTTTGGTTTTTGTTTTATTTTTTTTTTTTAAATTTTAAAAATTTTTTTTTGGTTAATTTGTTTCGTCCGGCATAACTCGGGAACCACTAGCCCGATTTAATTGAATTAAATTTTAAAAAATTTAAAATTACAATTCCCTTAATCTGTTTATATATTGTTTTCCTATACAAGCAACAGTTTCCAAGTTAAAAATGAATATATAAAGGAAAAAACTTATTTTTTGCCTAAAGATTTAAATTTTTTTTTTTTTAAAAAATCCATAAAAAATCCAAAATGAAAAAAAATGTCAAATCTTATTACTTTTACGTAAAGTCACATAACCTATGAGCAAAATGAGACAAAGATCATGAAAATCGATGCAGCGTTTCGCTTTTATTCGCTATTGAGTAAAGGTATGAATTTCAAAAATTTGCTAAAGTCATATATTTTTGTCACCCAACAAATTTTAATTTTTTTTGTAATAAAAAAGAAAAAACCTTACCATAGACAAAGTTGTGCATATGTCGAGCAAATTTTTGAAATTCATACCTTTACTCAATTGCGAATAAACGAAACGCGTGCATCGATTTTCATGATATTTGTCTCATTTTGCTCATAGGTTATGTGACTTTACGTAAAAGTAATAAGATTTGACATTTTTTTTCATTTTGGATTTTTTATGGATTTTTTAAAAAAAAAAAATTTAAATCTTTAGGCAAAAAATAAGTTTTTTCCTTTATATATTCATTTTTAACTTGGAAACTGTTGCTTGTATAGGAAAACAATATATGAACAGATTAAGGGAATTGTAATTTTAAATTTTTTAAAATTTAATTCAATTAAATCGGGCTAGTGGTTCCCGAGTTATGCCGGACGAAACAAATTAACCAAAAAAAAATTTTTAAAATTTAAAAAAAAAAAAATAAAACAAAAACCAAACGAAAAAAAAATTTTTTATTGCGTTTTTCGAGCTCATGTCAAGGTTATCTACACAGAAAAAATTATCGCATCCGGAGTACATGAAATTTTTTTCATTTTGTTGAGTAGTGTTATTGCTTATTCTACTTTTCACAAAATTAATATGAAATCAATAAAAAGCAACTATTGAAAAAACAACGTTTTTGCTGATTTAATTTAAATATGAAACTATAACATTTCTGCAGATTTAATGAAAACAGTTCAGTTCGTTTACTTATGATTGCAAAAGAATTTATTGCAAAACAAAGTTTTTGCTGACTTAGCTAAACTTTGAAAGCGAAATCAAGTCAGGCCGTTAACTTTTGATTTTAGCTGACCAATTTCTTCTGTTTATTTGGTTTAAAGTTTTGTAATTAACTATGGTGTTAACTTGTATAATCAAGTGAGTGCGACCTTTGAAGTGGTTTCTAACGATTTGGCGGCCCTTATATGCTTCCTGCTTTGGTGACAGTAAAATAAAAAGTTTAGAGCGTTGATATCGCCTTTAAAATAAATATGATTCTTTTTAGCAGCACTGTTGTATATGAAAGGTTGCGTGGCGCATACCGTAGTTTGTTTAGACGCTTTTCTAAATGTGTTCAATTTTTCATTCACATGGAGAGACTCTTTGCCCTCAGTTTTATTATCGTCAGATAAAAAATCCTTATTTTATGTGTTGACATTTTTAGGTGTTAGTTTCTTCGTAGGATCAAGTGTATTCTTTCTGCAAATGCCGCCTCCGCATTGGCGGATAGGAACGACAACAGCCTGCTATTGTTGCCTTTCCACATTGCCGGCATGTCCACTCTTTCAAACATTTTATATGTTGAGGGTGAATTAGACATCTAGTACACATCTGCTTTTTTTCTCGAGCTCAACGGCCGAAAACTTCAATTTCTTTGAACTTTACGTATTTAAATATGCAATGTTTATCACTGTCACAGCATATACATTTATTTCCATATAGTTTCGTTAGATACGCTTTATACTGCATTTTCATTAGGCCATTTATTCTCGTTTTCGCTCGAAACTTTTCAAAACGTCTCAACCAATTTTCACGCAATTTGAGGTCGTTTTCATTCTCGTTTTCGTTTGACAGTTCAGTATTGTTTACAGACAAAGAACAACGTGGTGACTATTAAAATACTGAAATAAATATTTTTCTAAAACAAATGGATAAATTAAATTAAATTACGTTTTTTTTTCTTTTAGCACTCTGATTTTTACTTTTACTTCATAAAATATCTATTTCACCAAATATGTTTGACGATTGATTAAAAATGTCTGCCTTGAGATGCCAAACCAACGATAAAAAAACGATTATTTTGGAGATGACACAAAAAAGAGCATTACTAAGGCTGTTTGCCTTACTGTGGTTCTTAGCGGCAGGTTCTTTATCTTTATAGAATACTAGCTGGGGTTGGCCAGCCTTGCAGATCCCAAGTAATACCTTGTTGCTGTGTCGGCTCATGATTTAAATTGATGTGACTGCGTAAACTTATGGATTTTTAATACTCCTTGTGAATGCATTTTGTACCTTAGACTAGACATGCTTAAATCAGAATGGAAAGTTGGTTGGCCTTTGTACATTATCATAGTTGCGGAAATCTGCATTGTTAGATCAAGTTCCTTCAATGCTACTTCCCGCTTTATTCCCGAATTTTTGGTACTTTTTCGAACTATTGGGCCTCTGTGTGGCTGCTAACGCACTAACAGGGCCATTTTGTTCAGCTTCAATAATTTCAGTTCCTACGATGCATCGGTTTCTTGTTGTTCGACCGTACAGCAGCTCTTGTTTTCATCTTTTTCCTTATTTATTATGTTTTTCTTCCAATCAGGGTTTTTTTATGGTATTGTTAAGAGTAGACTTATTTTTATTGTACAATTCATAGATGTATTGTCTACCTGAAAAACGAACATTTAGAATAGTTTTTCCAATATTAAATAATATTTTGAACTGGCAACAGAACTATTAATAAGAAAAAGTGAATTTTTGTGCACGCGTATATTTTGATATTGCCAAATAGCTTAAAAGTTTTTTAATGGTTGCAAAATACCAAAGATATGTGTATGCGCTCACTTCAAAACACTAGCTTACTTCAAAACACTAAATCTTAACGAATACCAAAATTAAAAATCAGCCGCAAGGGACTAACCGTTTGAGTTATTTGTTTTAGAGATAACTGAACCTCTAAAGTGGGATTTCTTAATGCACTTTTGTTGGGGCTCCGCGATCTTTGTCTTCGTCAGTAGTACTTTGTATTGTCTGTTTGTACATGTACAAGTGTCCAGCTTTCTAACTAAAAACAATATTTTTGCAACGCCATGAGCAGCAGTATATACTCGTATGTACCACTTTTCAGCATTCTACCTCTCCATAAAACACCTTTTCCACGCCCCTAAGCCTACAAAACGAAACCTGGTTTTATATTATTCTTTCTCGTCATCGATGGTATTTATGTACCAATTTTTAGTCTTTTAGCTTTTTAAATCACTTTCGCCAAGCATCCAACCCCGACTGACAAAAATTTTCAACAAAAAAATCTTGACAGGAACATCCGCGTGCTAAGCTGAAGCTTCCCCGAAATTGGATCGGAGATCGAAATTGGATCGGAGATACATCAAATTTTATGTATGTATACATATGTATACTTATATATCATAAATGAAACCCACAACAACCGCCTATTTTTTGCAATGATGGTGTCAGTAGTATATGTAGGAACCCCTCCTACCACTTGATATATGAAAAATTTCCAAGACACACAGCAATATACTGAAAAGGACGATTTAGGACGATCAGACTATTTTTAGGGTATGAGTGCGGTGCCACGGCCACTTAACTTATCAAAAATGTTTATGGCTGTTATAACTGTTTCATTAAAAAGGGGAGTGGCTCCGCCCATTTTTCCAAACAAAAACAATTTTCCATCATACCATGAGTGTATTTACCTAGCATCATCTTTTTACCTCTATAAGTTCATGAGTTATAGCCGTTTGAAATTTGGAGGTGTGTGTGTGCTGTGCCTCTCCACTTTATTTATCAAAAATTCAAGTACCCTATTTTCACCAATGAGCATACAGCTTCAGCAGTTTAGAAGAGTATACGAAACAAACAAACATTCATTTTTATATACATATATTGATGGAACTTTGTACTTGTTCCAAATATTCTTGAACATCCGACAGTTGCTGAATTTTTTGGATCATTTTTATTTTCAGGTCGTATCTTAGCAACTCTCCCTTTCGAATTATCACAGTATAAAGTGGGCGAAAATTGGTTATATTTCTGAATCGTCCACAGTTTACAATTTATTCATAATGATATGCACTAATTCATTTATGCTGTCGACAAAACTTTTGTACAACGATTTCTGAATTCGCCTTGAGTACCGGTAGATCAAACAGAAGGTTTAGCGCCTTATTTAAAACTATTCTGTTGTTTTCACACCGCTTACATAGTAGATGGAGTGATGCCTGCAGTTGCTTGGACCACCAGCCAATATATGTGAGACTACAGCTCTGGCCCCACCTTCCAGACACGTTCGCAAATAGTTAAATTTTATGTTGCCTAATAGTTCGTATTGATTATGGACCATCTCATTAAACATCCCAATGAAATTTTGGCAATTTTTTATATCGCCATTGAATTTTGGTAGTAAATGTTTTTGTGGTCCGAATATGAAGGCACACTTCATCATAGTAGTAGGGAGATACAGATACTGGATAATGATTGACAAGTCAAAGCACATTAATCAAGTTTAATGAGCTTTGGTATAGGAAATCCTATATAATTAATTTTTATTAGCTTTGATATGAGTACGTGATGTGACCCTTTTTTATAATAGGAAATCCTATGTGGTTTTCAGATAGTCCAAGATAATTAATTTTTATTACCTTGAGTATGAGTACCTGATGTGACCCTTTTTTATTTGGTAATAGGAAATCCTATGTGGTTTTCAGATAGTTCAAGATAATTAATTTTTATTACCTAAGGTATGAGTACGTGATGTGACCTTTTTTTATTTGGGTATGGGAAAATCCAATGTGGTTTTCAGATAGTCCAAGATAAATAATTTTTATTAGCTTGGATATGAGTACGTGATGTCACCCCCTTTTTATTTGGAGATACAGGGAGATAGATAATACATTTTTATTAGCTTGTGTATGGGGAACGTGATCGTGTTCATATGTTTTGTCGTCATTATTTTTTGTATGAACCCTATTTTTCTTTTTTGCAGTCTGATAGAAAATCCCTTATGCAAATGTTGTGTGTGTGTGTGCTAGAGTTCTGTTGTGTTCGTCATAGTTCTGAGCCTTTCTTTCGAATATTTTCGTCAACACGGTGCTTGTGGATGTATGCGGTATCTTAGCGATCGTTCATTTCTCATTGTTAAAATTCGCCAATTTTCTGAGTCTTTCTTTGAAATTATCATCGTCAACATGGTGCTTGAGTTTAGAAGTATTCAAGTTATTGTTTTTGAATTTTCGTTTTAGGGTTGTACGTGTTCGTATGTATTGTCGTCATTGTTTTTTATGAACCCTATCTTTGCTGTCTGACCCCTTTTGCCCTGCTTTTGTGTGTTTTTTAGCGATCGACAATTTCTCTTTGCTCGATTTCGTCAGAGTTCTGAGCCTTTTTTTGGAATGTTTCGTCTACATGTTTTTGATTTTCTAGTAGGGATGTACTTGATTTTGAATGTATGTATGTACAAACTGTGGCTGTGAAAGATTCAGTGCGTGCGTGTGTACTATTCTGGTGTGGGACAATTTCATTAATAGTTTCCGTTAAAACGGTGATTGTTTAAAATTTCAGTAGACTGCCGCATGTAAAGATATCTTGCGTTTTCATGTGGAAAAGTACCATGAGAACCCATCTTTATAATTTAATATAGGAAATCCCTTGGAGTTTTCAGATTGTTCAAGGTAATTAATTTTTATTAGCTTTAACACGTGATTAAACCCCTTTTTATTTGATATGGTCTTATGTAAAGTCCGATATTGGGGGGTGATTAAATATCCAGTGAGGTCATTGCCCATGAAGCTGTTGATTTGTGTGTGGTATTTCAGCGATTGTAATTATTTATTATTTTGGAATGAGGAATTACTTTACAAGGTAAAAAGGTTTGTTGTTGTTTGTTATAGAGGGAAGGAAAAGTAAGTCTGCGAATTTAAAGCAATTGCATTACCATCTGGTAGACGCAAGTTTCTCCGTTGTTGTGGGCGGCTTATCGACACCATTTTGTGTGCTGCCGACTAAGTCTCTGTTCGTTTAACGATCTATACAAAACATTGCTTTGATTTTGCATATTCGAAGTATTATTGTCGAAGAGTGCGGATACAATCGACTCACTGACGCAATTCCAACCATATTGACAGACTGACCGACTGACGTCTTTTCAGTTGGTGATTTGAAGTTTCTATTTATAGAACAACGATGTTGTTGATGAAGACGGGTGTTGAAGGCAGGCTTTCCACTAACACCACTATCTTATAAGATCAGGGTTGTTAATGTTAGTCATAGAGGGAAAGAATTCATTCATTTTCGTCAGAGTTCTTAACCTTTATTTATAATTGTCCGTCCATATGGTAAACATTTTCGTTTATGCATTGAACGTGATCGTGTGTATAATTGTCAATTTTTTTATGAACCCTGTCTTTTGAATTGTGATATTTTAATTGTAACAATTTGTTGCAACGTTTTGATTTTCAAGTAGGGATGTACTTGGTTTGAATGTATGACCTTGTGGAACGTTTTAAAGGTGCAGCGCGTTTGTGTTGTATTCAGATGTTGGACAATTTCATTGGCATTTTCCGCTAACCCGATGTATGTTTAAATTTGTTCTAGACGCAGGTAAAGAAATCTTGCTGTAGCTTTCATGTGGTAAAGGTAAATGATAATCTCTTTTATTTTTGATATAGGAAATCCAATGGAGAAAGTCGAAGGTAATTCATTTGTATTGGCATTGTTAAAGGAGGTGATGAAATCCCTTACCGTAAGCGGTACCTAGGGGCTTTTCACACTCGGGTGGCGAGGGCGCTCTCCCACTTGTTTCAATGATAGGGTTTTGTAAAGGTTTTGTTGCTTGAAAACATTTGTCTCCCTATTTCTTATACAGTGAGAGAGTAAACCCTGTGCACAGAGTGTGGTCCCCATTTTCAGTA
This sequence comes from Hydrotaea diabolus, assembly GCA_963513945.1. NCBI lineage: Eukaryota > Metazoa > Arthropoda > Insecta > Diptera > Muscidae > Hydrotaea > Hydrotaea diabolus. The sequence continues at coordinate 91,103,072 of OY740717.1, read as the reverse complement.
ACTACGCTGCTGTGTGGGGGTTTGGTTTTTTCTAATGTGTCTTAAAAAGCTCGTTACTATTTACAGCATGCATTTCATAAGACTTGAGGACGTAGTGAGGGCCTTATCCCACTTGTTTCAATAATGATGTCTTGTTAAGGTTTTGCGGTTTGGAGGCATTTGTCTCTCTTTCTGACTTTTGGCGCCTGATTTTCGGGGAGTAAATTGCTGTGTGAAAGTTTATCTTTAATATTCTTTAAAAGAAAGTTTGTTGCTCAGTTGAATTTTTAAGAATTTTACTTTTCGTTTATTAAATGTTATCTTTTACTCTTATCCATGCGTATGTGCTGGCATTAATTGTTAAGAGTTCACCCTCCTTTTAGGCCATTATGCACGGGTTTGGGAGATTTTGGGAGTTTTGCGTGCTCGAGTGTTTTAAAATTTTCTGGTCTCTAGCCTATTTAAATGCTAGAATTGTTCGATGATACCATACATTGTTTGGTAGACTAGATTATCGATCGATTGGTAAATGTAAATTAACTATTTTCCTATGTAAATTTCGTAGTAATAAACTTTATTTATTTTTACCAAGTCCGCTTTTTCTTCTTGGTGGTTTGAATAAGAGTTTCGTGGTTGGAACATCAGTGGGAGGCGAGGTAAAAAAGAACCCTGTCATTCTCTTATCTATAAGAGTGTGATCGCGGAAAATGTTATGTGTCACCCCGATTTTTGGGAATGTACGATTACTGTGTGTTGTTGTTTTAGTTCTTAACAGGAGTTTACTAAACCATTGTCTTTTAAATTTTCTTTTGAAAACGTATCTGAACAACACCTTGTTACCAAATTTTGGAGTTTACGACAAAAATAATTTTTTGGCACATCCAATGCCAACACTTTTTTGTGGCAGGTCGATTGATTATAAACGTTGCTTGTTGGCTGTAACAATTATGAAAAGTAATTTTAAAGTTATAATGCTCTTTATGTAAATTGATTGAAAATACTTTATAACTTATGAATAAGAACTACAATTTATTAGCGGAATACAAACACTTCGATGTCAACAGAAAGATAATGTGATAAATTCCATAGAAAAATCTGTAAAATTGCAGTGTGTTTGATGAATATCTGGTACATTGTACACAATAGAAGAACTTTTTTTGGTTTCCCTGGAAAGTAATACACATGTCTATTTTACATTCGAAAAATCGTTACAAACCAAACATTTAGAGTAATTTTTGGGATATTATTATTTTTGACATGAACGAACTAAGCAAAAGCCCTTAATTAAAAGCTATCTGCTTAATGTATGTTTTGCTGATATACGTTATTTCTTTAATAGAGAATATACAATTTTACATTATAATTTTAGATTTCTTATGATAATTTAATAGTGAACATCAAATCTGGGTGATATAATGTGGCCTCCTTGGTGTGATGATTGGAGGCTCGACTATCATACATTTCTACCTACGGCTAAGAACATCAAACAATTTTTCAGCGGCAAGTTTTCAGCTCGTAAATACCGACGGCTTTATAAGTAACAGATTAATCATTAGCCATCTTAATACTACTCTGTAGCCGCTTGGAGCCCTCGTTAAATATCAGGTCCCTGTAGGGTTGCCAGATGCTCGGGATTCTTCGGGATTATCCCGACTTTCTATGATTGTCCCGAGTATTGAAATAATGTAGGGGAAAATCCCGACTTTTCAAGTTTGCAAAGTTAAAGTACCAAATAGACAGCACCACATTTTGTGCAACAAACGACAACACAAAAAATCGATAAAAGCATTTCTGAATGGCGACAGGCGGATCACACACAACAGCTCTGTTGCGCAAAATGTGGTGTAGGCCCCCCTTTAAGTCCAGTGCACACTAGCAGACGGATCGTCCTATTCGGGACATTAAATGCCCCACAGTCCTTCTTACACATAATTAATTATTTTTTTTCAACATGCCAATCACTTATTGGGATTAATAGTGAGCAGATGCATAAGCAATTCGGAGCATTTTACGTAGTAGTAAAAAGTTTGGCACTCCGGTCTGTCAGATATATCTGCAAGTGTGCACTGGGCTTTAGGAATGAAAACGAAGTGTAATATAAAGAAATGGTGAAAATTAGTACTCAGTACACTTACAATATATATTTTCCATCACTGTCGAATCCAAATTTTGCCGACACTGACAACTTAACAGCTGACATTCACCACCTGTTCATAACAACACATATACCTTGAACATTTTACTGTGGCGGCAGTGTTTAGAAGTTTTTATTCAATTGTAGTATCATTCCGTGAAAATTTGATAGTAATCCATAGGTACATTGTAACTACTTTTATATTTTTTATGCAAATCAAAGTAATTCTGGTATAAATTTAAGGAAATGTCTGACGAGGGAGTAATACTAGTCAACGCTGTGAAAAATAATTCGAAGTATTTATGTCAAAATTAGTTTAAGATTACAGTGTGTATATAAATCACGTTTTATTGTTTGTATGTTATTTTTATAAACATGTATGTCAGTATGAAACTGTTTTTTTTTGTTAATAAAACCCTTTTTTCCTTTTTGAGAAATCCCGACTTTTACTATTGGATGTCCCGATTTCTTGCATCTGGCAACCCTAGGTCCCTGTCAGCTCGTAAACGAATTATATCGTACACAGCACTAGTTTGAGAGAATCTAATGGTATGCGCTCTGTACAATGATCAGGGACATAGCAATTAAAAATATATCAGTAAATGACGTTCTGGCCGCATCTCCTTCTGAGTCTTGAAAATCTATACATTTCTCATGTTTTCTCAGTGTTTGTTAAAATTTCAAACGATACTTATTTCAAATATTGCAGTTCGAGCTTTTCATGTAACTGGATGTTTTGGGTAAATTAAATAACGTTTCTGACCATCACACAGGCTCTTTGAAGAAGTCGTTTAAATATTGAAGTCTTAAGCTGTAATTCCCAAAACTGTATTACATACACACTTTTCCAGAAGACAGCCAGAGGAAAGTTTTATTTCCAAATTTATTAAATATGATTTATTTACCCATAACATGTAACAGAAAAGTACATGATACAAACAACAAAAAGAGAAACACCTAATTTTTCGAATGGATTGAAATTTAAAAATATTTATCTGTAGGCAAAGTCGTTACATCAACCGAAATATGAGTATCAGAAACAGATTGTTCACATATAAAAGGGATGGGATATTACACATTTATAAATGGAGAAGATTTTATTGAACCTGAATATGCCAACTCTGATTCAATATTTATATTTGAGATATATTGCATGCGAAAAACAAAACAATTAAAAGATTATACTTTTGTAAAGGTCGACATCGCCATATAGATTCATTCTTATTATATCACGCATATACCCATATTCCAAAACATTTAATTCGCGATAACGCATATATTTAGCCGGGAGCGTGGGTGAAATAAACATGGATTAATTAATAAATAAAGAAGACGAAATTCGCTGTGGACGTTATAGAAAAGGTTTCGATTAGTACACTCATATCTTGTAATAATTCAGCCTGTGATTCCAACAGACGTCAAAAAGTTAAACATTCTAGTTTAAATATAAAACATACCAGTGAAATAAACAACTCCACCAGTTGAAATTAACAGCCTACCAGTTGAAACAAACAGCCCACCAGTTAAAATCAACAGCCCCACCAGGTCAAACTAACAGCCTACCAGTTCAAACTAACAGCCTACCAGTTAAAACAAATAGCCTACCAGTTGGAATAAAAAGCCTACCTGTTGAATAAACTTTCCACCAGTTGAACAAATTAACGTTAAGCTATAAACACGTCATAGAGGAAACCCTTCTACAAAAAAAGTCTAGAAAATCTTAAAACAGATATAGATTAGGAGTAAATTAGGGGAAGCGGAAAAAAAGTAATATAGAAATTTAATAGCATAAAATTAGTGCCAGTGGTCGAACCATTTAATCAAATATTCAACTTCACTTATTTAAGAGACCTACAGAGACCACCGAACAGAGTTTTAAAAGTCCATAGCAGCTTTTCAATAAAGAAATTTAAAGAAGACAATGTTGAAACCGCTATTTAAAAAAAACGGTTAGGTAGGATCATTGGAATTCTGAAGATGAAACAAATGACAAGAATTTTTTTCTAAATCAAATAAAAACGATTCGGACGTTATCGATTTGTCATCACTTCATAGCGACATAAAACTTGATACAACATATGTTCTACATAAGGACGAGAAAGGTGTCCAGAAAATCTTAAAACAAAAATTTAATAGCATAAAATTAGAGAAAGCGGAAAAAGTCATAGAGAAATTCAATAGGTTAATATTATGGGAAGCAAAAAAAAAGTGATAGATTATCTTAAACCTTTATGCCGGCGAATCGAACCTTTTTATCATATATTAAAATTTGAATATGAAACATATGAATAATTTCTGTTTTCAATCACATGAAAATCATTATCACAAATAATTCGTTGGCGTATACACTAGATTTATTTGAACTTATTTTTCATTAAACCCATAAAAAATATGAGAATTCGAGGGGTGCAATTTCGATTCGTCTATGAACTTTCCGTTATAAGTCTCCACCAACTTTTTATAGTCTTGGTAGGTCAACCTTAACTCTTTCCACACCCTTTGGCGCAGTACGTTGAGTAGTGATTGATTATATGTGTATTCATAAGTATACAAAACTGTTTCGTATGGCACCCCTCGAATTTCTCATATTTTTTTATGGGTTTAATGAAAAATAAGTTCAAATAAACCTAGTGTATACGCGAACGAATTATTTGCGTAATGATTTTCATCTGATTGAAAACAGAAATTATTCATTTGTTTCATATTCAAATTTTAATAAATGATAAAATGGTTCGATTCGCTGGCATAAAGGTTTAAGATAATCTATCACTTTTTTTTTGCTTCCCATAATATTAACCTATTGAATTTCTCTATGACTTTTTTCCGCTTTCTCTAGTTTTATGCTATTAAATTTTTGTTTAAGATTTTCTGGACACCTTTCTCGTCCTTATTAGACCATACGTTGTATCAAGTTTTATGTCGCTATGAAGTGATGATAAATCGATAACGTCCGAATCGTTTTTATTTGATTTAGAAAAAATTCTTGTCATTTGTTTCATCTTCAGAATTCCAATGATCCTACCTAACCGTTTTTTTTAAATAGCGGTTTCAACATTGTCTTCTTTAAATTTCTTTATCGAAAAGCTGCTATGGACTTTTAAAACTCTGTTCGGTGGTCTCTGTAGGTCGCTTAAATAAGTGAAGTTGAATATTTGATTAAATGGTTCGACCACTGGCATAAAGGTTTAAGATACTCGATCACATTTTTTGCTTCCCCTAATTTTATGCTACTAAATTTCTATATTACTTTTTTCCGCTTCCCCTAATTTACTGCTATTATATATCTGTTTTAAGATTTTCTAGACTATTAATTTTTTTGTAGAAGGGTTTCCTCTATGACGTGTTTATAGCTTAAACGTTAATTTGTTCAACTGGTGGAAAGTTTATTCAACATGTAGGCTTTTTATTCCAACTGGCAGGCTATTTTTTCAACTGGTAGTCTGTTAGTTTGAACTGGTAGGCTGTTAGTTTGAACTGGTGGGGCTGTTGATTTTAACTGGTGGGCTGTTTGTTTCAACTGGTAGGCTGTTAATTTCAACTGGTGGAGTTGTTTATTTCAACTGGTATGCTTTATATTTAAACTAGAATGTTTAACTTTTTGACGTCTGTTGGAATCAGAGGCTGATTTATTACAAGACATGAATGTACTAATCGAAACCTTTGCTATAACGTCCACAGCGAATGTCGTCTTCTTTATTTATTAATTAATCCATGTTTATTTCACCCACGCTCACGCCTATATATAAGCGTTATCGCGAATTAAATGTTTTGGAATATGGGTATATGCGTGATATAATAAGAATGGATCTATATGGCGATGTCGACCTTTACAAAAGTAGAATCTCTTAATTGTTTTGTTTTTCGCATGCAATATATCTCAAATATAAATATTGAATCAGAGTTGGCATATTCAGGTTCAATAAAATCTTTTCCATTTATAAATGTGTAATATCCCATCCCTTTTATAAGTGAACAATCTGTTACTGATACTCATATTTCGGTTGATGTAACGACTTTGCCTACAGATAAATATTTTTAAATTTCAATCCATTCGGACTTTCACGTAGACTAAGCATAACATTTGTATTTCCAGAGCTCTTATGATATTGAGTAATATGGAACAGTGCTTTTTTAAGCGACTTTTTACTCTAGCGAGTAAAGACAAAATTACTAAACTAAATAATACGCTGTAAAATATATTGGAATTAAACCTGACAAAAGACCAACGAAGATACTAAATAAATTAAAACGAATATGAGTATCACATCTGATTTCTACTTAAAATTCCACATTAGTGCAAATCCCGAGTACGTTTTAAAAACATTAAGATAAATATTCCAATCCGTGGTCTTACAATATTATTAGATATTATTTTCGACTAGTATTTTAAATTGAAGAGAATGTTAAGAATTGGTTGACTAAAAACGAAAATGTAAGCAATAGTGAACATAACCTAAAATTGAAAAAAAATTGTAATTTTGTGGTTTTCATATCACTCTTAAAACGGCATGTAAATGGCTTCAGTTTTAGAGTTTAAAGGTGGAGACAAAACTATACAGAAATATTTAGAGAAGTATCGAATCATATTTAATAAATTTGGAAATAAAACTTTCCTCTGGCTGTCTTCTGGAAAAGTGTGTATGTAATACAGTTTTGGGAATTACAGCTTAAGACTTCAATATTTAAACGACTTCTTCCAAGAGCCTGTGTGATGGTCAGAAACGTTATTTAATTTACCCAAAACATCCAGTTACATGAAAAGCTCGAACTGCAATATTTGAAATAAGTATCGTCTGAAATTTTAACCAACACTGAGAAATCATGAGAAATGTATAGATTTTCAAGACTCAGAAGGAGATGCGGCCAGAACGTCATTTACTGATATATTTTTAATTGCTATGTCCCTGATCATTGTACAGAGCGCATACCATTAGATTCTCTCAAACTAGTGCTGTGTACGATATAATTCGTTTACGAGCTGACAGGGACTTGATATTTAACGAAGGCTCCAAGCGGCTAATGCATTTTACAGAGTAGTATTAAGAAGGCTAATGATTAATCTGTTACTTATAAAGCCGTCGGTATTTACGAGCTGAAAACTTGCCGCTGAAAAATTGTTTGATGTTCTTAGCCGTAGGTAGAAATGTATGATAGTCGAGCCTCCAATCATCACACCAAGGAGGCCACATTATATCACCCAGATTTGATGTTCACTATTAAATTATCATAAGAAATCTAAAATTATAATGTAAAATTGTATATTCTCTATTAAAGAAATAACGTATATCAGCAAAACATACATTAAGCAGATAGCTTTTAATTAAGGGCTTTTGCTTAGTTCGTTCATGTCAAAAATAATAATATCCCAAAAATTACTCTAAATGTTTGGTTTGTAACGATTTTTCGAATGTAAAATAGACATGTGTATTACTTTCCAGGGAAACCAAAAAAAGTTCTTCTATTGTGTACAATGTACCAGATATTCATCAAACACACTGCAATTTTACAGATTTTTCTATGGAATTTATCACATTATCTTTCTGTTGACATCGAAGTGTTTGTATTCCGCTAATAAATTGTAGTTCTTATTTATAAGTTATAAAGTGTTTTCAATCAATTTACATAAAGAGCATTATAACTTTAAAATTACATTTCATAATTGTTACAGCCAACAAGCAACGTTTATAATCAATCGACCTGCCACAAAAAAGTGTTGGCATTGGATGAGCCAAAAAATTATTTTTGTCGTAAACTCCAAAATTTGATAACAAGGTGTTGTTCAGATACGTTTTCGAAAGAAAATTTAAAAGACAATGGTTTAGTAAACTCCTGTTAAGAACTAAAACAACAACACACAGTAATCGTACATTCCCAAAAATCGGGGTGACACATGACATTTTCCGCGATCACACTCTTACAGATAAAAGAATGTCACGGTTCTTTTTTACCTCGCCTCCCACTGATGTTCCAACCACGAAACTCTTATTCAAACCACCAAGAAGAAAAAGCGGACTTGGTAAAAATAAATAAAGTTTATTACTACGAAATTTACATAGGAAAATAGTTAATTTACATTTACCAATCGATCGATAATCTAGTCTACCAAACAATGTATGGTATCATCGAACAATTCTAGGATTTAAATAGGCTAGAGACCAGAAAATTTTAAAACACTCGAGCACGCAAAACTCCCAAACCCGTGCATAATGGCCTAAAAGGAGGATGAACTCTTAACAATTAATGCGAGCACATACGTATGGATAAGAGTAAAAGATAACATTTAATAAACGAAAAGTAAAATTCTTAAAAATTCAACTGAGCAACAAACTTTCTTTTAAAGAATATTAAAGATAAACTTTCACACAGCAATTTACTCCCCGAAAATCAGGCGCCAAAAGTCAAAAAGAGAGACAAATGCCTCCAAACCGCAAAACCTTAACAAGACATCATTATTGAAACAAGTGGGATAAGGCCCTCACTACGTCATCAAGTCTTATGAAATGCATGCTGTAAATAGTAACGACCTTTTTAAGACACATTAGAAAAAACCAAACCCCCACACAGCAGCGTAGTTACTGAAAATGGGGACCACGCTCTGCGCACAGGGATTACTCTCTCACTGTATAAGAAATAGGGAGACAAATGTTTTCAAGCAACAAAACCCTTAAAATACCCTATCATTGAAACAAGTGGGAGAGCGCCCTCGCCACCCGAGTGTGAGAAACCCCTAGCTACCGCTTACGGTAAGGGATTTCATTACCTCCTTTAACAATGCCAATACAAATGAATTACCTTCGACTTTCTCCATTGGATTTCCTATATCAAAAATAAAAAGAGATTATCATTTACCTTTACCACATGAAAGCTACAGCAAGATTTCTTCACTTGCGTCTAGAAAAAATTTAAACATACATCGGTTAAGCGGAAAATGCCAATGAAATTGTCCAACACCTGAATGCAACACAAACGCGCTGCACCTTTCAAACGTTCCACAAGGTTATAAGCACACTATTCACATACATTCAAACCAAGTACATCCCTACGTGAAAATCAAAACGTTGCAACAAATTGTCACAATTAAAATATCACAATTCAAAAGACAGGGTTCATAAAAATAGTGACAATTATACACACGATCACGTACAATGCATAAACGAAAATGTTTACCATATGGACGGACAATTATAAATAAAGGTTAAGAACTCTATCGAAAATGCATGAATTCCTTCCCTCTATGACTAACATTAACAAACCTGATCTTATAAGATAGTGGTGTTAGTGGAAAGCCTGCCTTCAACACCCGCCTTCATCAACAACATCGTTGTTCTATAAATATAAACTTCAAATCACCAACTGAAAAAACGTCAGTCGGTCAGTCTGTCAATATGGTAGGAATTGCAGTCTGTCAATATGGTAGGAATTGTATAGATCGTTAAACGAGCAGAGACTTAGTCGGCAGCACACAAAATGGTGTCGATAAGCCGCCCACAACAACGGAGAAACTTGCGTCTACCAGATGGTAATGTAATTGCTTTAAATTCGCAGACTTACTTTTCCTTCCCTCTATAACAAACAACAACAAACCTGATCTTTTTACCTTGTAAAGTAATTCCTCATTCCAAAATAATAAATAATTACAATCGCTAAAATACCACACACAAAGCAACAGCTTCATGGGTAATGACCTCACTCGATATTTAATAACCCCCTAATATCGGACTTTACATAAGACCGTATCAAATAAAAAGGGGTTACATTACGTGTTAAAGCTAATAAAAATTAATTACCTTGAACAATCTGAAAACTCCAAGGGATTTCCTATATTAAATTATAAAGATGGGTTCTCATGGTACTTTTCCACATGAAAACGCAAGATATCTTCACATGCGGCAGTCTAGTGAAATTTTAAACAATCACCGTTTTAACGGAAACTACTAATGAAAGTGTCCCACACCAGAATAGTACACACGCACGCACTGAACCTTTCACAGCCACAGTTTGTACATACATACATTCAAAATCAAGTACATCCCCACTAGAAAATCAAAAACAGACAGACGAAACATTCCAAAAAAACGCTCAGAACTCTGACGAAATCGAGCAAAGAGAAATTGTCGATCGCTAAAATCCACACAAAGCATGGCAAAGGGGTCAGACACGAAGATAGGGTTCATAAAAAACAATGACGACAAAACATACGAACACGTACAACCCTAAAACGAAAATTCAAAAACAATAACTTGAATACTTCTAAACTCAAGCACCATGTTGACGATGATAATTTCAAAGAAATTGACGAATTTTAACAAAGAGAAATGAACGATCGCTAAGATACCGCATACATCCACAAGCACCGTGTTGACGGAAATATTCGAAAGAACTCTAGCACACACACACACACACAACATTTGCATAAGGGATTTTCTATCAGACAGCAAAAAAGAAAAATAGGGTTCATAAAAAAAAATAATGACGACAAAACATATGAACACAATCACGTTCCCCATACACAAGCTAATAAAAATTTATTATCTATCTCCCTGTATCTCCAAATAAAAAGGGGGTGACATCTCGTACTCATATCCAAGCTAATAAAAATTATCTTGGACTATCTGAAAACCACATTGGATTTTCCTATACCCAAATAAAAAAAGGTCACATCACGTACTCATACCCAAGGTAATAAAAATGAATTATCTTGGACTATCTGAAAACCACATAGGATTTCCTATTACCAAATAAAAAAAGGGTCACATCACGTACTCATACCCAAGGTAATAAAAATTAATTATCTTGGACTATCTGAAACCCACATAGGATTTCCTATTACCAAATAAAAAAGGGTCACATCACGTACTCATATCAAAGCTATTAAAAATTAATTATATAGGATTCCCTATACCAAAGCTCATTAAACTTGATTAATGTGCTTTGACTTGTCAATCATTATCCATTATCTCTATCTCCCTACTACTCATCTTCGATTTATTCTAGATTATCTCTGCCATATCAAGCAACATTACATTTACTGCATACTTAAATTGAAAAAAATTGTATCCGTATGATATTTTGTTTGGTATCGTTTTGCTATACTGTGCGATCCAACCATTTCTTTAACAATTCTACTTAAGCCTTGGGATCGCGTGAATTGACCTTTATAAAAAATGCGTCCTTTGATGTGGATTTTAAACGATTTCGCGTCCCTTAAACGATTGCTACCTGCTTTGGTGACAGTAAAAAAACAGTAGAGCGTTGATATAAATATAATTATTTTCAGCAACGCTGCTGTCTATGAAAGGTTGCGTGACGCAGACCGTAGTTTTTTTAGATGCTTTTCTAAGTGTGTTAAATTTTTTATTCACATGGAGAGACTCTTTGCCCTCAGTTTTCTAATCGTCAGATAAAAAATCCTTGTTTTTAGTGTTGGCATTTTTAGGTGTAAGTTTCTATGTAGGTGTTGTACATTGGATTCATGCTTTACACTACGTTAAGTCCTTTAAGTACAACTGTTCAAAATTATCAAATAGTAGTAGATAATACGATCAGTTATTATCTGTAAATTCTTCAATGCGTGCGTTTCTAAGCACAACAGTTGGCGACGAGATAAATGTATTTTTTTTAAAGTTCGGTAATCTGTATTTCTGAGTGTTTATTGCGAACAAGCGAACAACGATTCTAATAAAAACCCAATGGAAATCGAAACCAATAATGCCAACATGCAAATGCTTCTAATGCAACAAAAAAAAAACTCCTACAGAATTACTGACGCAACAACAAATGTGGATGCAAGCAATGTTCAAGGGGCACCACTAACAGCGGCAACCACCATCTGGTGTCCGTTTTTCAGGCATTTAATAAAGACTGTCAAACCTAGTACTTATACATATAAGTATAAAGAGCAACAACATTTTTCTGCTTACTCTGTTTCATAACCTCTGAAACAAAAATAATTTTTTCTGTCATGGATAGATTTTAAGGTCTCTCATTATATTGCAGCTTCACGGCATAAGATTTTTAAAAAGTGAAATCTCCGTGGTCTAGCTTAAGAGTGCAAGTATGTTTGCAACTCCGACTCATGCTCTGCAAATTATGTCGACGACATGATTCACGACCAACTTATCGTACATACGCTTCACGATGCAGTTCGCGCAGCAGCCTTACAAAAGCAGCAACAACAACAGCGAAAACAAACTAAACATTTATGATATTGGATACAAAGCATATAAAGAACTATCAACAATCAAAACAAACTATGATCTTGTTAGAGTTGTTTTCAGTCTTATACAATGGAACAGTGCAAATTTAGTAATAAGTGTGCTAAAACTAGGCACATTGCACCCCTACGTACACATGTCTGCAAAAACGAATAAAAACAAAAGCAATACAAGAAAGAAGATTGTTAGACAACAAAATACCATTGATAGTGTTGAAACAAATTTCGATGTATCTAGTTTTATTTCGAATAACCATTCAAAAGATTATGTTGATCTAAAAATTTGTGAGAAAATAGTTAGATTCCAAATGGATTCAGGTGCATCAATTTTAATAATTAATTTAAACACATATAAATTGCTAAACAAACCAAAACTGTCCAAAATTTAACCAAATTTATACGGTTTCGGGAAGACAGTAATACCCATCCTAAGAGAACTGTGTGGGAATTTATCTTTTCCACAAATTCGGTTTCAAAATTCAACAAATAAACATTATTTTTACTACTTATACATATAGACACAAATTAAATGAATTGTGCATTAAATATAAAGAAGTGTTTGAGCCCACCTTGGATTCTGTAATAAATTTTAAAGCAAATATTCGATTAAAGCCTTATGCACAGTCACAGTTTCTCCGCAGAAACGGATAAACTCGTAAATTCGAATATTTTAAAGCCTATAAAATTAAGTCAGTGAGGATCGCCCATTGTATTAGCTAAAAACCAAACAATGCAATTCGAATTTGTGGTGATTTCAAAGTTGCCGTCAATCAACAAATTGAAATTGAACAGTATCCACTACCAACTCGTGAAATTGTACTACATACAATACGGGATGGTAAATTCTTTTCGACTATTGATTTGAAGGATGCCTACCTTCAAATGGAGTTAAACGATGAATCGAAAAACGTAATAGTAATCAACACACTGCTTGGAATAGTTCAATACCAAAGACTACCATATGGCATCGCTAGCACTCCAGCAATTTTTCAAAAATATATTAAACAACTTCTTCATGGTATCGATGGACGGTTAATTATTATATGATATCAGCTCCAACTTAAGCTGCACATTTTAAAAAACTTTAAAAAGTGCTTAACATCCTACAGAGCAACAGTATCAAGTGCAAACAGCAAAAACGTCAGTTTTTACAAGACAATATTACCTACCTTGGTAGACAAATCAGTTTGCAAGGGATTCTACCAGATGAATCAGGCGGTTTAGCCGTAAAAAACATCAAGCCTCCTACAGACATCAGAGAATTGGAAAGGTTTCTGGGTAAAGCCAGTTATTACCATAATTTTGAACCAATTTTTTCAAATATCGCCGCCCCAATCAACGACCATTGTAACAGGTAAAAAGTACGTAAACAACACATCATCAATGCAGCACAGCTCGCTCATTTCGAAGATAAATTGCCATTGATTCTTGCAACAGATGCATCACCTTTCGGTATCGGAGCTGTTATCTCTCATCAGTATCCTGATGGTAGTGAAAGACCAATTGCTATCGCCTCAAAAATTGGATCAGCCTCAAGTAAAATATAGCCAAATAGAAAAAGAAGGACTTACGATTGTATTCGGAGTTAAACGTTTTCCCCAATATCTCTATGGAAGAAAATTAGTTTTGATTACTGACCACAAGCCTTTGGTGAGTATATTCAATCCAAATAAACAGTTGACTGCTCACAGATTGCAATGCTGGGCAAGCACTCTTATAGCCTACACTTTTGATATTCGAAATCGTAAAACGACTGAACATGGTAATGCCGACGCCTTATCGCGCTTACCCTTTGGAGTTGATCAACAGTTTGATCAGGAAGAAGCGTGTTACAACTTCACTTTCGACGATTTTACTATCAACCCCAATCAAATTCGTATATTAACTGACAAAGATAAAGCTTTAAGCCTTGTACGTCGCTATGTAGAAAAAGGTTAGCCTAACCGATTAAAACATCAACATCTGCATATTAAACAATTCTTCAATAGAAGAGAGTCATTACCTATCCAAAATGATCTCCTTTGCCTCCAAACTGATTATGTTTGGCTAGTTATACCAAATGCCTTAAAACAACAACCGTTAAAATTATTACACGATGGACACTGGGGTGTAGTGAAAATGAAGCAGCTTGTCAGACAACATATCTGGTGGGAAAACATCGACTAAGACATCGCGCTAAAAGCGATCCCAACAGAGTTGGCCAGATGCAACCAAACATTGGCGACTTCAAATCGACTTCGCTGGGCCTGTATTTAACTCCATGTGGATTATAGTCGTTAATGCATTTTTACAATTTCCTTACGTATTATCAATAACAGATACAAAAACAAATTATATAATATCAGCCTTGTCATCAATTTTTTTCAATTGAGGGGATTCCAAAAACCATCGTCAGCGACAACGGTCCTCAGTTTACCTCTTATGAATTTAAACAATTTTGTTTAAACCTGGGAATTCAACATCTAACAACAGTACCATTTCACCAGGCTTCCAATGGGTTAGCAGAATGATTCGTAAAAAGAACAGCTGTTCGGAAAAACATGGACGACAACTTTTCAGAAAAGGACGCTGTATATAAATATCTCACATATGGTTTCATGTTTCATGGACAGAATTAATGCGTGGCAGACCTGATAAAAAAAATTTGATCGCAATTGTTGCATTCTTCAAGACAAATTTCACAAAGTAAATCTTCGACTTCGAAACACAAAATAAATTAAACAGCATTTATCCGTTACTACGGAAGAGCAAGAAAATGGATTCCAGAAATTGTAAAGCAACAACTTGCTACAATAGTATTCGTTATGGACACAGGACAATGTAGACGTCACATACATCAGATGAAGCAAAGAAATTCAGACTCTCAACAGCATTAATAAAAATAGGTTCAGTCATGATTATTCGTTTCTATCATCACCACCTCAACAAGAACCTATTGCAACCCAACTGCAGCCAGAAATCACTGATGTACCAACCTCATCTTCTGTTCAACGACCTACTTTAAATGAACCACTAGCTACTGATGTATCAACATAACAACCGTTAGCAGAGCCTGAAATTGAAACTCCAATTGTAAGCCATCCTGAGGGTCCAAGACGAAGTGCCAGAAGGAGAAAGGAAGTATCTCGTTATTCACCTTCTGTATTTCTTGTATTTCTCTTGATTTGAAATTTCAACTCCATCTTTAGCTTTAAATATTTTAAGGGGCAGTAATGTTATATATTGGATTCATACTTTACACTACTTTAAGTCCTTTAACTACAACTGTTCAATATTATCAAATAGTAGTAGATAATACAATCAGTTACATTCATGTAAATCATAAGCAAACTCAAAATAAACTAGCCTCAGTAAACCCTTCAATGCGTGCGTTTCTTAACACAACAGTAGGATCCAGTGTATATATTCTGCAAATGCCTCCACTGCATTGGCGGATAGGAACGCCATGCGAACAGCATGCTATTGTGGCCTTTCCACAATGCCGGCATGTCCACTATTTAAAAGATTTTACTTCTGCTTCTTTTCTGAATTAACTCATTTATATCTGCCATGGTTATCACTGTCACAGCATATGTGACGCGCAAAATAGAAAGGGACCTAAGGTTAAAAACCAGTTTTGTTCAGGAGAGCCGTTTTAAAGATTAGGTCCCATTCTATTTGCGCTTATCATTCTGTCATTCGATGCTCAGATGTTATCCACATCAAAAAAACTTGATAAAAAGTTTTGTTCAGGAGAGCCATTTTAAAGATTAGGTACCTTTCTATTAGCGCTTAGAATCGTCGACTTCACTTTCATAAAACGCGCAAATCTCTGGGAGGGAACACTTTTGGGGCATGGGATCGGTCTCATTCGATGCTCAGATGTTGTCCACATCAAAAAAAGAAAAAAATGAAAATTGATTTTTTACCCTTAGAGCCATTTCTCTTTGCGCTGTCACATATACCTTTATTTCCATTTGGTTTCGTTAGCCACACCTTATTTTGGCTGTTAACCTTACTTTTTTTTGTTTTTTTTAGCTCATCCGCGCGCGAAAAGAACGGTCGTTAAAATTACTCCTCTCTGAAGTTAATTCTAATAATATAAAATAAGCAGGGAAAGTGCAAAAATAAACTTAATTGCCGGGAAAATAATTATCTAAAATTGTTTGAATTCATTATAAGTATTAACTTGTAAGGAATTCCAGCAGTTTTTTGATAAAAATAAAATTTTGAGTTAAACAACAAATCCTGTTGTCTAAGAATCAGTGAAACAAAACAACCAAAATAAAAAAGGCACACACACAGCCATCGTCCATCGTCTCACTCAAGAGTTAGAACAACGCAGACACTCTTTCTGCAGTGTAAGTTCGCGGAATGCATACTTTGGATAAATGCAGATGTAAAAAATGGAATGAGAGAGGTAACGCCACTAAGACAAAAAACTCTCTCACTAGGCAGTGCTAGCAACAACAATAATAACAATGAAGGTGGAAGCACAGCGAACATAGAAAGAACACAGGAAAACAACGACAAACCATTAAAGGCGGTACAGACAGGCATGGATCGCTACATTACTATAGAGCGTAAATCCAGCCCTGCCAAAGGTAACACTAACATAAAAAAGTTGCAAAATTGTGAACGGTGAAAAACCACCAACTTCCGTCACGGGTCAGAACCGGTTTGCATTGCTGAGCGATGAAGAACCTCAATCTTCTACCTCGGCAAATGTCGCAACTCCAGGGCCGCCCCCAATATACCTACGGGAGAGTAGCTCAAATGTAAACGTTCTTAACAATGTTCAAGGTCGAACTTCAACCTGACTCGCGGAAACTAAAGAAAAATGAAGTTTATCCTATATACAAACTTGAATATTTGTTATATAGAAGAATTGCGGTCGAAGAACCCCACAAAAGAAATGGTCCCGTTCAATGCCAAAATTGTCAAGTGTATGTACACACAAAATCATACTGCACTCTGCCAACCACTTGTGTTGTATGTGGTGATCTACACCAATCATCCGTGTGCAAAGTCAAATCGAAGGAACAGAAAAAGTAGGGTTTACAAAGAACTTAAGCATAAACTAGAAGAGAAGCGTAAACTTATTTCTATCCGAAACGCGCCGAACCCCATAATCGACATCCAACAGACTCTAGTTTACTCTAGCGACGGAAACGGTATTACAAACGGTATAACATACGCGAATGTTCTAAGGGCACCTAATGTCCCAGTGCAACAACTTGGTAACGCTGAATCAATGATTCAACAACTGGTACAGAGTATAAACATGTTCATGTCAACTATGCAATCAATGATGCAAGAATTCATGCGTAACCAGAATCAGTTAATTCATATTCTACTTACCGAAAAATAGGCCCTCTTAAGATATGTATGTACATGGAACGCAAACGGTCTTCTGATATTAACAAAAAGCCTCACTGGATAGACTTCAGTATAATAAGAGGAGTTAGTAAATCTAACTTATCTGCTAGTACCAGCCCTGACTTATCGTCAGACCACTCGCCAGTTATATTTCTTCTTCACGAGAAGACAGTACTTGTAGACGACCCACTAATGCTTACTCCAACACAACTAATTGGTTAAAATACAGGAAGTACATTAGCAGTCATGTTGATTCGAATCATCTAATTTCTAACGCGGAAGAGATCGATAGTCGGCCATTCACGCTACACACCGACAAATAAAAGCGACAAATAGTTTAAATACTTACACTAACCGGGAAATAGAGCACCTTGTAAGTGAAAAAATGAGGTTCCGTCGCGAATGGCAGCGAAATAGGTCAGCAGCGCCCAGGCAAAGACTGACTGAAGCTACTAAAAGGTTCAAAGCGCACTTAGAAATGAAGACAGTAGACAGCATGCTAGTTTCATTGCAGGTTTATCTCCGACAGCCTAAACCAAATTCTCATTATGGAAAATATTAAGAAATACTAGTATGCTCACCGTAATTTCCAATACGCGACGCAAATGGCGAGTGGGCAATATCAGAAGAGGAAAAAGCCAATGTTTTTGCAAACCATCTGTCCTAGGTATTTCGCCCAAATCCTGCGAGTAGCGACCTCCTTCCACCTGATGATAAAATGTCTGCTGTAATTCCATTGTTTACTAACGCAAATCAAGTTGTGAATGTCATTAAAGAAACCGTGAATCCAGGTAAAGCACCTGCATATGATCTTATCACGCCTAAAATGATCTTGGAACTTCCCTATATTGCTGTGAAGTTTCTGACAAAATTATTTAACTCTATTTTGAGACATGGTTACTTTCCTAAAGTGTGGAAAATTTCTCTGATTCAAATGATTTTAAAGCGAGGAAATGACAAATCAATACCTTCCTCATACAGACCGATCAGTTTGCTTCCCTGCTTATCCAAACTATTTGAAAAAGTTCTTTTATCGAAAATAAAACCGTTCCTCGTGTCAAATAACATAATACCAGACCATCAGTTTGGATTCCGGGAAGGTCACAGCACCATCGAACAAGTAAACCGCCTGACCCAAGCAATTGAAAAATCATTTGAACGGCGAAAATATTGCTGCGCCGTATTTCTGGATGTTGCTCAAGCATTTTACAAAGTCTGGCACTTTGGCTTGACCTACAAAATTTGCAAATACTTACCGGCAAATACGCATCGAATTCCTGAGGGTCCAAGACGAAGTGCCAGAAGGAGAAAGGAAGTATCTCGTTATTCACCTTCTGTATTTCTTGTATTTCTCTTGATTTGAAATTTCAACTCCATCTTTAGCTTTAAATATTTTAAGGGGCAGTAATGTTATATATTGGATTCATACTTTACACTACTTTAAGTCCTTTAACTACAACTGTTCAATATTATCAAATAGTAGTAGATAATACAATCAGTTACATTCATGTAAATCATAAGCAAACTCAAAATAAACTAGCCTCAGTAAACCCTTCAATGCGTGCGTTTCTTAACACAACAGTAGGATCCAGTGTATATATTCTGCAAATGCCTCCACTGCATTGGCGGATAGGAACGCCATGCGAACAGCATGCTATTGTGGCCTTTCCACAATGCCGGCATGTCCACTATTTAAAAGATTTTACTTCTGCTTCTTTTCTGAATTAACTCATTTATATCTGCCATGGTTATCACTGTCACAGCATATGTGACGCGCAAAATAGAAAGGGACCTAAGGTTAAAAACCAGTTTTGTTCAGGAGAGCCGTTTTAAAGATTAGGTCCCATTCTATTTGCGCTTATCATTCTGTCATTCGATGCTCAGATGTTATCCACATCAAAAAAACTTGATAAAAAGTTTTGTTCAGGAGAGCCATTTTAAAGATTAGGTACCTTTCTATTAGCGCTTAGAATCGTCGACTTCACTTTCATAAAACGCGCAAATCTCTGGGAGGGAACACTTTTGGGGCATGGGATCGGTCTCATTCGATGCTCAGATGTTGTCCACATCAAAAAAAGAAAAAAATGAAAATTGATTTTTTACCCTTAGAGCCATTTCTCTTTGCGCTGTCACATATACCTTTATTTCCATTTGGTTTCGTTAGCCACACCTTATTTTGGCTGTTAACCTTACTTTTTTTTGTTTTTTTTAGCTCATCCGCGCGCGAAAAGAACGGTCGTTAAAATTACTCCTCTCTGAAGTTAATTCTAATAATATAAAATAAGCAGGGAAAGTGCAAAAATAAACTTAATTGCCGGCAAAATAATTATCTAAAATTGTTTGAATTCATTATAAGTATTAACTTGTAAGGAATTCCAGCAGTTTTTTGATAAAAATAAAATTTTGAGTTAAACAACAAATCCTGTTGTCTAAGAATCAGTGAAACAAAACAACCAAAATAAAAAAGGCACACACACAGCCATCGTCCATCGTCTCACTCAAGAGTTAGAACAACGCAGACACTCTTTCTGCAGTGTAAGTTCGCGGAATGCATACTTTGGATAAATGCAGATGTAAAAAATGGAATGAGAGAGGTAACGCCACTAAGACAAAAAACTCTCTCACTAGGCAGTGCTAGCAACAACAATAATAACAATGAAGGTGGAAGCACAGCGAACATAGAAAGAACACAGGAAAACAACGACAAACCATTAAAGGCGGTACAGACAGGCATGGATCGCTACATTACTATAGAGCGTAAATCCAGCCCTGCCAAAGGTAACACTAACATAAAAAAAGTTGCAAAATTGTGAACGGTGAAAAACCACCAACTTCCGTCACGGGTCAGAACCGGTTTGCATTGCTGAGCGATGAAGAACCTCAATCTTCTACCTCGGCAAATGTCGCAACTCCAGGGCCGCCCCAATATACCTACGGGAGAGTAGCTCAAATGAGCTAGTAAATATCATTGCCCAACTTGTTGGTAGTGATAGCTTACACATAGTGCCAATAAAGAAAGGGAACATTAACGAAAAATTCAGGCATCCACCGAAAACGGATTTCGCGCTATTTCTAGTTATTTTAACGATAGAAATAAAAAATTTTACACGTATCGTCTAACGAGTAGTAAGGGTATCGCGGTAATCTTAAAAGGCATTGAAACATTTGTACCGCCAGATGAAGTAAAACGAGCACTGAAAAAAGAGAATTTTAACGTTCACTCCGTGGTAAACGTTCTTAACCAATGTTCAAGGTCGAACTTCAACCTGACTCGCGGAAACTAAAGAAAAATGAAGTTTATCCTATATACAAACTTGAATATTTGTTATATAGAAGAATTGCGGTCGAAGAACCCCACAAAAGAAATGGTCCCGTTCAATGCCAAAATTGTCAAGTGTATGTACACACAAAATCATACTGCACTCTGCCAACCACTTGTGTTGTATGTGGTGATCTACACCAATCATCCGTCTGCAAAGTCAAATCGAAGGAACAGAAAAAGTAGGGTTTACAAAGAACTTAAGCATAAACTAGAAGAGAAGCGTAAACTCATTTCTATCCGAAACGCGCCGAACCCCATAATCGACATCCAACAGACTCTAGTTTACTCTAGCGACGGAAACGGTATTACAAACGGTATAACATACGCGAATGTTCTAAGGGCACCTAATGTCCCAGTGCAACAACTTGGTAACGCTGAATCAATGATTCAACAACTGGTACAGAGTATAAACATGTTCATGTCAACTATGCAATCAATGATGCAAGAATTCATGCGTAACCAGAATCAGTTAATTCATATTCTACTTACCGAAAAATAGGCCCTCTTAAGATATGTATGTACATGGAACGCAAACGGTCTTCTGATATTAACAAAAAGCCTCACTGGATAGACTTCAGTATAATAAGAGGAGTTAGTAAATCTAACTTATCTGCTAGTACCAGCCCTGACTTATCGTCAGACCACTCGCCAGTTATATTTCTTCTTCACGAGAAGACAGTACTTGTAGACGACCCACTAATGCTTACTCCAACACAACTAATTGGTTAAAATACAGGAAGTACATTAGCAGTCATGTTGATTCGAATCATCTAATTTCTAACGCGGAAGAGATCGATAGTCGGCCATTCACGCTACACACAGACAAATAAAAGCGACAAATAGTTTAAATACTTACATTAACCGGGAAATAGAGCACCTTGTAAGTGAAAAAATGAGGTTCCGTCGCGAATGGCAGCGAAATAGGTCAGCAGCGGCCAGACAAAGACTGACTGAAGCTACTAAGAGGTTCAAAGCGCACTTAGAAATGAAGACAGTAGACAGCATGCTAGTTTCATTGCAAGTTTATCTCCGACAGCCTAAACCAAATTCTCATTATGGAAAATATTAAGAAATACTAGTATGCTCACCGTAATTTCCAATACGCGACGCAAATGGCGAGTGGGCAATATCAGAAGAGGAAAAAGCCAATGTTTTTGCAAACCATCTGTCCCAGGTATTTCGCCCAAATCCTGCAAGTAGCGACCTCCTTCCACCTGATGATAAAATGTCTGCTGTAATTCCATTGTTTACTAACGCAAATCAAGTTGTGAATGTCATTAAAGAAACCGTGAATCCAGGTAAAGCACCTGCATATGATCTTATCACGCCTAAAATGATCTTGGAACTTCCCTATATTGCTGTGAAGTTTCTGACAAAATTATTTAACTCTATTTTGAGATATGGTTACTTTCCTAAAGTGTGGAAAATTTCTCTGATTCAAATGATTTTAAAGCGAGGAAATGACAAATCAATACCTTCCTCATACAGACATATCAGTTTGCTTCCCTGCTTATCCAAACTATTTGAAAAAGTTCTTTTATCGAAAATAAAACCGTTCCTCGTGTCAAATAACATAATACCAGACCATCAGTTTGGATTCCGGGAAGGTCACAGCACCATCGAACAAGTAAACCGCCTGACCCAAGCAATTGAAAAATCATTTGAACGGCGAAAATATTGCTGCGCCGTATTTCTGGATGTTGCTCAAGCATTTTACAAAGTCTGGCACTTTGGCTTGACCTACAAAATTTGCAAATACTTACCGGCAAATACGCATCGAATTCCTGAGGGTCCAAGACGAAGTGCCAGAAGGAGAAAGGAAGTATCTCGTTATTCACCTTCTGTATTTCTTGTATTTCTCTTGATTTGAAATTTCAACTCCATCTTTAGCTTTAAATATTTTAAGGGGCAGTAATGTTATATATTGGATTCATACTTTACACTACTTTAAGTCTTTTAACTACAACTGTTCAATATTATCAAATAGTAGTAGATAATACAATCAGTTACATTCATGTAAATCATAAGCAAACTCAAAATAAACTAGCCTCAGTAAACCCTTCAATGCGTGCGTTTCTTAACACAACAGTAGGATCCAGTGTATATATTCTGCAAATGCCTCCACTGCATTGGCGGATAGGAACGCCATGCGAACAGCATGCTATTGTGGCCTTTCCACAATGCCGGCATGTCCACTATTTAAAAGATTTTACTTCTGCTTCTTTTTTTCTCGAGCCCAACTGTCGAAAACGCCCATTTCTTTGAATTAACTCATTTAAATCTGCCATGGTTATCACTGTCACAGCATATGTGACGCGCAAAATAGAAAGGGACCTAAGGTTAAAAACCAGTTTTGTTCAGGAGAGCCGTTTTAAAGATTAGGTCCCATTCTATTTGCGCTTATCATTCTGCCATTCGATGCTCAGATGTTATCCACATCAAAAAAACTTGATAAAAAGTTTTGTTCAGGAGAGCCATTTTAAAGATTAGGTACCTTTCTATTAGCGCTTAGAATCGTCGACTTCACTTTCATAAAACGCGCAAATCTCTGGGAGGGAACACTTTTGGAGCCTCATTCGATGCTCAGATGTTGTCCACATCAAAAAAAGAAAAAAATGAAAATTGATTTTTTACCCTTAGAGCCATTTCTCTTTGCGCTGTCACATATACCTTTATTTCCATTTGGTTTCGTTAGCCACACCTTATTTTGGCTGTTAACCTTACTTTTTTTGTTTTTTTTTAGCTCATCCGCGCGCGAAAAGAACGGTCGTTAAAATTACTCCTCTCTGAAGTTAATTCTAATAATATAAAATAAGCAGGGAAAGTGCAAAAATAAACTTAATTGCCGGGAAAATAATTATCTAAAATTGTTTGAATTCATTATAAGTATTAACTTGTAAGGAATTCCAGCAGTTTTTTGATAAAAATAAAATTTTGAGTTAAACAACAAATCCTGTTGTCTAAGAATCAGTGAAACAAAACAACCAAAATAAAAAAGGCACACACACAGCCATCGTCCATCGTCTCACTCAAGAGTAAGAACAACGCAGACACTCTTTCTGCAGTGTAAGTTCGCGGAATGCATACTTTGGATAAATGCAGATGTAAGAAATGGAATGAGAGAGGTAACGCCACTAAGACAAAAAACTCTCTCACTAGGCAGTGCTAGCAACAACAATAATAACAATGAAGGTGGAAGCACAGCGAACATAGAAAGAACACAGGAAAACAACGACAAACTATTAAAGGTGGTACAGACAGGCATGAATCGCTACATTACTATAGAGCGTAAATCCAGCCCTGCCAAAGGTAACACTAACATAAAAAAAGTTGCAAAATTGTGAACGGTGAAAAACCACCAACTTCCGTCACGGGTCAGAACCGGTTTGCATTGCTGAGCGATAAAGAACCTCAATCTTCTACCTCGGCAAATGTCGCAACTCCAGGGCCGCCCCCAATATACCTACGGGAGAGTAGCTCAAATGAGCTAGTAAATATCATTGCCCAACTTGTTGGTAGTGATAGCTTACACATAGTGCCAATAAAGAAAGGGAACATTAACGAAAAATTCAGGCATCCACCGAAAACGGATTTCGCGCTATTTCTAGGTATTTTAACGATAGAAATAAAAAATTTTACACGTATCGTCTAACGAGTAGTAAGGGTATAGCGGTAATCTTAAAAGGCATTGAAACATTTGTACCGCCAGATGAAGTAAAACGAGCACTGAAAAAAGAGAATTTTAACGTTCACTCCGTGGTAAACGTTCTTAACCAATGTTCAAGGTCGAACTTCAACCTGACTCGCGGAAACTAAAGAAAAATGAAGTTTATCCTATATACAAACTTGAATATTTGTTATATAGAAGAATTGCGGTCGAAGAACCCCACAAAAGAAATGGTCCCGTTCAATGCCAAAATTGTCAAGTGTATGTACACACAAAATCATACTGCACTCTGCCAACCACTTGTGTAGTATGTGGTGATCTACACCAATCATCCGTCTGCAAAGTCAAATCGAAGGAACAGAAAAAGTAGGGTTTACAAAGAACTTAAGCATAAACTAGAAGAGAAGCGTAAACTCATTTCTATCCGAAACGCGCCGAACCCCATAATCGACATCCAACAGACTCTAGTTTACTCTAGCGACGGAAACGGTATTACAAACGGTATAACATACGCGAATGTTCTAAGGGCACCTAATGTCCCAGTGCAACAACTTGGTAACGCTGAATCAATGATTCAACAACTGGTACAGAGTATAAACATGTTCATGTCAACTATGCAATCAATGATGCAAGAATTCATGCGTAACCAGAATCAGTTAATTCATATTCTACTTACCGAAAAATAGGCCCTCTTAAGATATGTATGTACATGGAACGCAAACGGTCTTCTGATATTAACAAAAAGCCTCACTGGATAGACTTCAGTATAATAAGAGGAGTTAGTAAATCTAACTTATCTGCTAGTACCAGCCCTGACTTATCGTCAGACCACTCGCCAGTTATATTTCTTCTTCACGAGAAGACAGTACTTGTAGACGACCCACTAATGCTTACTCCAACACAACTAATTGGTTAAAATACAGGAAGTACATTAGCAGTCATGTTGATTCGAATCATCTAATTTCTAACGCGGAAGAGATCGATAGTCGGCCATTCACGCTACACACCGACAAATAAAAGCGACAAATAGTTTAAATACTTACACTAACCGGGAAATAGAGCACCTTGTAAGTGAAAAAATGAGGTTCCGTCGCGAATGGCAGCGAAATAGGTCAGCAGCGCCCAGGCAAAGACTGACTGAAGCTACTAAAAGGTTCAAAGCGCACTTAGAAATGAAGACAGTAGACAGCATGCTAGTTTCATTGCAAGTTTATCTCCGACAGCCTAAACCAAATTCTCATTATGGAAAATATTAAGAAATACTAGTATGCTCACCGAAATTTCCAATACGCGACGCAAATGGCGAGTGGGCAATATCAGAAGAGGAAAAAGCCAATGTTTTTGCAAACCATCTGTCCCAGGTATTTCGCCCAAATCCTGCAAGTAGCGACCTCCTTCCACCTGATGATAAAATGTCTGCTGTAATTCCATTGTTTACTAACGCAAATCAAGTTGTGAATGTCATTAAAGAAACCGTGAATCCAGGTAAAGCACCTGCATATGATCTTATCACGCCTAAAATGATCTTGGAACTTCCCTATATTGCTGTGAAGTTTCTGACAAAATTATTTAACTCTATTTTGAGACATGGTTACTTTCCTAAAGTGTGGAAAATTTCTCTGATTCAAATGATTTTAAAGCGAGGAAATGACAAATCAATACCTTCCTCATACAGACATATCAGTTTGCTTCCCTGCTTATCCAAACTATTTGAAAAAGTTCTTTTATCGAAAATAAAACCGTTCCTCGTGTCAAATAACATAATACCAGACCATCAGTTTGGATTCCGGGAAGGTCACAGCACCATCGAACAAGTAAACCGCCTGACCCAAGCAATTGAAAAATCATTTGAACGGCGAAAATATTGCTGCGCCGTATTTCTGGATGTTGCTCAAGCATTTTACAAAGTCTGGCACTTTGGCTTGACCTACAAAATTTGCAAATACTTACCGGCAAATACGCATCGAATTCCTGAGGGTCCAAGACGAAGTGCCAGAAGGAGAAAGGAAGTATCTCGTTATTCACCTTCTGTATTTCTTGTATTTCTCTTGATTTGAAATTTCAACTCCATCTTTAGCTTTAAATATTTTAAGGGGCAGTAATGTTATATATTGGATTCATACTTTACACTACTTTAAGTCTTTTAACTACAACTGTTCAATATTATCAAATAGTAGTAGATAATACAATCAGTTACATTCATGTAAATCATAAGCAAACTCAAAATAAACTAGCCTCAGTAAACCCTTCAATGCGTGCGTTTCTTAACACAACAGTAGGATCCAGTGTATATATTCTGCAAATGCCTCCACTGCATTGGCGGATAGGAACGCCATGCGAACAGCATGCTATTGTGGCCTTTCCACAATGCCGGCATGTCCACTATTTAAAAGATTTTACTTCTGCTTCTTTTTTTCTCGAGCCCAACTGTCGAAAACGCCCATTTCTTTGAATTAATTCATTTAAATCTGCCATGGTTATCACTGTCACAGCATATGTGACGCGCAAAATAGAAAGGGACCTAAGGTTAAAAACCAGTTTTGTTCAGGAGAGCCGTTTTAAAGATTAGGTCCCATTCTATTTGCGCTTATCATTCTGCCATTCGATGCTCAGATGTTATCCACATCAAAAAAACTTGATAAAAAGTTTTGTTCAGGAGAGCCATTTTAAAGATTAGGTACCTTTCTATTAGCGCTTAGAATCGTCGACTTCACTTTCATAAAACGCGCAAATCTCTGGGAGGGGACACTTTTGGAGCCTCATTCGATGCTCAGATGTTGTCCACATCAAAAAAAGAAAAAAATGAAAATTGATTTTTTACCCTTAGAGCCATTTCTCTTTGCGCTGTCACATATACCTTTATTTCCATTTGGTTTCGTTAGCCACACCTTATTTTGGCTGTTAACCTTACTTTTTTTGTTTTTTTTTAGCTCATCCGCGCGCGAAAAGAACGGTCGTTAAAATTACTCCTCTCTGAAGTTAATTCTAATAATATAAAATAAGCAGGGAAAGTGCAAAAATAAACTTAATTGCCGGGAAAATAATTATCTAAAATTGTTTGAATTCATTATAAGTATTAACTTGTAAGGAATTCCAGCAGTTTTTTGATAAAAATAAAATTTTGAGTTAAACAACAAATCCTGTTGTCTAAGAATCAGTGAAACAAAACAACCAAAATAAAAAAGGCACACACACAGCCATCGTCCATCGTCTCACTCAAGAGTTAGAACAACGCAGACACTCTTTCTGCAGTGTAAGTTCGCGGAATGCATACTTTGGATAAATGCAGATGTAAAAAATGGAATGAGAGAGGTAACGCCACTAAGACAAAAAACTCTCTCACTAGGCAGTGCTAGCAACAACAATAATAACAATGAAGGTGGAAGCACAGCGAACATAGAAAGAACACAGGAAAACAACGACAAACCATTAAAGGTGGTACAGACAGGCATGAATCGCTACATTACTATAGAGCGTAAATCCAGCCCTGCCAAAGGTAACACTAACATAAAAAAAGTTGCAAAATTGTGAACGGTGAAAAACCACCAACTTCCGTCACGGGTCAGAACCGGTTTGCATTGCTGAGCGATAAAGAACCTCAATCTTCTACCTCGGCAAATGTCGCAACTCCAGGGCCGCCCCCAATATACCTACGGGAGAGTAGCTCAAATGAGCTAATAAATATCATTGCCCAACTTGTTGGTAGTGATAGCTTACACATAGTGCCAATAAAGAAAGGGAACATTAACGAAAAATTCAGGCATCCACCGAAAACGGATTTCGCGCTATTTCTAGTTATTTTAACGATAGAAATAAAAAATTTTACACGTATCGTCTAACGAGTAGTAAGGGTATAGCGGTAATCTTAAAAGGCATTGAAACATTTGTACCGCCAGATGAAGTAAAACGAGCACTGAAAAAAGATAATTTTAACGTTCACTCCGTGGTAAACGTTCTTAACCAATGTTCAAGGTCGAACTTCAACCTGACTCGCGGAAACTAAAGAAAAATTAAGTTTATCCTACATACAAACTTGAATATTTGTTATATAGAAGAATTGCGGTCGAAGAACCCCACAAAAGAAATGGTCCCGTTCAATGCCAAAATTGTCAAGTGTATGTACACACAAAATCATACTGCACTCTGCCAACCACTTGTGTTGTATGTGGTGATCTACACCAATCATCCGTCTGCAAAGTCAAATCGAAGGAACAGAAAAAGTAGGGTTTACAAAGAACTTAAGCATAAACTAGAAGAGAAGCGTAAACTCATTTCTATCCGAAACGCGCCGAACCCCATAATCGACATCCAACAGACTCTAGTTTACTCTAGCGACGGAAACGGTATTACAAACGGTATAACATACGCGAATGTTCTAAGGGCACCTAATGTCCCAGTGCAACAACTTGGTAATGCTGAATCAATGATTCAACAACTGGTACAGAGTATAAACATGTTCATGTCAACTATGCAATCAATGATGCAAGAATTCATGCGTAACCAGAATCAGTTAATTCATATTCTACTTACCGAAAAATAGGCCCTCTTAAGATATGTATGTACATGGAACGCAAACGGTCTTCTGATATTAACAAAAAGCCTCACTGGATAGACTTCAGTATAATAAGAGCAGTTAGTAAGTCTAACTTATCTGCTAGTACCAGCCCTGACTTATCGTCAGACCACTCGCCAGTTATATTTCTTCTTCACGAGAAGACAGTACTTGTAGACGACCCACTAATGCTTACTCCAACACAACTAATTGGTTAAAATACAGGAAGTACATTAGCAGTCATGTTGATTCGAATCATCTAATTTCTAACGCGGAAGAGATCGATAGTCGGCCATTCACGCTACACACAGACAAATAAAAGCGACAAATAGTTTAAATACTTATACTAACCGGGAAATAGAGCACCTTGTAAGTGAAAAAATGAGGTTCCGTCGCGAATGGCAGCGAAATAGGTCAGCAGCGGCCAGACAAAGACTGACTGAAGCTACTAAAAGGATCAAAGCGCACTTAGAAATGAAGACAGTAGACAGCATGCTAGTTTCATTGCAAGTTTATCTCCGACAGCCTAAACCAAATTCTCATTATGGAAAATATTAAGAAATACTAGTATGCTCACCGTAATTTCCAATACGCGACGCAAATGGCGAGTGGGCAATATCAGAAGAGGAAAAAGCCAATGTTTTTGCAAACCATCTGTCCCAGGTATTTCGCCCAAATCCTGCAAGTAGCGACCTCCTTCCACCTGATGATAAAATGTCTGCTGTAATTCCATTGTTTACTAACGCAAATCAAGTTGTGAATGTCATTAAAGAAACCGTGAATCCAGGTAAAGCACCTGCATATGATCTTATCACGCCTAAAATGATCTTGGAACTTCCCTATATTGCTGTGAAGTTTCTGACAAAATTATTTAACTCTATTTTGAGACATGGTTACTTTCCTAAAGTGTGGAAAATTTCTCTGATTCAAATGATTTTAAAGCGAGGAAATGACAAATCAATACCTTCCTCATACAGGCCGATCAGTTTGCTTCCCTGCTTATCCAAACTATTTGAAAAAGTTCTTTTATCGAAAATAAAACCGTTCCTCGTGTCAAATAACATAATACCAGACCATCAGTTTGGATTCCGGGAAGGTCACAGCACCATCGAACAAGTAAACCGCCTGACCCAAGCAATTGAAAAATCATTTGAACGGCGAAAATATTGCTGCGCCGTATTTCTGGATGTTGCTCAAGCATTTTACAAAGTCTGGCACTTTGGCTTGACCTACAAAATTTGCAAATACTTACCGGCAAATACGCATCGAATTCCTGAGGGTCCAAGACGAAGTGCCAGAAGGAGAAAGGAAGTATCTCGTTATTCACCTTCTGTATTTCTTGTATTTCTCTTGATTTGAAATTTCAACTCCATCTTTAGCTTTAAATATTTTAAGGGGCAGTAATGTTATATATTGGATTCATACTTTACACTACTTTAAGTCTTTTAACTACAACTGTTCAATATTATCAAATAGTAGTAGATAATACAATCAGTTACATTCATGTAAATCATAAGCAAACTCAAAATAAACTAGCCTCAGTAAACCCTTCAATGCGTGCGTTTCTTAACACAACAGTAGGATCCAGTGTATATATTCTGCAAATGCCTCCACTGCATTGGCGGATAGGTACGCCATGCGAACAGCATGCTATTGTGGCCTTTCCGCAATGCCGGCATGTCCACTATTTAAAAGATTTTACTTCTGCTTCTTTTTTTCTCGAGCCCAACTGTCGAAAACGCCCATTTCTTTGAATTAACTCATTTAAATCTGCCATGGTTATCACTGTCACAGCATATGTGACGCGCAAAATAGAAAGGGACCTAAGGTTAAAAACCAGTTTTGTTCAGGAGAGCCGTTTTAAAGATTAGGTCCCATTCTATTTGCGCTTATCATTCTGTCATTCGATGCTCAGATGTTATCCACATCAAAAAAACTTGATAAAAAGTTTTGTTCAGGAGAGCCATTTTAAAGATTAGGTACCTTTCTATTAGCGCTTAGAATCGTCGACTTCACTTTCATAAAACGCGCAAATCTCTGGGAGGGAACACTTTTGGAGCCTCATTCGATGCTCAGATGTTGTCCACATCAAAAAAAGAAAAAAATGAAAATTGATTTTTTACCCTTAGAGCCATTTCTCTTTGCGCTGTCACATATACCTTTATTTCCATTTGGTTTCGTTAGCCACACCTTATTTTGGCTGTTAACCTTACTTTTTTTGTTTTTTTTTAGCTCATCCGCGCGCGAAAAGAACGGTCGTTAAAATTACTCCTCTCTGAAGTTAATTCTAATAATATAAAATAAGCAGGGAAAGTGCAAAAATAAACTTAATTGCCGGGAAAATAATTATCTAAAATTGTTTGAATTCATTATAAGTATTAACTTGCAGATGTAAAAAATGGAATGAGAGAGGTAACGCCACTAAGACAAAAAACTCTCTCACTAGGCAGTGCTAGCAACAACAATAATAACAATGAAGGTGGAAGCACAGCGAACATAGAAAGAACACAGGAAAACAACGACAAACCATTAAGGTGGTACAGACAGGCATGAATCGCTACATTACTATAGAGCGTAAATCCAGCCCTGCCAAAGGTAACACTAACATAAAAAAAGTTGCAAAATTGTGAACGGTGAAAAACCACCAACTTCCGTCACGGGTCAGAACCGGTTTGCATTGCTGAGCGATAAAGAACCTCAATCTTCTACCTCGGCAAATGTCGCAACTCCAGGGCCGCCCCCAATATACCTACGGGAGAGTAGCTCAAATGAGCTAGTAAATATCATTGCCCAACTTGTTGGTAGTGATAGCTTACACATAGTGCCAATAAAGAAAGGGAACATTAACGAAAAATTCAGGCATCCACCGAAAACGGATTTCGCGCTATTTCTAGTTATTTTAACGATAGAAATAAAAAATTTTACACGTATCGTCTAACGAGTAGTAAGGGTATAGCGGTAATCTTAAAAGGCATTGAAACATTTGTACCGCCAGATGAAGTAAAACGAGCACTGAAAAAAGAGAATTTTAACGTTCACTCCGTGGTAAACGTTCTTAACCAATGTTCAAGGTCGAACTTCAACCTGACTCGCGGAAACTAAAGAAAAATTAAGTTTATCCTACATACAAACTTGAATATTTGTTATATAGAAGAATTGCGGTCGAAGAACCCCACAAAAGAAATGGTCCCGTTCAATGCCAAAATTGTCAAGTGTATGTACACACAAAATCATACTGCACTCTGCCAACCACTTGTGTTGTATGTGGTGATCTACACCAATCATCCGTCTGCAAAGTCAAATCGAAGGAACAGAAAAAGTAGGGTTTACAAAGAACTTAAGCATAAACTAGAAGAGAAGCGTAAACTCATTTCTATCCGAAACGCGCCGAACCCCATAATCGACATCCAACAGACTCTAGTTTACTCTAGCGACGGAAACGGTATTACAAACGGTATAACATACGCGAATGTTCTAAGGGCACCTAATGTCCCAGTGCAACAACTTGGTAACGCTGAATCAATGATTCAACAACTGGTACAGAGTATAAACATGTTCATGTCAACTATGCAATCAATGATGCAAGAATTCATGCGTAACCAGAATCAGTTAATTCATATTCTACTTACCGAAAAATAGGCCCTCTTAAGATATGTATGTACATGGAACGCAAACGGTCTTCTGATATTAACAAAAAGCCTCACTGGATAGACTTCAGTATAATAAGAGGAGTTAGTAAGTCTAACTTATCTGCTAGTACCAGCCCTGACTTATCGTCAGACCACTCGCCAGTTATATTTCTTCTTCACGAGAAGACAGTACTTGTAGACGACCCACTAATGCTTACTCCAACACAACTAATTGGTTAAAATACAGGAAGTACATTAGCAGTCATGTTGATTCGAATCATCTAATTTCTAACGCGGAAGAGATCGATAGTCGGCCATTCACGCTACACACAGACAAATAAAAGCGACAAATAGTTTAAATACTTATACTAACCGGGAAATAGAGCACCTTGTAAGTGAAAAAATGAGGTTCCGTCGCGAATGGCAGCGAAATAGGTCAGCAGCGGCCAGACAAAGACTGACTGAAGCTACTAAAAGGATCAAAGCGCACTTAGAAATGAAGACAGTAGACAGCATGCTAGTTTCATTGCAAGTTTATCTCCGACAGCCTAAACCAAATTCTCATTATGGAAAATATTAAGAAATACTAGTATGCTCACCGTAATTTCCAATACGCGACGCAAATGGCGAGTGGGCAATATCAGTAGAGGAAAAAGCCAATGTTTTTGCAAACCATCTGTCCCAGGTATTTCGCCCAAATCCTGCAAGTAGCGACCTCCTTCCACCTGATGATAAAATGTCTGCTGTAATTCCATTGTTTACTAACGCAAATCAAGTTGTGAATGTCATTAAAGAAACCGTGAATCCAGGTAAAGCACCTGCATATGATCTTATCACGCCTAAAATGATCTTGGAACTTCCCTATATTGCTGTGAAGTTTCTGACAAAATTATTTAACTCTATTTTGAGACATGGTTACTTTCCTAAAGTGTGGAAAATTTCTCTGATTCAAATGATTTTAAAGCGAGGAAATGACAAATCAATACCTTCCTCATACAGGCCGATCAGTTTGCTTCCCTGCTTATCCAAACTATTTGAAAAAG
Source organism: Hydrotaea diabolus (assembly GCA_963513945.1). Classification (NCBI taxonomy): domain Eukaryota; kingdom Metazoa; phylum Arthropoda; class Insecta; order Diptera; family Muscidae; genus Hydrotaea; species Hydrotaea diabolus. The sequence goes on along the minus strand of OY740717.1, from coordinate 91,069,175 downwards.
TTCTTTTATCGAAAATAAAACCGTTCCTCGTGTCAAATAACATAATACCAGACCATCAGTTTGGATTCCGGGAAGGTCACAGCACCATCGAACAAGTAAACCGCCTGACCCAAGCAATTGAAAAATCATTTGAACGGCGAAAATATTGCTGCGCCGTATTTCTGGATGTTGCTCAAGCATTTTACAAAGTCTGGCACTTTGGCTTGACCTACAAAATTTGCAAATACTTACCGGCAAATACGCATCGAATTCCTGAGGGTCCAAGACGAAGTGCCAGAAGGAGAAAGGAAGTATCTCGTTATTCACCTTCTGTATTTCTTGTATTTCTCTTGATTTGAAATTTCAACTCCATCTTTAGCTTTAAATATTTTAAGGGGCAGTAATGTTATATATTGGATTCATACTTTACACTACTTTAAGTCTTTTAACTACAACTGTTCAATATTATCAAATAGTAGTAGATAATACAATCAGTTACATTCATGTAAATCATAAGCAAACTCAAAATAAACTAGCCTCAGTAAACCCTTCAATGCGTGCGTTTCTTAACACAACAGTAGGATCCAGTGTATATATTCTGCAAATGCCTCCACTGCATTGGCGGATAGGTACGCCATGCGAACAGCATGCTATTGTGGCCTTTCCACAATGCCGGCATGTCCACTATTTAAAAGATTTTACTTCTGCTTCTTTTTTTCTCGAGCCCAACTGTCGAAAACGCCCATTTCTTTGAATTAACTCATTTAAATCTGCCATGGTTAACACTGTCACAGCATATGTGACGCGCAAAATAGAAAGGGACCTAAGGTTAAAAACCAGTTTTGTTCAGGAGAGCCGTTTTAAAGATTAGGTCCCATTCTATTTGCGCTTATCATTCTGTCATTCGATGCTCAGATGTTATCCACATCAAAAAAACTTGATAAAAAGTTTTGTTCAGGAGAGCCATTTTAAAGATTAGGTACCTTTCTATTAGCGCTTAGAATCGTCGACTTCACTTTCATAAAACGCGCCAATCTCTGGGAGGGAACACTTTTGGGGCATGGGATCGGTCTCATTCGATGCTCAGATGTTGTCCACATCAAAAAAGAAAAAAATGAAAATTGATTTTTTATCCTTAGAGCCATTTCTCTTTGCGCTGTCACATATACCTTTATTTCCATTTGGTTTCGTTAGCCACACCTTATTTTGGCTGTTAACCTTACTTTTTTTTGTTTTTTTTTAGCTCATCCGCGCGCGAAAAGAACGGTCGTTAAAATTACTCCTCTCTGAAGTTAATTCTAATAATATAAAATAAGCAGGGAAAGTGCAAAAATAAACTTAATTGCCGGGAAAATAATTATCTAAAATTGTTTGAATTCATTATAAGTATTAACTTGTAAGGAATTCCAGCAGTTTTTTGATAAAAATAAAATTTTGAGTTAAACAACAAATCCTGTTGTCTAAGAATCAGTGAAACAAAACAACCAAAATAAAAAAGGCACACACACAGCCATCGTCCATCGTCTCACTCAAGAGTTAGAACAACGCAGACACTCTTTCTGCAGTGTAAGTTCGCGGAATGCATACTTTGGATAAATGCAGATGTAAAAAATGGAATGAGAGAGGTAACGCCACTAAGACAAAAAACTCTCTCACTAGGCAGTGCTAGCAACAACAATAATAACAATGAAGGTGGAAGCACAGCGAACATAGAAAGAACACAGGAAAACAACGACAAACCATTAAAGGTGGTACAGACAGGCATGAATCGCTACATTACTATAGAGCGTAAATCCAGCCCTGCCAAAGGTAACACTAACATAAAAAAAGTTGCAAAATTGTGAACGGTGAAAAACCACCAACTTCCGTCACGGGTCAGAACCGGTTTGCATTGCTGAGCGATAAAGAACCTCAATCTTCTACCTCGGCAAATGTCGCAACTCCAGGGCCGCCCCCAATATACCTACGGGAGAGTAGCTCAAATGAGCTAGTAAATATCATTGCCCAACTTGTTGGTAGTGATAGCTTACACATAGTGCCAATAAAGAAAGGGAACATTAACGAAAAATTCAGGCATCCACCGAAAACGGATTTCGCGCTATTTCTAGTTATTTTAACGATAGAAATAAAAAATTTTACACTTATCGTCTAACGAGTAGTAAGGGTATAGCGGTAATCTTAAAAGGCATTGAAACATTTGTACCGCCAGATGAAGTAAAACGAGCACTGAAAAAAGAGAATTTTAACGTTCACTCCGTGGTAAACGTTCTTAACCAATGTTCAAGGTCGAACTTCAACCTGACTCGCGGAAACTAAAGAAAAATTAAGTTTATCCTACATACAAACTTGAATATTTGTTATATAGAAGAATTGCGGTCGAAGAACCCCACAAAAGAAATGGTCCCGTTCAATGCCAAAATTGTCAAGTGTATGTACACACAAAATCATACTGCACTCTGCCAACCACTTGTGTTGTATGTGGTGATCTACACCAATCATCCGTCTGCAAAGTCAAATCGAAGGAACAGAAAAAGTAGGGTTTACAAAGAACTTAAGCATAAACTAGAAGAGAAGCGTAAACTCATTTCTATCCGAAACGCGCCGAACCCCATAATCGACATCCAACAGACTCTAGTTTACTCTAGCGACGGAAACGGTATTACAAACGGTATAACATACGCGAATGTTCTAAGGGCACCTAATGTCCCAGTGCAACAACTTGGTAACGCTGAATCAATGATTCAACAACTGGTACAGAGTATAAACATGTTCATGTCAACTATGCAATCAATGATGCAAGAATTCATGCGTAACCAGAATCAGTTAATTCATATTCTACTTACCGAAAAATAGGCCCTCTTAAGATATGTATGTACATGGAACGAAACGGTCTTCTGATATTAACAAAAAGCCTCACTGGATAGACTTCAGTATAATAAGAGGAGTTAATAAATCTAACTTATCTGCTAGTACCAGCCCTGACTTATCGTCAGACCACTCGCCAGTTATATTTCTTCTTCACGAGAAGACAGTACTTGTAGACGACCCACTAATGCTTACTCCAACACAACTAATTGGTTAAAATACAGGAAGTACATTAGCAGTCATGTTGATTCGAATCATCTAATTTCTAACGCGGAAGAGATCGATAGTCGGCCATTCACGCTACACACAGACAAATAAAAGCGACAAATAGTTTAAATACTTATACTAACCGGGAAATAGAGCACCTTGTAAGTGAAAAAATGAGGTTCCGTCGCGAATGGCAGCGAAATAGGTCAGCAGCGGCCAGACAAAGACTGACTGAAGCTACTAAAAGGATCAAAGCGCACTTAGAAATGAAGACAGTAGACAGCATGCTAGTTTCATTGCAAGTTTATCTCCGACAGCCTAAACCAAATTCTCATTATGGAAAATATTAAGAAATACTAGTATGCTCACCGTAATTTCCAATACGCGACGCAAATGGCGAGTGGGCAATATCAGTAGAGGAAAAAGCCAATGTTTTTGCAAACCATCTGTCCCAGGTATTTCGCCCAAATCCTGCAAGTAGCGACCTCCTTCCACCTGATGATAAAATGTCTGCTGTAATTCCATTGTTTACTAACGCAAATCAAGTTGTGAATGTCATTAAAGAAACCGTGAATCCAGGTAAAGCACCTGCATATGATCTTATCACGCCTAAAATGATCTTGGAACTTCCCTATATTGCTGTGAAGTTTCTGACAAAATTATTTAACTCTATTTTGAGACATGGTTACTTTCCTAAAGTGTGGAAAATTTCTCTGATTCAAATGATTTTAAAGCGAGGAAATGACAAATCAATACCTTCCTCATACAGGCCGATCAGTTTGCTTCCCTGCTTATGCAAACTATTTGAAAAAGTTCTTTTATCGAAAATAAAACCGTTCCTCGTGTCAAATAACATAATACCAGACCATCAGTTTGGATTCCGGGAAGGTCACAGCACCATCGAACAAGTAAACCGCCTGACCCAAGCAATTGAAAAATCATTTGAACGGCGAAAATATTGCTGCGCCGTATTTCTGGATGTTGCTCAAGCATTTTACAAAGTCTGGCACTTTGGCTTGACCTACAAAATTTGCAAATACTTACCGGCAAATACGCATCGATTTCCTGAGGGTCCAAGACGAAGTGCCAGAAGGAGAAAGGAAGTATCTCGTTATTCAACTTCTGTATTTCTTGTATTTCTCTTGATTTGAAATTTCAACTCCATCTTTAGCTTTAAATATTTTAAGGGGCAGTAATGTTATATATTGGATTCATACTTTACACTACTTTAAGTGTTTTAACTACAACTGTTCAATATTATCAAATAGTAGTAGATAATACAATCAGTTACATTCATGTAAATCATAAGCAAACTCAAAATAAACTAGCCTCAGTAAACCCTTCAATGCGTGCGTTTCTTAACACAACAGTAGGATCCAGTGTATATATTCTGCAAATGCCTCCACTGCATTGGCGGATAGGAACGCCATGCGAACAGCATGCTATTGTGGCCTTTCCACAATGCCGGCATGTCCACTATTTAAAAGATTTTACTTCTGCTTCTTTTCTGAATTAACTCATTTATATCTGCCATGGTTATCACTGTCACAGCATATGTGACGCGCAAAATAGAAAGGGACCTAAGGTTAAAAACCAGTTTTGTTCAGGAGAGCCGTTTTAAAGATTAGGTCCCATTCTATTTGCGCTTATCATTCTGTCATTCGATGCTCAGATGTTATCCACATCAAAAAAACTTGATAAAAAGTTTTGTTCAGGAGAGCCATTTTAAAGATTAGGTACCTTTCTATTAGCGCTTAGAATCGTCGACTTCACTTTCATAAAACGCGCAAATCTCTGGGAGGGAACACTTTTGGGGCATGGGATCGGTCTCATTCGATGCTCAGATGTTGTCCACATCAAAAAAAGAAAAAAATGAAAATTGATTTTTTACCCTTAGAGCCATTTCTCTTTGCGCTGTCACATATACCTTTATTTCCATTTGGTTTCGTTAGCCACACCTTATTTTGGCTGTTAACCTTACTTTTTTTGTTTTTTTTTAGCTCATCCGCGCGCGAAAAGAACGGTCGTTAAAATTACTCCTCTCTGAAGTTAATTCTAATAATATAAAATAAGCAGGGAAAGTGCAAAAATAAACTTAATTGCCGGGAAAATAATTATCTAAAATTGTTTGAATTCATTATAAGTATTAACTTGTAAGGAATTCCAGCAGTTTTTTGATAAAAATAAAATTTTGAGTTAAACAACAAATCCTGTTGTCTAAGAATCAGTGAAACAAAACAACCAAAATAAAAAAGGCACACACACAGCCATCGTCCATCGTCTCACTCAAGAGTTAGAACAACGCAGACACTCTTTCTGCAGTGTAAGTTCGCGGAATGCATACTTTGGATAAATGCAGATGTAAAAAATGGAATGAGAGAGGTAACGCCACTAAGACAAAAAACTCTCTCACTAGGCAGTGCTAGCAACAACAATAATAACAATGAAGGTGGAAGCACAGCGAACATAGAAAGAACACAGGAAAACAACGACAAACCATTAAAGGCGGTACAGACAGGCATGGATCGCTACATTACTATAGAGCGTAAATCCAGCCCTGCCAAAGGTAACACTAACATAAAAAAAGTTGCAAAATTGTGAACGGTGAAAAACCACCAACTTCCGTCACGGGTCAGAACCGGTTTGCATTGCTGAGCGATGAAGAACCTCAATCTTCTACCTCGGCAAATGTCGCAACTCCAGAGCCGCCCCCAATATACCTACGGGAGAGTAGCTCAAATGAGCTAGTAAATATCATTGCCCAACTTGTTGGTAGTGATAGCTTACACATAGTGCCAATAAAGAAAGGGAACATTAACGAAAATTCAGGCATCCACCGAAAACGGATTTCGCGCTATTTCTAGTTATTTTAACGATAGAAATAAAAAAATTTACACGTATCGTCTAACGAGTAGTAAGGGTATCGCGGTAATCTTAAAAGGCATTGAAACATTTGTACCACCAGATGAAGTAAAACGAGCACTGAAAAAAGAGAATTTTAACGTTCACTCCGTGGTAAACGTTCTTAACCAATGTTCAAGGTCGAACTTCAACCTGACTCGCGGAAACTAAAGAAAAATGAAGTTTATCCTATATACAAACTTGAATATTTGTTATATAGAAGAATTGCGGTCGAAGAACCCCACAAAAGAAATGGTCCCGTTCAATGCCAAAATTGTCAAGTGTATGTACACACAAAATCATACTGCACTCTGCCAACCACTTGTGTTGTATGTGGTGATCTACACCAATCATCCGTCTGCAAAGTCAAATCGAAGGAACAGAAAAAGTAGGGTTTACAAAGAACTTAAGCATAAACTAGAAGAGAAGCGTAAACTCATTTCTATCTGAAACGCGCCGAACCCCATAATCGACATCCAACAGACTCTAGTTTACTCTAGCGACGGAAACGGTATTACAAACGGTATAACATACGCGAATGTTCTAAGGGCACCTAATGTCCCAGTGCAACAACTTGGTAACGCTGAATCAATGATTCAACAACTGGTACAGAGTATAAACATGTTCATGTCAACTATGCAATCAATGATGCAAGAATTCATGCGTAACCAGAATCAGTTAATTCATATTCTACTTACCGAAAAATAGGCCCTCTTAAGATATGTATGTACATGGAACGCAAACGGTCTTCTGATATTAACAAAAAGCCTCACTGGATAGACTTCAGTATAATAAGAGGAGTTAGTAAATCTAACTTATCTGCTAGTACCAGCCCTGACTTATCGTCAGACCACTCGCCAGTTATATTTCTTCTTCACGAGAAGACAGTACTTGTAGACGACCCACTAATGCTTACTCCAACACAACTAATTGGTTAAAATACAGGAAGTACATTAGCAGTCATGTTGATTCGAATCATCTAATTTCTAACGCGGAAGAGATCGATAGTCGGCCATTCACGCTACACACAGACAAATAAAAGCGACAAATAGTTTAAATACTTACATTAACCGGGAAATAGAGCACCTTGTAAGTGAAAAAATGAGGTTCCGTCGCGAATGGCAGCGAAATAGGTCAGCAGCGGCCAGACAAAGACTGACTGAAGCTACTAAAAGGTTCAAAGCGCACTTAGAAATGAAGACAGTAGACAGCATGCTAGTTTCATTGCAAGTTTATCTCCGACAGCCTAAACCAAATTCTCATTATGGAAAATATTAAGAAATACTAGTATGCTCACCGTAATTTCCAATACGCGACGCAAATGGCGAGTGGGCAATATCAGAAGAAGAAAAAGCCAATGTTTTTGCAAACCATCTGTCCCAGGTATTTCGCCCAAATCCTGCAAGTAGCGACCTCCTTCCACCTGATGATAAAATGTCTGCTGTAATTCCATTGTTTACTAACGCAAATCAAGTTGTGAATGTCATTAAAGAAACCGTGAATCCAGGTAAAGCACCTGCATATGATCTTATCACGCCTAAAATGATCTTGGAACTTCCCTATATTGCTGTGAAGTTTCTGACAAAATTATTTAACTCTATTTTGAGACATGGTTACTTTCCTAAAGTGTGGAAAATTTCTCTGATTCAAATGATTTTAAAGCGAGGAAATGACAAATCAATACCTTCCTCATACAGGCCTATCAGTTTGCTTCCCTGCTTATCCAAACTATTTGAAAAAGTTCTTTTATCGAAAATAAAACCGTTCCTCGTGTCAAATAACATAATACCAGACCATCAGTTTGGATTCCGGGAAGGTCACAGCACCATCGAACAAGTAAACCGCCTGACCCAAGCAATTGAAAAATCATTTGAACGGCGAAAATATTGCTGCGCCGTATTTCTGGATGTTGCTCAAGCATTTTACAAAGTCTGGCACTTTGGCTTGACCTACAAAATTTGCAAATACTTACCGGCAAATACGCATCGAATTCCTGAGGGTCCAAGACGAAGTGCCAGAAGGAGAAAGGAAGTATCTCGTTATTCACCTTCTGTATTTCTTGTATTTCTCTTGATTTGAAATTTCAACTCCATCTTTAGCTTTAAATATTTTAAGGGGCAGTAATGTTATATATTGGATTCATACTTTACACTACTTTAAGTCTTTTAACTACAACTGTTCAATATTATCAAATAGTAGTAGATAATACAATCAGTTACATTCATGTAAATCATAAGCAAACTCAAAATAAACTAGCCTCAGTAAACCCTTCAATGCGTGCGTTTCTTAACACAACAGTAGGATCCAGTGTATATATTCTGCAAATGCCTCCACTGCATTGGCGGATAGGTACGCCATGCGAACAGCATGCTATTGTGGCCTTTCCACAATGCCGGCATGTCCACTATTTAAAAGATTTTACTTCTGCTTCTTTTTTTCTCGAGCCCAACTGTCGAAAACGCCCATTTCTTTGAATTAACTCATTTAAATCTGCCATGGTTATCACTGTCACAGCATATGTGACGCGCAAAATAGAAAGGGACCTAAGGTTAAAAACCAGTTTTGTTCAGGAGAGCCGTTTTAAAGATTAGGTCCCATTCTATTTGCGCTTATCATTCTGTCATTCGATGCTCAGATGTTATCCACATCAAAAAAACTTGATAAAAAGTTTTGTTCAGGAGAGCCATTTTAAAGATTAGGTACCTTTCTATTAGCGCTTAGAATCGTCGACTTCACTTTCATAAAACGCGCAAATCTCTGGGAGGGAACACTTTTGGGGCATGGGATCGGTCTCATTCGATGCTCAGATGTTGTCCACATCAAAAAAAGAAAAAAATGAAAATTGATTTTTTATCCTTAGAGCCATTTCTCTTTGCGCTGTCACATATACCTTTATTTCCATTTGGTTTCGTTAGCCACACCTTATTTTGGCTGTTAACCTTACTTTTTTTTGTTTTTTTTTTAGCTCATCCGCGCGCGAAAAGAACGGTCGTTAAAATTACTCCTCTCTGAAGTTAATTCTAATAATATAAAATAAGCAGGGAAAGTGCAAAAATAAACTTAATTGCCGGGAAAATAATTATCTAAAATTGTTTGAATTCATTATAAGTATTAACTTGTAAGGAATTCCAGCAGTTTTTTGATAAAAATAAAATTTTGAGTTAAACAACAAATCCTGTTGTCTAAGAATCAGTGAAACAAAACAACCAAAATAAAAAAGGCACACACACAGCCATCCATCGTCTCACTCAAGAGTTAGAACAACGCAGACACTCTTTCTGCAGTGTAAGTTCGCGGAATGCATACTTTTGATAAATGCAGATGTAAAAAATGGAATGAGAGAGGTAACGCCACTAAGACAAAAAACTCTCTCACTAGGCAGTGCTAGCAACAACAATAATAACAATGAAGGTGGAAGCACAGCGAACATAGAAAGAACACAGGAAAACAACGACAAACCATTAAAGGTGGTACAGACAGGCATGAATCGCTACATTACTATAGAGCGTAAATCCAGCCCTGCCTGGTGAAAAACCACCAACTTCCGTCACGGGTCAGAACCGGTTTGCATTGCTGAGCGATAAAGAACCTCAATCTTCTACCTCGGCAAATGTCGCAACTCCAGGGCCGCCCTCAATATACCTACGGGAGAGTAGCTCAAATGAGCTAGTAAATATCATTGCCCAACTTGTTGGTAGTGATAGCTTACACATAGTGCCAATAAAGAAAGGGAACATTAACGAAAAATTCAGGCATCCACCGAAAACGGATTTCGCGCTATTTCTAGTTATTTTAACGATAGAAATAAAAAATTTTACACGTATCGTCTAACGAGTAGTAAGGGTATAGCGGTAATCTTAAAAGGCATTGAAACATTTGTACCGCCAGATGAAGTAAAACGAGCACTGAAAAAAGAGAATTTTAACGTTCACTCCGTGGTAAACGTTCTTAACCAATGTTCAAGGTCGAACTTCAACCTGACTCGCGGAAACTAAAGAAAAATTAAGTTTATCCTACATACAAACTTGAATATTTGTTATATAGAAGAATTGCGGTCGAAGAACCCCACAAAAGAAATGGTCCCGTTCAATGCCAAAATTGTCAAGTGTATGTACACACAAAATCATACTGCACTCTGCCAACCACTTGTGTTGTATGTGGTGATCTACACCAATCATCCGTCTGCAAAGTCAAATCGAAGGAACAGAAAAAGTAGGGTTAACAAAGAACTTAAGCATAAACTAGAAGAGAAGCGTAAACTCATTTCTATCCGAAACGCGCCGAACCCCATAATCGACATCCAACAGACTCTAGTTTACTCTAGCGACGGAAACGGTATTACAAACGGTATAACATACGCGAATGTTCTAAGGGCACCTAATGTCCCAGTGCAACAACTTGGTAACGCTGAATCAATGATTCAACAACTGGTACAGAGTATAAACATGTTCATGTCAACTATGCAATCAATGATGCAAGAATTCATGCGTAACCAGAATCAGTTAATTCATATTCTACTTACCGAAAAATAGGCCCTCTTAAGATATGTATGTACATGGAACGCAAACGGTCTTCTGATATTAACAAAAAGCCTCACTGGATAGACTTCAGTATAATAAGAGGAGTTAGTAAATCTAACTTATCTGCTAGTACCAGCCCTGACTTATCGTCAGACCACTCGCCAGTTATATTTCTTCTTCACGAGAAGACAGTACTTGTAGACGACCCACTAATGCTTACTCCAACACAACTAATTGGTTAAAATACAGGAAGTACATTAGCAGTCATGTTGATTCGAATCATCTAATTTCTAACGCGGAAGAGATCGATAGTCGGCCATTCACGCTACACACAGACAAATAAAAGCGACAAATAGTTTAAATACTTATACTAACCGGGAAATAGAGCACCTTGTAAGTGAAAAAATGAGGTTCCGTCGCGAATGGCAGCGAAATAGGTCAGCAGCGGCCAGACAAAGACTGACTGAAGCTACTAAAAGGATCAAAGCGCACTTAGAAATGAAGACAGTAGACAGCATGCTAGTTTCATTGCAAGTTTATCTCCGACAGCCTAAACCAAATTCTCATTATGGAAAATATTAAGAAATACTAGTATGCTCACCGTAATTTCCAATACGCGACGCAAATGGCGAGTGGGCAATATCAGAAGAGGAAAAAGCCAATGTTTTTGCAAACCATCTGTCCCAGGTATTTCGCCCAAATCCTGCAAGTAGCGACCTCCTTCCACCTGATGATAAAATGTCTGCTGTAATTCCATTGTTTACTAACGCAAATCAAGTTGTGAATGTCATTAAAGAAACCGTGAATCCAGGTAAAGCACCTGCATATGATCTTATCACGCCTAAAATGATCTTGGAACTTCCCTATATTGCTGTGTAGTTTCTGACAAAATTATTTAACTCTATTTTGAGACATGGTTACTTTCCTAAAGTGTGGAAAATTTCTCTGATTCAAATGATTTTAAAGCGAGGAAATGACAAATCAATACCTTCCTCATACAGGCCGATCAGTTTGCTTCCCTGCTTATGCAAACTATTTGAAAAAGTTCTTTTATCGAAAATAAAACCGTTCCTCGTGTCAAATAACATAATACCAGACCATCAGTTTGGATTCCGGGAAGGTCACAGCACCATCGAACAAGTAAACCGCCTGACCCAAGCAATTGAAAAATCATTTGAACGGCGAAAATATTGCTGCGCCGTATTTCTGGATGTTGCTCAAGCATTTTACAAAGTCTGGCACTTTGGCTTGACCTACAAAATTTGCAAATACTTACCGGCAAATACGCATCGAATTCCTGAGGGTCCAAGACGAAGTGCCAGAAGGAGAAAGGAAGTATCTCGTTATTCACCTTCTGTATTTCTTGTATTTCTCTTGATTTGAAATTTCAACTCCATCTTTAGCTTTAAATATTTTAAGGGGCAGTAATGTTATATATTGGATTCATACTTTACACTACTTTAAGTCTTTTAACTACAACTGTTCAATATTATCAAATAGTAGTAGATAATACAATCAGTTACATTCATGTAAATCATAAGCAAACTCAAAATAAACTAGCCTCAGTAAACCCTTCAATGCGTGCGTTTCTTAACACAACAGTAGGATCCAGTGTATATATTCTGCAAATGCCTCCACTGCATTGGCGGATAGGAACGCCATGCGAACAGCATGCTATTGTGGCCTTTCCACAATGCCGGCATGTCCACTATTTAAAAGATTTTGCTTCTGCTTCTTTTCTGAATTAACTCATTTATATCTGCCATGGTTATCACTGTCACAGCATATGTGACGCGCAAAATAGAAAGGGACCTAAGGTTAAAAACCAGTTTTGTTCAGGAGAGCCGTTTTAAAGATTAGGTCCCATTCTATTTGCGCTTATCATTCTGTCATTCGATGCTCAGATGTTATCCACATCAAAAAAACTTGATAAAAAGTTTTGTTCAGGAGAGCCATTTTAAAGATTAGGTACCTTTCTATTAGCGCTTAGAATCGTCGACTTCACTTTCATAAAACGCGCAAATCTCTGGGAGGGAACACTTTTGGGGCATGGGATCGGTCTCATTCGATGCTCAGATGTTGTCCACATCAAAAAAAGAAAAAAATGAAAATTGATTTTTTACCCTTAGAGCCATTTCTCTTTGCGCTGTCACATATACCTTTATTTCCATTTGGTTTCGTTAGCCACACCTTATTTTGGCTGTTAACCTTACTTTTTTTGTTTTTTTTTTAGCTCATCCGCGCGCGAAAAGAACGGTCGTTAAAATTACTCCTCTCTGAAGTTAATTCTAATAATATAAAATAAGCAGGGAAAGTGCAAAAATAAACTTAATTGCCGGGAAAATAATTATCTAAAATTGTTTGAATTCATTATAAGTATTAACTTGTAAGGAATTCCAGCAGTTTTTTGATAAAAATAAAATTTTGAGTTAAACAACAAATCCTGTTGTCTAAGAATCAGTGAAACAAAACAACCAAAATAAAAAAGGCACACACACAGCCATCGTCTCACTCAAGAGTAAGAACAACGCAGACACTCTTTCTGCAGTGTAAGTTCGCGGAATGCATACTTTTGATAAATGCAGATGTAAAAAATGGAATGAGAGAGGTAACGCCACTAAGACAAAAAACTCTCTCACTAGGCAGTGCTAGCAACAACAATAATAACAATGAAGGTGGAAGCACAGCGAACATAGAAAGAACACAGGAAAACAACGACAAACCATTAAAGGCGGTACAGACAGGCATGGATCGCTACATTACTATAGAGCGTAAATCCAGCCCTGCCAAAGGTAACACTAACATAAAAAAAGTTGCAAAATTGTGAACGGTGAAAAACCACCAACTTCCGTCACGGGTCAGAACCGGTTTGCATTGCTGAGCGATGAAGAACCTCAATCTTCTACCTCGGCAAATGTCGCAACTCCAGGGCCGCCCCCAATATACCTACGGGAGAGTAGCTCAAATGAGCTAGTAAATATCATTGCCCAACTTGTTGGTAGTGATAGCTTACACATAGTGCCAATAAAGAAAGGGAACATTAACGAAAAATTCAGGCATCCACCGAAAACGGATTTCGCGCTATTTCTAGTTATTTTAACGATAGAAATAAAAAATTTTACACGTATCGTCTAACGAGTAGTAAGGGTATCGCGGTAATCTTAAAAGGCATTGAAACATTTGTACCACCAGATGAAGTAAAACGAGCACTGAAAAAAGAGAATTTTAACGTTCACTCCGTGGTAAACGTTCTTAACCAATGTTCAAGGTCGAACTTCAACCTGACTCGCGGAAACTAAAGAAAAATTAAGTTTATCCTACATACAAACTTGAATATTTGTTATATAGAAGAATTGCGGTCGAAGAACCCCACAAAAGAAATGGTCCCGTTCAATGCCAAAATTGTCAAGTGTATGTACACACAAAATCATACTGCACTCTGCCAACCACTTGTGTTGTATGTGGTGATCTACACCAATCATCCGTCTGCAAAGTCAAATCGAAGGAACAGAAAAAGTAGGGTTAACAAAGAACTTAAGCATAAACTAGAAGAGAAGCGTAAACTCATTTCTATCCGAACCGCGCCGAACCCCATAATCGACATCCAACAGACTCTAGTTTACTCTAGCGACGGAAACGGTATTACAAACGGTATAACATACGCGAATGTTCTAAGGGCACCTAATGTCCCAGTGCAACAACTTGGTAACGCTGAATCAATGATTCAACAACTGGTACAGAGTATAAACATGTTCATGTCAACTATGCAATCAATGATGCAAGAATTCATGCGTAACCAGAATCAGTTAATTCATATTCTACTTACCGAAAAATAGGCCCTCTTAAGATATGTATGTACATGGAACGCAAACGGTCTTCTGATATTAACAAAAAGCCTCACTGGATAGACTTCAGTATAATAAGAGGAGTTAGTAAATCTAACTTATCTGCTAGTACCAGCCCTGACTTATCGTCAGACCACTCGCCAGTTATATTTCTTCTTCACGAGAAGACAGTACTTGTAGACGACCCACTAATGCTTACTCCAACACAACTAATTGGTTAAAATACAGGAAGTACATTAGCAGTCATGTTGATTCGAATCATCTAATTTCTAACGCGGAAGAGATCGATAGTCGGCCATTCACGCTACACACAGACAAATAAAAGCGACAAATAGTTTAAATACTTATACTAACCGGGAAATAGAGCACCTTGTAAGTGAAAAAATGAGGTTCCGTCGCGAATGGCAGCGAAATAGGTCAGCAGCGGCCAGACAAAGACTGACTGAAGCTACTAAAAGGTTCAAAGCGCACTTAGAAATGAAGACAGTAGACAGCATGCTAGTTTCATTGCAAGTTTATCTCCGACAGCCTAAACCAAATTCTCATTATGGAAAATATTAAGAAATACTAGTATGCTCACCGTAATTTCCAATACGCGACGCAAATGGCGAGTGGGCAATATCAGAAGAGGAAAAAGCCAATGTTTTTGCAAACCATCTGTCCCAGGTATTTCGCCCAAATCCTGCAAGTAGCGACCTCCTTCCACCTGATGATAAAATGTCTGCTGTAATTCCATTGTTTACTAACGCAAATCAAGTTGTGAATGTCATTAAAGAAACCGTGAATCCAGGTAAAGCACCTGCATATGATCTTATCACGCCTAAAATGATCTTGGAACTTCCCTATATTGCTGTGAAGTTTCTGACAAAATTATTTAACTCTATTTTGAGACATGGTTACTTTCCTAAAGTGTGGAAAATTTCTCTGATCCAAATGATTTTAAAGCGAGGAAATGACAAATCAATACCTTTCTCATACAGGCCGATCAGTTTGCTTCCCTGCTTATCCAAACTATTTGAAAAAGTTCTTTTATCGAAAATAAAACCGTTCAAATGTGGGCAACACGTCACCGATGACCGCGAAATACTAGCAGGTGTGCCACAGGAAAGCGTCCTGGGGCCTATCCTTTACCTTCTGTTTACCGCAGATATCCCTACCAGCCCAAACGTGCTAACATCCAATTTTGCCGACGATACCGCTATAACCGCCCACATAAAAAGCAGGATATTACATCTATGAATCTAGGTGTACATCTCAGACGAGTAGAATCATGGCTCTCTGACTGGAGAATAAAAGTCAATCAAGCGAAATGCACACAGGTAACTTTCACACTGAATTTTAGCACTTGTCCGACATTGAAACTAAACAATATCCCTTTTTCTCAATCTGATCATGTTACATACCTTGGACTCCACCTGGATCGCCGACTCACCTGGAGAAGTCATATCGAAACCAAGAAATCTCAACTGAGACTTAAGGTCAACTTCACTGGCTCCTAAACGCGAACTCAAAACTAAGCCTTGAATATAAGGTCCTGCTATTCAACAGTGCAATCCAACCTATCTGGTTATACGGTGCCCAGCTATGGGGCAAAGCAATCTCGACAAAATTCAAAGAGTCCAATCGAAGACATTGCGGCTCATTACCGGTGCCCCTTGGTATATGAGGAATGAAAACATCAACCGAGACTTAAAAATACCTCTCGTTAAAGAGGCAATTCAAAAAATCAATATAAAGCACAAAGAGAAGCTCGAACGTCATGGTAACATACCTGCTAGACAATTATTGTGCAGTCCAAGCTCTTTAAGACTTCGGAGAAACGAACGCCGTGTTTTCTAATTTACACTTGTGCTTCATCCGTAACAGTAATCGCGAACACACGCGCCCGGAATACTGTGTAGAATTCTTTTTTCTACGTGATCTTTAAAACAGTCAAAATCAATCGCGGACGAACACTCAAAAAAGACTGTGTAGAATCCTTTATTCTACGTCAATTGGCTTAAATGCTCTAATACGTCATCCTTCAAACAGTCAACACGAAAAACCTACAAAACCTAAATTATGTCGTCCACTCTGCTATTCTATAGTTATCCGTTATACATACATAACTAGAGTTCTTCACTCTACAGTCTCGCGAACACTCTGTAAATGACTATCAGGATCCTCTGGCCCTTTATCACGAGGTTTAAGCCAAACCAGGTTTAAAATTCTCAGACATGTGATCCATACCAGTTATATACTATTTTGACTAAATTAATTTAAATTCCTGCCAATTAGCAGAGATCCACATACCAAGAAATCTAACTAGGATTCTTTATTGAATTATACTTATGATTCGTATACTTATTGTTAGGCTCCGTTGGAGCAGATTCAATAATTCAAAAAAAAACATATATAAAAAAACCTTACTGTGGTTCTAAGCGGTATGTTCTTTATCTTTTTAGAATATGGATTCTTAGCAATTCTTCCCTTTGAATTTCCGCAGTATAATGTGGGCAAAAATCGGTTATATTTCCGAGTCGACCATAGTTTGCAAGTACTGTTTAATTTATGCTGTCGACAAAACTTTTGAGCAACCGTTTCTGAATTCGCCTTGAGTATCGGTAGATCCAACAAAAGGTCTAAAATTATTCGGTTGTTTCCATACCGCTTAGATAGTAGTTTAAGTGCTGCTTCGCAGTTGCGCAGACCACCAGCCAATATATTTGAGATTACAGCTCTGGCCTCACCTTTCAGACACGTTCGCAAATAGTTTAACTTTTATGGTGTCTGATAGTTCCTCTTGATTATGGACCATATCATTAAGCATCCCAATTAAATTTTTTAAATGAGGGTTTTTGTGGTCTGATTATGACGGCACACTTCATCTTCGATTTATTCTCGATTATCATATCTGCTATATCGAGTAACATCACATTTACTGCATACTCCAATTCCAAAAAAAAATTGTATCCGCATGATGTTTTGTTGGGTATCGTTTTGCTATACTTTCGTTTTTACCCTCAGCGACAGCTCAAGTTATTCTCAGGCAGTTCATCTTTACTTTTAGATCATCCACTGGTCATCATTCTTCGTTTACATTCACCAAGTGACTCCAATGTGCCATCCAACCATTTCTTTAACAATTCTAATTCAGCCTTGGGATCGCTGAATCGACCTTTATCAGTATCCTGTCCGATTCAAACATTATTTCTGGTTGCAAATTAAGATGGTGAGTATTTAGTACTCTGAGTCTCTTACCACTGGTGGGGGAAAACTCGTTTAATTGTTATTTTTTTGAGGCTCGAATGAAACAATTTTATGGAAAATGAAACACTGTGTTTTACATAAATGTATAGTTGAGTATATTAATTCTGACTAAAGTTTGGAGTAGAGTTATAAGGTCTTTTCCAAAAGAGTACTTATTTTACACTAATTTTAGAAGTGTTCGCTTTGGACTTTATATACAATATTTTTATCAAGGGAACCAAATCGGTCATATATTTTCTGAGGCAGAAATCAAAATCTTCACTTATCGCAGGCCGTTATCGCCCAGTGCGTTCATAACATATAAGTTTTATTACATTGTGCGAGCATAAAGAGAAGTATATTGTAGGCGGACATTAAAAGACACAATTCGATGCACCTGCCCGCTGGACTTGAAAATGCATTAATAAGCCTGCATAGCCCAACATTCAACCTAAAACATGTTCACTTTGAACAAATGGTTTTATATGTGCTTCTTATTTATTTCTCAATATTGTCTTATCTTAATACCAATTTTTATTTTCTTAGTTTAAATTTGTATTTTCTCAATTTTAATTTGTATGTTCTCAATTTTAAGTTTCTTCTCACAATTTCAATTTGTATTTTTGAAGTTTAATTTGCGTTTCTCAATTTTAATTTGAGTTTTTTCAATGTGCGATTTTTAATTTTAATATGTATTTTCTTAATTTCAGTTTGTGTTTCTAAATTTCGATTTGTATGTTCTCAATTGCGATTGGAAATGGTGTAGAATTTTGTATGAAAATATTGCTTGCTACAATGTTGTTTATGTCTATACGGCCGTGCAGCAAGGTTTTAAATGAAACATATTGGACCATGTGAAAATTAAAATATCATAAATTATTGGAGCAGTATTTTGTTTACCATTGTACAAATATCCAAACGTCCTTTGTGGGAAAAATATGTACGGATTAAACGACTACTAAATGTATTCGAATATAAAAGTGCAGTGTACAGTTTTCTTTAAAAACGTATTTCGCTACGCAAACTATTTCAACATATGCACCGTATGCATGAGTCAATCATTGGATCAGTTGTATTTACATTCATCGCAAAGCAGAGCTAGGTAAATAAATTGTTGAATTGTAAACAAGTTGTGGGTGAAAATATGTAATGAAACATAAATTATATATATAATACGAATAAAAATAACGCTAAATTCAGCTAAGCCGAATATTATATACATCCCTTTACTATCGCCTTAGCAACCACTTGTTTAATAAGCGAGTACCAATTAAATCGCCGAAATTTCGAAACAATGCATTTTATCGACAATGCCCCAAACTTTGCAAATTGTTATCAGTTATAGTTTTGCAGCGACTGGTGTCTAAAATATGCTTATCATTGGAAAGCTTATCGTTACACCTATCCAACGACGTACTGATCTTACCGTTCCGTTCACCCATTCTAATTTGTTTTCACCCTGGTTTTGTGAGAGGGCCTACTGTGCCAAAATATATCCAGTGTGGAGGTAATATTTCGTTGCACATAGTTGTAGCCAAGTGTTTATTTTAGCTCTTGGGTGCGACAATAACCATGTAGAAGCCGGAGACTATAAAAGTTTCAATTTAAAATGATAGCGCAAATGAGAGCCAATTTATATGCCACAGTTATGATGGTTAGAATATATAAACATAGTTGTTGTTGTTGTTGTTGTTGTTGTTGTTGTTGTTGTTGTTGTTGTTGTTGTTGTTGTTGTTGTTGGTGTTGTTGTTGTTGTTGTTGTTGTTGTTGTTGTTGTTGTTGTTGTTGTTGTTGTTGTTGTTGTTGTTGTTGTTGTTGTTGTTGTTGTTGTTGTTGTTGTTGTTGTTGTTGTTGTTGTTGTTGTTGTTGTTGTTGTTGTTGTTGTTGTTGTTGTTGTTGTTGTTGTTGTTGTTGTTGTTGGTGTTGGTGTTGGTGTTGGTGTTGGTGTTGGTGTTGGTGTTGGTGTTGGTGTTGGTGTTGGTGTTGGTGTTGGTGTTGGTGTTGGTGTTGGTGTTGGTGTTGGTGTTGGTGTTGGTGTTGGTGTTGGTGTTGGTGTTGGTGTTGGTGTTGGTGTTGGTGTTGGTGTTGGTGTTGGTGTTGGTGTTGGTGTTGGTGTTGGTGTTGGTGTTGGTGTTGGTGTTGGTGTTGGTGTTGGTGTTGGTGTTGGTGTTGGTGTTGGTGTTGGTGTTGGTGTTGGTGTTGGTGTTGGTGTTGGTGTTGGTGTTGGTGTTGGTGTTGGTGTTGGTGTTGGTGTTGGTGTTGGTGTTGGTGTTGGTGTTGGTGTTGGTGTTGGTGTTGGTGTTGGTGTTGGTGTTGGTGTTGGTGTTGGTGTTGGTGTTGGTGTTGGTGTTGGTGTTGGTGTTGGTGTTGGTGTTGGTGTTGGTGTTGGTGTTGGTGTTGGTGTTGGTGTTGGTGTTGGTGTTGGTGTTGGTGTTGGTGTTGGTGTTGGTGTTGGTGTTGGTGTTGGTGTTGGTGTTGGTGTTGGTGTTGGTGTTGGTGTTGGTGTTGGTGTTGGTGTTGGTGTTGGTGTTGGTGTTGGTGTTGGTGTTGGTGTTGGTGTTGGTGTTGGTGTTGGTGTTGGTGTTGGTGTTGGTGTTGGTGTTGGTGTTGGTGTTGGTGTTGGTGTTGGTGTTGGTGTTGGTGTTGGTGTTGGTGTTGGTGTTGGTGTTGGTGTTGGTGTTGGTGTTGTTGTTGGCGTTGTTGGTGTTCTTGTTGGTGTTGGTGTAGCGGCAACTGTGTACTGGGGTGACAGCCATTGGACGAAGATTTGCTCCTCGGGTCAAGCCGGTCCATAGAACCGGCTGTAAATTTGTTTTTCCGTTTATTTGAAAAATTCCGCTGTAAAGAAAGTTATTTTTTTTGAGTTTTTGATTTGTTGTTATCATTTGTTATTTCTTTTTGAAAAGGAATTATTTCACAAGCTAATAAGATCAGGTTTGTTATTTTTGTCATAGAGGGAAGGAAAAGTAAGTCAGCAAAGTAAAGCAAACACATCACCGTTTGGTAGCCGCGGCGTTTCGTCGTTGGTGTGGGCGACTTTTCAATGCCATTTATGTGTGCTGCCGACCTGGCCTATACTCGTTTAAAGGTCTATATATGTGACAGTGCATAGAGATAGGGACCTAAGGGTAAAAAAATCAATTTTCACTTTTTTTTTTGATGTGGACAACATCTAAGCATCGAATGAGACCGATCCCATGCCCCAAAAGTGTTCCCTCCCAGAGATATGCGCGTTTTATGAAAGTGATGGTACACCAAAGATACACGTATTTAAATCTTTAAAATGGCTCTCCTGAACAAAACTGGTTTTTACCCTTAGGTCTCTTTCTATTTTGCGCGTCACATATACGAAGCATGCATTTTATTTGCACATGCGAAGTATTATTGTCGAAGAGAGAGACACGAGTGGCTCACTGAAACATTTCCTACCATACTTTTTTTTTTTTAAATAACACACCCAGGGGATGCCCCCTATACATGCGGTGCATTGCGTTGGCGAGTAAAGGATCGGAGGGAGGTAAGAGGGAGTAATGATTATTGACGCTCGCCTTGAACTTCTGGATGTCACAATTAGTGGGAAATACATTTGCCGGAAGTCGATTCCACATACGGACTGTACGACCGAAAAACGAATTTGATCTGTAGTGTATGGTGCGGTCAACTGGCCAATCGATAACAAACGGGTGTGAATTCCTAGAAAGTCGCGTATCCCTGCCGAATATCCTCACGTCAAGAATAAGGCGACTGATGTCTGATAAACACACACCATGAAAGTAACGATAGAACAGCGTAACGCAACCCACATTCCGACGATGCTCAAGGGTAGGGTAGTTACATACCCTACTGTCACCTATTAGCACCATCGCTCTCCATTGAACACGGTCAAGTAGGATGATTTTGGAGCACCTGCCCATGTATGGGAGTTGTATACCATCTTGGGTCTGATGTAAGTTGTATAGATATTGAAAAGATCAGAAGGAGTGAAATGTTTCTTGCACCGCTTCAAAAAGCTTGAGTGATTCTTTCGACACTTCGAATACATGTCTCGCCCAACGAGCGTCATATTGTATTTTTATGCCCAGAACATCGAGAGCTTCTGATTGCTTAATATCCTTACCATCGATAGAAATTGGCGATATTGTTGGGTCAGCGAATCGCTTGTGAGACAACAAGCAGCACTGTGTCTTATGCGCATTAAAATCTACTCTATTCACTCAACCACATTCGGAAATGGCCAGTTGATCCCGGCCAAGTGTCTCATCCATAATTCGCCTTTTGTCTTCAATATCTTGTAGACTCGGCCTACGGTCGAATGAATATGAATGACAGAGGTTACTGTCATCTGCGAAAGAGTAGATTGGATTCACGGTCTGATCCAAAAGATCGTCAATGAAAATAAGAAATAAAGAGGAAGAAACGACAGAGCCCTGTGGTACAACTGCGGTCAGCCTATGTGTGTTGGATGAGAACCCATCTACAACAACTCTAATAATGCGATCTCTAAGATAGCTCGATATAAATCGAGCAAACGTATTACCGACACCAAAAGCGATCTGCTTTGATATGAGTGCTCCGTACCAGACTATCAAAGGCCTTGGAGATATCTAGAGGCACGACCTTACTCTCACCAAACTGGTAGACCGATTTCTACGGAAGCCATACTGTCGATCACTAAGCAGGTCGTTGGTCTCTAAATATCTCACAAGATGGTGGCTTACCATGCTCAATAAATGTAAGAATGTAGTCAACATTTTCATCATGGTAAAGTTTACACACGATCAACCTTTGGAAATCATTAAAAACTACTACCGAAAGTCTGAGTCGGTGGTCCCAACATTAAGTGCTCTTATTAAAATTTTCGGCCGTAACAATTGTCCCAGCCGACAGGCTATTCGTGCTATAGTGGAAAAATTTGGATCCAAATTTTCCACCAAAGAGACGCCGTGACACTGTGGCATATTTTGCAAATAGATCTTGGCCTTCATTCTTCTAAGATCAAATTTACTCAATAACTAAAGCCACTTGATCAGTTGAAACGCCGACACTTCTTCGATTATGCTCTGGCAAAGTTTCACGAAAATCCACAATATCAACGAAAAATCGTCTTCAGCGATGCAGCTCATTTCTGGCTGGGTGTTTTGTCAATAAACATAATATGCGTTATTGGACAGCAACAAGCCCGCATGTGCTTAAAGAGACACAATTGCAGCCGCAAACAATTACTGTGTGGTGTGGTTCTTATGGCGGAGGTGTGATTGGGACGTACATATGATGTCGTGTTACCGTCAATGGAGAGCGATTTTGTGCCATATTTTAACGCCATTGGATTTCTTTCAAGTCATTGGTCTATGCAAACAACTTTATACGACCTCAGAGACAACTTCCAAAGCAAAATTGCCAAATGTTTCGGGCGAAATGAAACAAGGTGGAAAAAAGAATAGATATCATATGACCGAAATCGAATTTCATTCTTAAAATGTAACATTTGCACTACACCAGGAATAAATTTAAACTCTATATCTTAAATTTTCTGCGTTTGATGTCCTTAATAGAAATCCCTTTATCAACCAGGGAGTTGACACAAATATGTTTTGAATATTTTTCATTGGTTTTTGTAGCGCTGTGAGCGACAAGGTCATTGCATGTCAACTGACATTTAATGAAGCATTTTCAGTATTTGCATATAGCCTTTTACGGATCATTTATGCCCTCCATATTTTAGAGACATTTTCCGATCAAACTAAAAAATATCTACCCCTTAGAAAATGTTTTCGATGTTTACGAAAATCTCCACTGCACTTATAAAAAAACGCCAGAATTGAATACATAAGACATACATAAGAACATACATAAGAACATACATAAGAAACATCCACAAGAAACGCCAGAATTGAATACATCGACATATTAAAAAAAAATGGCTAAACAGTAAACTAATGGCTAGATTATCCAGCTAGATCCAAATTAGGCATTTTTAAGTGACTAAATGAAATGAAAACCATTAAATCTAGCTGGCAACAGGCAAAATTGGCAGCAGGGATTCACCACGTTAAGCTAAAAATATCTTGTTGTTGTTGTAACAACAATATATTTTGTTTTGTAAGTTCTTCTATAGGAGAGTTGCTTCGATGTCCAGGTGAAGGGAGCGCGTCATTTGCACTGGATGCGTCGAAAGATCCCTGGGGGTCAGCTGAGTGGTCTTGGCCAGACAATTGAAGAGGTGCAGCACCTTATGTGATCTCTTTGACAGGCTGGACAAACGTCCGGAACGTTAGCATTAATTCGCGCCCAATACGAATCCAGGCGGTTCTACCATCCAGATCTCTGCTGAGCTAAAAACGCTCGTCAGCGGACTTTGTCTCTTGCACGTTCACGCTATAGATGGTTACTGCTGCTTCGACTTCATCAGCGTGAATGTCGTTCCGACCTGCCTGATAGTTTCGATGATCTTAAGGATCTCTCATGTACTACAAGATATCTCTAGACCTTTCTCTCTAGATCATGAAGATCGTACCTGATCTTCCTAGGCGAAGGCATCTTGTGCATAAGATGGTGGTTAGGATGACTTCTGCGAAATTGTGTGTGCACGGTAAGGACTTTCGTCTCCTCATGTAGATGTTTATCAGAAGACATAAGGAGGAACCCTGTTGATGTTCTCAGGGCGGAATTTTGGCAAGTCTAAATTTTCTTCTACTGCGTCGTACTTACGTTCGCCGACCATACAGGTGCTGCGGAATGTGTTACAGACCGACCTATCGTTTTGTAAGAGACCAACAAGGTTTATTTCGGCTCCCTAAGTTCTACCGGCTAGTGACTTGAGGACCTTGTTCATACTTTTAAACTTATGACAGATAGCTATAGCATGCACAGAGATTCGAAAAAGCCTGTCCAATGTGACCTCAAGGATTTTGGGGTAGTTGGTTTCGGGATGTTGACGTCATCGACTTTCACATTAAGTGACAACCGCGCCTCTGCGTTTCATGCAGTAAACAGTGTGACTAGCGGTTTGGCGATACATATTTTCACTGAAGAGCATACAAGTCAGTGAGGTTATAGTTGATTTGCTCGCATATGTAATCAGCGTTAGACACAATTTTAACGCTGACTGGTTGTGCCACCCTGGGGAACTGTTTAGCTCTATGGGGTTCGACTCCATGTCTCTAAAATCTATATGTGACGCGCAAGACATACATATAGCCAACGCTTAAAACTAGAGACGTTTCTGCAATGTCCTATAACAGAGTTACATAATTGACCGTGTCGAAGGCCCCGGTAAGATCAAGAGCCATGAGGACCGTCCAGTCGTTGGGCTAGTTCTTGTTAGGAAGCGACTTTTTTCCATTAAATTTCTCTTTATTTAAATAACATCAATGTACAGTTTATATTAGCAAAGAGTTTAGGGATTTAAAGTTTCTTTTCTATATTATATACTTATATATGTATACTAGATAACAGTATGTATTAATTTACTTAATATTTACATTGGAGGATGTGAGTGAAGACGCAAGATGTACAGAGACGCAAACCATGTACAATGCTCAATACATGTAGCTCTTAATGGGTTAACAGACATATAAAGAAAACTTAACCGCAATAATTTTTAAGCATAATCGCGATTTCTGATAGAAATGGACAAGAAATATAGCAAAAAATTAAACAATTATAAACTTATTTGAGTTTTATCATATAATATATTTTATTATAGTATTTGTAGTTCTCTGATACAATTAAAAACATAATTACTTACTGCGGAACTATGGGACTCCAGACTGATATCACAAATAATATTCTAGAACAATTTCTAAGTCGACATATTTTGGATTTTGAGGTTAAATTTTAATTTTGACTGAGGGCGATAGTCCATGCAATTGTACGTCTAATGTTATTTATATTCAGAATATTGTAGAGCAATTCGAAGAGTCGAAATATTTTTGATTTTGAGGTTAAATTTTAATTTAAAAAGTCTTTGACTGAGGGCGAATGGATAAAAATGGGCAATCGGACATCTGTACCAAAGATAGTCCATGCAACTGCGTCTAATGTTGTATTCAGAATAACCTAGAACCATTTCTGAGTTGAATTTTTTTTTTAATTTTTGGTTATATGTAAATTTCAGGAAATTTCGACTAAGGCCGAACAGCTAAAAATGGGCAATCACAAATTAATACCCGAGATAGTCCTTGCTATTGCGCGTCTCAAGTTATATTCCAAATATATATTGTTTTTTGATTTTGAGGTTATATTTTAATTACTAAAATCGTCGAATTAGTTCGAACGGATAAAAATGGGAAATCGCTCATTTGTACCGGAGATACTAAATGCGATTGCGCGTCTAATGTTGTATTCAGAATATCCTAGAACCATTTCAGAATCGAAACATTTGCAATCAAAATAACTGCCAAGAAATTCTGTTTACAGATCACTTTTTAAAAATGTACAAACATTAAACAGTATACATACATACATTTAACAGCTGTGGTAAGAACGAAAAGAGAGAGAGGAAGAAGATGCATGCGTGATCTGGAATTTTTGTCCGTTAAATTTATTTTGCGCTGTTGTCAAGCGGCTGGACTAGGGTTATATACTTAAGACTAAAAGTCGACTTGTAGACTTTTCGACTATTAGATCAGATCACTTTTTAGAAGTCTGCATACACTTGTACTCAGACAATTAAGTTACGTAGAAACGGAATATGAAAAGAGACAATAATTATAACGGATGTTTTTCTCATGTTTTCTTTTACATGTTGTCTACTATTGTTGGATCTAATAAAGATTTGAGTAAGGTTCACAAATAAACTGAGTGTTCTGCTGATCAATTTTTGTTTACCAAACTTCACATATTACCGCTCATATAATTAAGTCACTGTGCTTGTAAATGATAAATATCACATTTAATCGACGTTGTTCAATCGCTTCAATCGTTCAATCTTCTTCCTTATTGTGAGAGAATCCAAACATTAGAGAATCCAAACATTTTTAGCATTAGCTATTAACAAATTTTAACAATAATAGGTAGGAAACACGTGCGAAAATTTTAAACTTTTCAAGAGGAAAAGTCAAGCGATCCAGTATTTTAAAAAACATGGAAATTTTGAGAATTAAGCTTATAAAAAGCCAAGGAAAACTTTTTCAGCTGATGACAGGAGATCGGTCAGATTGAGCAAGTCCGATCCGTTTTTGACTTCTACAGAAATCGGGGCACAGTGGAAGAATATCATGGAGTTAAAATATTGATACCAAATCGAGCCATAAGCGCTAACCTATCGTAAGTGAAAAAATGCAAATTTTACAGCAGACGGTTTTTATTATTTATTTCAAACAACTTTATTAAAAATGCAAATGTTTTAATGCAAAAATTTAAGATTTCTACCTACTCATATAACTGTATCAAAAAACAAAAAAAAATCTGAACACATTTGCGATTGCTGCAGCAATTTGATGTGTGACTTACGATAAAATTGCTACACAATAAAATTTAAACAATCATTTACGATAAAATGCAAAAGCTTTTTTTTTGATGTTTTACTAACAATTTTGTCATTTTAAAAATACAAAACGATGAGGCTTGTCCTAACGATTATTTTTCAGCAATAAAATTTTTTTTCCAAAAATTTGACTTACGATAGGTTAGCGCTTATGGCTCGAAATGTCCGTCGACGATTACGAGAAAATTCACTGAATGGACGAATTGCGCGACGGAAACCTAACGTATCAAAAAAAAATGGAATTTCCTTAGCAGCACTTCCATAAGGACTCAAAGTTTTGGAGTTTAGTTGTCTGGAGCGATGAATCTAAATTCAATGTGTTTGAAAACAATCCAAGAACTAAACCCAAAATACACCAAGAAAACCGTTGAGCACGGTGGGTCATCAGTAATGGTAGGGAAATGATTCTCTGCATCTGAAGATGGTCCAATTGTTCAAATTGAAGTCAAAATGACAGGCAATATGTACAAGGATATAGTAAAGGCCAATTTAGTTGGGGATTACTCTGATGATTTACCTTTCGCTTGGATATTCCAACAGGATAACGACCGGATCATGTTTTACGGGTCGTAAAGAACTGGATTAGTGAAAATCGAAGCAAAACTTTTAAGTGACCAGCCCAAATCCCTGACTTAAATCCTATAGAGAATCTGTGGGGAATCATAAAAAGAGCCGTTGCGGTGAGAAAACCTGCAAACAAAGCATCATTGTGGGAAATAATAAAAGATGAATGGTACAGAATTACTCCTGACCAATGCGCTGATCTGGTTCGTTTTTTTAAAGAATTTTTTCCTTCTTTTATATGACTTAATTATGTGAGCAGTATAAAAATAATATTGTGCACCTTTTTTCTAAGAACTAAACTTCATTTATAGTATTTAAAAATGGGATTTTAAGTATGGTAGCAACTGACCAAAGTGTAAAACAAATTTTATTTTATTTTTTTTTATCAGTGTCAGGCCACGAGAAAAAAATAAAAGTAAAATTCCTAAAGTTGTTGCAATTTCAATATTAAAAAATTCACAAATTTAGTATTTTTCTAAATTATAAAAAAATTTATATCTCGAAATTTTAATTCTCGAATTACAAATAAACCTACCGATGAATTTGTAAAAAGTTTTATGACAGTTCTATACGCGATTCGGCAGAAAAATAGCTTAAATTAAATTATTTTTAAATATTGCAAGCAAACGACAATAATAAAATGAGCGAAGCGTCGAAACAGAAAGAAACGTCAAAAAATAATTTATGCAATTGACTTAAATGTAAACAAAACATAAATAAAGAAGAACAAGAAAGTGAAACCTTAACGCCTAAAGCCAAAATGCAGTGTTTACGCATTTTGGCTTTAGGCGTAAAGGTTGTCTCACTTAAAATGTTGTATCTAAGAAGCGACTTAAGAATAATTATTTTTTTTGTTTCTGTATGAAAATTTGATGTTCTAAATTTTCATGATTGATTATTTTTCTTGCTGGTACTCTTTTTTTAAAATACAATGCTTTTATTAAAACTACATTTCCCAACATTTTTTTTCAGTGTAGGCCATTTTCTGATTTTTAATTTTTTCCCTTAATTTTTTTTTAAAAAACTAAAAAAGTTCAAATATGCTCTATCTTGTCCTTTGCGAGATATAAAATTATTTATAATTCGGAAAAATACTTAATTTCTGAAATTTTTAATATTGAAATTGCAACAACAACTTCAGGAATATTACTTTTTATTGTACAGTTTTATATACTGGTAAACCCTTTCCATATTTGGTTCAAAGGTAAAAATCCCTGACCCACTATGTCGTGGCCTGACCCAATGTTAAGTTTGTGATGATATTTAAAATAAAATTTGTTTAACACTTCATTCATGAACACTTAAAATATTTGGTCAGTTGGTTACTTAAAACCCCATTTAAATCCCGGATGTATGTACACTTCTAAAAAGTGATCTGATCTAATAGTCTAAAAGTCTACTTTTATACTTAAGTATATAACCCTAGTCAAGCGGCCTAACAACAAAGCAAAATAAATGCAACGGACAAACATTCCAGACCAAACATTCAATTTTTCCCTCTTGCTCTCTCTCTCTTTTCGTTCTTACCACAGCTGTTAAATGTATGTATACTGTTTAATGTGTGTACACTTTTAAAAAGTGAACTGTTAACAGAATTTCTTATTCTAAAATTGTGTTAAAATATTCTGAATATATCAAAAGACGCGCAATCGTATGGAGTATCTCCGGTACAAATGTGTGATTTCCCATTTTTATCCTCAGTCGACGATTTTTGAAATTAAAATATAACCTCAAAATCAAAAAAAAAATCGTCTGAAATTGATCTAGGATATTCGGAATATAACATGAAACGCGCAATAGCAAGGACTATTTCGGGTATTAATATGTGATAGTCGACGATTCGCAGTTGCATGGACTATCTCCGGAGATGTCCGATTGCCCATTTTTTATCCATTCGCCCTCAGTCGACGATTTTTGAAATAAAAATTTAACCTAAAAATCAAAAATATTTCGACTTTGAAATTGTTCTAGAATATTATGAATATGACATTAGAAGCAGAATATCAAGGGCTATTTGTGTGGTAGTAGCCTGGATTCCCATAGTTTTCCAGTAAGTATTTATGGTTTAACTTTTGATCTCCGCGCGCGAAGAGAGCGGTAGTTAAAAAAACACCTCTTGGAAATTAATTTAAATAAAATAAAATAAGCAGGGAAAGTGCAAAAATAAACTTAATTGCCGGAAAAATAATTATCTAAAATTGTTTGAATTCATTATAAGTATTAACTTGTAAGGAAGTTTTTTGACAAAATCAAATTTTGAGTTAAACAACAAATCCAGTTGTGTAAGAATCAGTGAAACAAAACAACCAAAATAAAAAGGCACACACACAGCTAAACAAACTCACAGCTTGATGAGCCATCGTCTCACTCAAGAGTTAGAACAACGCTGACATTCTTTCTGCAGCGTAAGCTCGCGGAATGCATACTTCGCGATAAATGCAGTGCTATCAACAACAATAAAAACAAAGAAGGTGGCAGCACAGCGAACATAGAAAGGACACAGGAAAACAACTACAAACCATTAAACGCGGTACAGACAGGCATGGATCTCTACATTACCATAAAGCGTAAATCCAGCCCTGCCAAAGGTAACACTAACAAAAAAAGTTGCAAAATTTTGAACGGTGAAGAACCACCAACGTCCATCACGGGTAAGAACCGGTTTGTATTGCTGAGCGAAGAAGAACCTCAATCTTCTACCTCAGCAAATGCCGCAACTTCAAGGCCGCCCAATATACCTACGGGAGAGTAGCTTAAATGAGCTAGTAAATATCATTGCCCAACTTGTTGGTAGTGGTGGCTTTCACATAGTGCCAATAAAGAAAGGGAACGTTAACGAGGCAAAAATTTAGGCATCCACCGAAAACGGCTTTCGCGCTATTTCTAGTTATTTTAACGATAGAAATAAAAATTTTTACACGTATCGTCTAAAGAGTAGTAAGGGTATAGCGGTAATCTTAAAAGGCATTGAATCATTTGTAGGACCAGATGAAGTAAAACGAGTACTGGAAAAAGAGAATTTTAACGTTCACTCCGTGGTAGACGTTCTTAACAATAAAAAGTTTCCCCAACCAATGTTGAAGGTCGAATTTCAACATGACTCGCGGAAACTAAAGAAAAATGAAGTTCATCCTATATACAAACTTCAATATTTGTTATATAGAAGAATTGCGGTCGAAGAGCCCCACAATAGAAATGGTCCCGTTCAATGCCAAAATTGTCAAGAGTATGGACACACAAAATCATACCGCACTTTGCCAACCGGTTGTGTTGTATGTGGTGATCTACACCAATCATCCGTCTGCAAAGTCAAATCGCAGGAACAGAAAAAGTGCAGTAATTGCGGGGAACAACATACCGCAAACTACAGAGGTTTAGGGTGTACAAAGAACTTAAGCATAAACTAGATTGATGTAATGCTACTATCGGAAACGCTTCTTACAGACAAATACAATTTTCAGATTCCTAATTTTAGATTTTATGGTACTCACCACCCCGACGGTAAGGCTCATGGGGGCACTGGTATCCTAATAAGAAAACGAATGAAACATGAAGTCGCTGAAGGAGTCTCACAAAACTACCTTCAAGCGACAACAATTCGTATCCAGATTCAAGGTAGTTTTCTTACCATTTCAGCAATATATTTCCCCCCGCGGTTCGATATCAGAAGATATACTTTTAAACTTTTTCAATGGTCTTGGCTGCTGGTGACTACAATGCCAAAAATACGCACTGGGGATCCCGTTTAGCAAACCCTAGGGGAGACTAGTCAAAATAAATTGGACTTTATATCTCCCAGTCAACCTACATACTGGCCTTCTGATATTAACAAAAAGCCTGACTTGATAGACTTCGGTATAATAGGAGGAGTTAGTAAATCTAACTTATCTGCTAGTACCTGCCCTGACTTATCGTCAGACCACTCGCCAGTTATATTTCTTCTTCACGAGAAGACAGTACTTGTAGACGACCCACTAATGCTTACTCCAACACAACTAATTGGTTAAAATACAGGAAGTACATTAGCAGTCATGTTGATTCGAATCATCTAATTTCTAACGCGGAAGAGATCGATAGTCGGCCATTCACGCTACACACCGACAAATAAAAGCGACAAATAGTTTAAATACTTACACTAACCGGGAATAGAGCACCTTGTAAGTGAAAAAAGGAGGTTCCGTCGCGAATGGCAGCGAAATAGGTCAGCAGCAGCCCGACTAAGACTAGTCATGCTAGTTTCATTGCAAGTTGAACTCCGACAGCTTCAACCAAGTTCTCATTATGGAGAACATTAAGAAATACTAGTATGCCCACCGAAACGAAATTTCCGATACGCGACGCAAATGGCGAGTGGGCAATATCAGAAGAGGAAAAAGCCAATGTTTTTGCAAATTTATTTTATAAGAATATAATATGATATTCCTAGAGGAATATAAAGTATGCTAGGAAATGTATATATATTTAACTAGTCTATAATGTAAAACAAAAATTGATTTGGGAATAAATGAAATTGAAAATTGTTAGGCTGTTAGCAGATTCAATAATTCAAATAAAGCATATATAAAAAAAACTTTTGTCAGAGAACTACAAATACTATACTCAACGTAGAAGGCTGTGTAAACTTTTTGGGAATATCATAAAACTTCAATAAGTTTACAGATGAATTTATTTTATTAATATGTAGCTATTGAGATTATTCACATCTACACATGTTGGAAAGTCGCTGTAGTCTTTGCGTGGAATAAAACCATGGCAGTTTATAAATCACTTTGAGTAGTTTATTTTGTGAAACCTGTAGTTTCTTAATGTGACATTTAGCTAAAGAAGACCATACTGGATCAAAGTAGAACATTATGGGATGAAATATCGCTTTGATGATTAATTTTCTATTTTCGATATTTTGTCAAATTGTCTATATGTTAGAGGATACATCATTTGCGTGATTTAATTTATTTTATCCACTATATAAGCAATGGACCTAAATCATTTTATAGTTTTGTTAATTTAAAACGTCGGACATCTTCTAAGCCATCGAGAATAAGATTTAATGGTGTTGAGTTCTCAAGCGATCAGTCAATTGCAAATTGTTTTGCTGACTTTTTCGAAAATACATATTCTTTACTTTCATTTAACCCTGCAATTCCGAACCCTTACAGAATTTCTTCAGTAAATCAGATAGTTACTTCTATTTTAGATTTGTCACCTATTGAATTAAATTCGCATCGTCTTAAACCCACTAGTACATCTGGTACCGATGGTATTCCGAATATGTTATCGAAAGGCTGCTCTGAATCCCTTGTCTTACTCTTATCCTTATTATTTAATTCATCATTGAAATTGAGATACTTTCCTAATTTATAAAAAAGGTCCTACTTGTATCCACTTCATAAATCTGGTATTCTGTTAGATGTATCGAAATATAGAGGGATTGCTAAATTAAGCGCAATTCTTAAGTTATTTGAAAGGATTGTAACAAATTTTGTTTCACATAATGTGGCCCCTATACTCCATCCATGCCAACACGGATTTCGTAAGGGTTAATTTACTATTACTAATCTACTCCACATTTCCCCTGAAGTTATAAATGCTTTTGTTTGTCAAAAGCAAACAGACTTTATATATACTGATTTTAGTTAGATAAAGTAAATCACAGACTCCTACTATTCAAGTTAAATATAATTGGATTTAATAACTTCATAAAATGGCTTTCCTCTTATCTCATTGGAAGGAAACAAGTAGTATTATTTGAGAAAAGTCTCTCCAGATCAATTCCTGAATCCTCTGGTGTCCCACAGGGTAGCCACCTTGGACCCATTCTATTTTTACTATTCATTAACGACTTGCCCCTTTCTATTATTAACTCTAATTTACATATGTTTGCAGACGACGAGAAATTATTTTCTTCTTATGATAGCCTTGCGGAATGTCACATACTGCAGGATGATTTAGACAGATTTAGTTTCTGGTGTGAAATTAATTTTATAGAATTGAACATAAAAAAGTGTAAGCATATGTGCTTCTCTAGAAGTAGATTGTTGGCTACAAAATTTAAATTATGTGGCTCTGAATTGACATCGTTTTATTCATTTATTGATCTTGGTTTTATGATGGACAGAAAGTTAAATTTTAATACCCATATCATTACTATGGTAAATAAAGCGTATGGTAAATAAAGCATCTTTTATTTTATGAAACGCTGGGCAAAAGAGTTTACTGATTTATATACTACGAAACAGCTTTATATTTCTCTAGTCAGGCCAATTTTAGAATATAGATCAGTGGTTTGGGATCCCCATTTCCATAATACAGTTGCCAACATTTGAAGGTAATTATTTTCAAAAAATAAATGCCATAAAATGTCCTTTCAAATTACCAATAAAGATTCCACACATGATTTGAATTTTTATATTTTTTTTGTTCTGAAAAAATACCTCTAGATGGACCACCATATAGAATAGTTAACGCTGACTGTATAAGTAGATTACATATAATTCGAGTAAACATCGGAACATAAAATCGAAATGTCATTTGCATACATAGACAGGCTGCATCCAGGAATCGTGGGTATATCCAAAGTGTAGATGTTATAAAAAATCGGAAATAGGATGATTCTTGCGGACCCTGCAGTTAAGCATTTTCACTCTGAACATATTTTCCCTATGTAAACTTTAAACGTTCTTTCCGTTAAGAAACTTTGAATGATTTTTATCAGTTCCAATGGGAAATTTAGTTTCCTTAGTTTTAAAATAAGGGCGTTAAGCCAGCAGAATCAAATGCCGATTTGATGTCCAACAACACCATCCCTGTGGATTTACGATCATCAAAATTTGTATGAACCATATGGAGGTAGTATTTTATTTCTGTCTATCAGGGCTGTCATAGATACCAATTACCAACTATTGGTTTTGAAAACGACCAATAGTTTGTTCGGCTTTAATATTGGGATAGTTTTAGAGCTTTTCCAAGCGTATGGGAAATCACAACTTTTTAAACAAGAATTAAGGATGGCAGGTATTTAATTCCGTTTTTTGGAATATTTGTCAGGAATTTGTTGTTTACTTCGTCCAGTACTGAAGCTTTATTTCTTCGTAGTTCTTTAAGCAAAACTGCAGTATTATCGGATGATATTAAATAATTGCTATTTGGGGTAATGTCCGCTGTCTGGACTTGATTTGCCGTCGTGTTTGCCTCAAAAATAGTGTCTGGATCACTAAGATGACTTGCATTGGTATGTATCGTTCGAAAATTTTGTGCCAACAACTAACCTTTTTCAAGTTGTAAGTGATGTGCCGTAATATTAATAACAAGCGTTGGAACATGTTTTGTCTCGTAATATTTTGGAGATATTACAAAATGGTTAAGACGCTTTGCCTAGAGTATAACGTATTATTCCACGATATGTTTCTGAAGTTTGATACTTCTTGGCTAATTACTTTGTTTAATCGGGTCATGCTCTTCTATGTCTCCGTATCTTTTAAAATTACGTCTGTACACGTTTTGAATCTATATAAAATTTTTTATGTTGTTTGACAAAGTTTTACGAGTATTTCTAAGAGAAATGCCTTGTCGAAGGACACTGTCTTCAACTGCTCTTTTCAAAGTATTTGTAAAAGTATTCACCATCTCATCAATTTGGGTTGTATCAGAACAAGTGTAATTATCTTCACACAGAGGAATATTCCTATTAATAAAACTTTTAAACGTGACCAGTTAGCTTTACTACGAGTATAGTTGTAAAACTGTCTATTAGTATGTTCTGCACACATATTTCTCTTGCAATTAATTGTTCTAATTGCTTGAAAGTGTTGGAATGTTTTTTATGTATGGGTCTAATGTGGACGGATGTCTTCTTGGATCAGTTGATACACTGGTTAAGCTGAAATTGTTGGTATAATAAGTTGCCCCACGCATTATTTCTCCGAAAGCATTAGTTGTTGTAACAACAATATATTTATTTTGAAGCCTTGTTCGTCTATTGTGGATCTGCTTCGATATACAGGTGGAGGAAACGCGCCAATTGAACTGGATGCGTCCACAGAGACCTGTGGGTCAGTGGAGTAGGCTAGGTCGGACAATTGAAGAGGTGCATCACATCATGTGGTCCGTGATGGCAGGCGGGACAGATGTCCGGAACGTTAGCAACAATTCGTGCCCAGTAAAAATTGAGGCAGCTGCACCACCTAGATCTCAGCTGCGATAGAACCACGCGCGTTTGCTAAGGTAGTACATTCTCCTCAGGTGAGATCTCCGGGGGATGTTCCCCTAGCACTACATTCACACGGTAGCTGGATGCTGCTGCAGCGACTTCATCGGCGTGAATGTTGTTCAGACCTGCCTGATAGTTTCGATAATCTAAAGGTTCTCTCTTATACCGCTGGACCTCTCTCTCTAGATCATGAAGATCGTACCTCATCTGCCTGGGCGGAGGCATCCTGTTCAAGAGATGGTGGTTAGGATTAGATGGTGGTTGATTGCTGCGAAAACACCCTAGCAGGTATTGCTTAGACAACAGGAAGTTGTGTCTCACGGTAAGGACCTTCGTCTCCACATGTAGATGGTCCTCAGAAGACATAAGAACATCCTGTTGATGTTCTGAGGGCGGCATTCTAACAAGTGTAAATTTTCTGCCACTGCGTCGTACTCACGTTCGCCGACCATACAGGTGCTGCGTAGTTTGCTACAGACCGACCTATCGCTTTGTAAGAGGTCAACAAGGTTTCTTTGTCGGCTCCCCAAGTACTGCCGGCAAGTGACTTGAGGACCTTGTTCCTACTTCTGAGTTTATCGCAGATAGCTGTTGCATGTGAAGAGGATCTAAAAAGGCTGTCCAATGTGACCTCAAGGATTTTGGGGTAGTTGGTAGTCAGGATGTTGACGTCATCGACTTTCACATTGAGTGACAACCGCACCTGTGCGGTCCATGCAGTAAACAGTGTGGCTGATGATTTGGAGGCGGATATTTTCATATTCCTCGCAGTGAAAAAACGTGATAAGTCAGTGAGGTAACAGTTGATTTTCTCGCAATGTCATCCACTTTAGGTCCTGACGTCAGAACTGTGCAATCGTCAGCGTACGACACAATTTCAACGCCGTATGGTGGTGCAGGAAGTTTAGAGAGGTAGAGGTTAAACAGAGCCGGGGATTAACTCCACCCTGGGGAACTCCTTGTTTAACTCTACAAGGCTTCGCCTTTCTGTCTTTAAATTCTACATAAGACGCCCACATATATAGTTTACGACCCAACGTTTCAAACTTGACGGAAGGGACGTTTCTTCAATGTCCTCGAACAGAGTGGCATGATTGAACGTGTCAAAGGCTTTTGTAAGGTCAAGAGCCACGAGGATCGTCCTGCCGTTAGGCTTGTTCTGGTTAAGGCCGCGACTTATACGTGTGGTGTTGGCGTGTAAAGCAGTTGTTGTGCTGTGCTGCTTGCGGAATCCATGCTGATGATCAGCACTAGTAAAGTGTTCGATCAGGCTGGGGAGGAGCAGTGCTTCAAGTGTCTTTGCTACTGGAGAAAGCAAAGAGATCGGCCGGTACGAATTTCCTTTACTTGCGTCTTTGCCTGGCTTTAGTAGCGGAACCACTCTGCCCAGTTTCCAGGTATCGGGAACTACGTAAGTGGCTAGCGACAGATTGAGCACTTTGGTCATGTACTCTACTTATACTCCCGGGGTATCCAAGTGCTTTAACATCAGTGTTGTATGTATACTTGTGAATACCCTTAGTATTATCGATATAGACCTTATGGGAATATGTAACATCCCTGTCATAGGCAATAAGTACTTTGTAAACCAAACAGAGCAGACATTACAAATAAAGACAAGAACAGGAATACAACATGGTGTCAGATGTGCATTTAATAAAACAAGCAACACAAAAGAAAAACATAAATTAAAAAGAAAAGAAAAAATGACCGAAGAAAATGAATCGTCGAAGCAAATATTTTTATTTGCGGCTAGCCTGCCAGCATTTAATATGGCAAACACTAATTTGGCAATGGAGTGGAAAAGCTGGAGCAGACAATTTAAGATTTTTCTCTTGGCTTCTAAGTTGGTCGAACAGTCGGACGTAAGGAAAGTAGCCATTTTGTTGCATCATATGGGTCCAGATGCGTTAGAAGTATTCAACTCGTTCAACGTTGAAATAGAGGCTATACAATATGATGCTTTGTGGAATAAACTTGAGGCATATTTTATTCCAAAGAAAAATGTGTCGATGGAACGGCACAAGTTTTTTATGAGAAAGCAGGCCCCAGATGAAACAGTCAGCCAGTATGCTACGGCGCTGGAAAACCTATGCATAACCTGTGAGTTTGCAAATTTAAGGGAAGATCTGGTCAAAGACATTTTTATATGTGGACTTTCACAGCAGTTTAAAAGTATAAAAGAAAAACTTTTGAGCGATGGTGATGTGAAGTGGAACAAAGCTCTGGCAACAGCCAAAAGCATTGAGATGGCAAGAGATAATGCGGCAGAAATGCAAAATGAACTCGATAACGTTGTCGCCGTCGTGAAAAGCAAAAAAAGTTATGGTTCCAAAGATGCATATTCATCTGCAAAACAACAAAAAGTGCGGTAAATGCGGACAGACACACAAATACAAATTTCCGGCTGAAGGTGTTGGTTGTTATGTATGTAAGAAGCCGAACCATTTTGATAAAATGTGTTACAGACGTCAAGGAGAATACCAGAAGGAAAGCAAATACGCCAGAAAAGTCGATGAAGAAGAAAATGGACACTCTGAAGAAGAAGAAGACGGAAACTATGATATGTTTGTGGGCGCGGTACAATATTTGAAAGGCAAGATGCTAAAGGAATGGGTTATAAATGAAGAGGCCAATGGTATCAACGTGAGCTGTCAAGTGGATTCTGGATCACAAGCGAATCTAATGCCATCTAAGTTGTTGCGTAAGCTAAATATAAATAGTATTAATACTAAGATTAGAAATAGAATTTTAACGTTTAGTGGTGAAAAGTTGCCGGTAATAGGTGAATTTAATGTGCAGATCACATTTCAAGAAAAATCATATGAGGCAAAATTTTAATTGCTCGACATGGATTGTTAGGTAGTTTTGGGCCTTGATATGACAGTGGGGATGAATCTAATTAAGATAGTAAATTCAATAAATAAAGAAAAAAATTTTGAAAAGTACTCTGAAGTGTTTGAGGGTCTCGGTCTGTTAAAAAATATGTGTCATTTGCGGCTTAAGGAGAAGAGCCAACCCGTAGTAGATCCCCCCGCAGAGTACCATTTAGTCTTCTAAAGCCACTAAAAAAGGAGCTGGAAAGAATGCAAAATCTGAATGTCATTGTTGAAGAGACGGAGCCAATTGAATGGGTAAATTCTGTTGTTTTGGTTACTAAACCAAACGGCTCACTTAGACTGTGTTTAGATCCAAGAAATTTAAATAAAGTTATTGTTAGATCTCGATATTCTTTTCCAAATATAGACGAGTGTAAGTCACAGATGATTGGGTCGATAATTTTTAGTACTCTTAATGCAAATTCCGGGTTTTGGATGATCCCATTGAGTGAAGATTTCTCGAAACTATGCACCTTTGCCACACCTTTTGGTAGATATCGATTTTCAAGATTGCCATTTGGTATTAATGCAGCTACAGAAATTTTTCACGCAGAAATGATTAGATTGTTTGGCGATATTAAGGGTCTTATAATATATATGGATGATTTTATGATACATGCATCAACTATAGAGGAGCATAATAGGATTATGGTTCAAGTATTGGAAAGAGCTAAACTATTAGGACTACGATTTAACAATTCAAAATCGAATATTCTTCAGAATGAAATAAAATTTATTGGACATATTTTCAGTGAGAAAGGTAACGATAACGAAAAAATGAAATCGATAGTCGAGTTTCCAACCCTAAAAACTGTGCAAGAGCTTCAACGATTTTTAGGTATGATAAACTATTTAGGTCAATTTATTGAAAATATGTCAACTAAAAACAAAATTTTGAGAGATCTTTTAAAAAA
Organism: Hydrotaea diabolus; assembly: GCA_963513945.1. Lineage (NCBI taxonomy): Eukaryota > Metazoa > Arthropoda > Insecta > Diptera > Muscidae > Hydrotaea > Hydrotaea diabolus. The sequence continues at coordinate 91,029,580 of OY740717.1, read as the reverse complement.
AGAAAACTTGTGGCATTGGGGTAAGAATCAGGAAGATGAATTTAACAACTTGAGAAAGGAAATAACAAATAGTCCGGTGTTGACATATTATGATACTTGTGAATACCCTTAGTATTATCGATATAGACCTTATGGGAATATGTAACATCTCTGTCATAGGCAATAAGTACTTTGTAAACCACACAGAGCAGACAGGAGAAAAGTTGCCGGTAACACAGTACAACAGCCAATCTGGGGGTGAGAAATTCCAAGTCAGGGTGATGGTACTAGGTCAGAATATTAAAACCCTCAAAGGGTTTTGCGTTCGTATGTGCCAGTTTTTATGACCTTTTACATTTTTTCCTTATCTTGATGTTTTTTCGCTTAGTTGTAAAATGTTGGCAAAAACGTAGTTTGACATAACTCGAGAACGACTAGTTCGATTTTGCTGAAATAAATTGAGAAAAATTAATAATTACATTTTCTTTAATCCATTAATATACTGTTTCTCTACCAAATCAACATTTTTGCAATTAGAAATAAATTTATGAAGAAAATTTTGCCAACAATTTTTTTTTTTTTTTTAAACATATAAATCCTAAACGGAAAAACGTGTAGAGTCTTATAACTTTCACGTAAAGTCACAAAACCTATAAACAAAATGCGACATAGATCATAGAAATCGATTAACGCGTTCTGCTTTTATTTACAATTAAGTGAAGGTAAGTAGATTATATATACAGATTCCAGATATTGATTGACAGCTAAAAGCACATTAATCAATTTTAATGTGCTTTTGGTATAGGGAATCCTATATAATTAATTTTTATTAGCTTTTGACATGAGTACGTGATGTGACCCTTTTTTATTTGGTAATAGGAAATCCTATGTGGTTTTCAGATAGTCCTAGGTAATTAATTTTTATTACCTTGGGGTATGAGTACGTGATGTGACTTTTCTTTATTTGGGTATAGGAAAATCCAATGTGGTTATCAGATACTCCAAGATAATTAATTTTTATTAGCTTGGATGAGTACGTGATGTCCCCCCTTTTTATTTGGAGTTATAGGGAGATGATAATAAATTTTTATTAGCTTGTGTGTGGGGATCGTGATGTGACCCTTTTTTATTTGATATGGTGTATGATTAAACATCGAGTGCAGTCATTGCTTCATCGATCGTCATAGTTCTGAGCCTTTCTTTGAAATTTTTCCGTTAAGATGGTGCTTGTGTTTAGAAGTATTCAAGTTAGTGTTTTAGGGTTGCAGGTGTTCATACGTTTTGTCGTCATTGTTTTTATGAACCCTATTTTCCTTTTTTGCTGTCTGATAGAAAATCCCTTATGCACATGTTGTGTGTGTGCTAGAGTTCTGTTGTGTTCGTCATAGTTCTGAGGTTTTCTTTCGAATATTTCCGTCAACACGGTGCTTGTGGATGTATGTGGTATCTTAGCGATCGTTCATTTCTCTTTGTTAAAATTCGTCAATTTTCTGAGTCTTACTTCAAAATTATCATCGTCAACATGGTGCGTGAGTTTAGAAGTATTCAAGTTATTGTTTTTGAATTTTCGTTTTAGGGTTGTACGTGTTCGTATGTTTTGTCGTCATTGTTTTTATGAATCCTATCTTTGCTGTCTGACCCCTTTTGCCATGCTATGTGTCTATTTTAGCGATCGACAATTTCTCTTTGCTCGATTTCGTCAGAGTTCTGAGCCTTTCTTTGGAATGTTTCGTCTACATGTTTTTGATTTTCTAGTGGGATGTACTTGACTTTAAATGTATGTATGTATGTACAAATTGTGGCTGTGAAAGGTTCAGTGCGTGCGTGTGTCCTATTCTGGTGTGGGGTAATTTTATTAGTAGTTTCCGTTAAAACGGTGATTGTTTAAAATTTCACTAGACTGCCGCATGTGAAGTTATCTTGCGTTTTCATGTGGAAAAGTACCATGAGAACCCATCTTTATTTTTTTAATATAGGAAATCCCTTGGAGTTTTCAGATTCTTCAAGGTAATTAATTTTTATAAGCTTTAACACGTGATGAAACCCCTTTTTATTTGATATAGAGGACCATATCAAATAAAAAGGGGTTTCATCACGGGTTGAAGCTAATAAAAAGTAAAGTCCGATATTGGGGGGTGATTAAATATCGACTGAGGTCATTGCCCATGAAGCGGTTGCTTTGTGTGTGGTGTTTCAGCGATTGTAATTATTTATTATTTTGAAATGAGGAATTGCTTTACAAGGTAAAAAGGTCAGGTTTGTTGTTATATGTTATAGAGGGAAGGAAAAGTAAGTCTGCGAATTTAAAGCAATTACATTACCATCCGGTAGACGCAAGTTTCTCCGTTGTTGTGGGCGGCTTATCGACACCATTATGTGTGCTGCCGACTAAGTCTCTGCTCGTTTAACGATCTATACAAAAAGCATTGCATTGATTTTGCATATGCGAAGTATTATTGTCGAAGAGTGCGGATACAAGCGACTTACTGACGCAATTCCTACCATATTGACCGACTGACGTTTTTTTCAGTTGGTGATTTGAAGTTTCTATTTATAGAACAACGATCTTATAAGATCAGGTTTGTTAATGTTAGTCATAGAGGGAAGGAATTCATGCAATTTCGTCAGAGTTTTTAACCTTTATTTATAATTGTACATGGTAAACATTTTCGTTTATGCATTGTACGTGATCGTGTGTATAATTGTCACTATTTTTATGAACCCTGTCTTTAGAATTGTGATATTTTAATTGAGACAATTTGTTGCAACGTTTTGATTTTCAAGTAGGGTGTACTTGGTTTGAATGTACGTGAATAGTGTGCTTGTGACCTTGTGGAACGTTTTAAAGGTGCAGTGCGTTTGTGTTGTATTCGGGTTTTGGACAATTTCATTGGAATTTTCCGCTAACCCGATGATTGTTTAGATTTTTTCTAGACGCAGGTGAAGAAATCTTGCTGTAGCTTTCATGTGGTAAAGGAAAATGATAATCTCTTTTTATTTTTGGTATAGGAATTTCAATGGAGAAAGTCGAAGGTAATTCATTTGTATTGGCATTGTTAAAGGAGGTGATGAAATCCCTTACCATTAGCGGTAGCTAGGGGCTTCTCACACTCGGGTGGCGAGGGAGCTCTCCCAATTGTATCAATGATAGGGTGTTGTAAAGGTTTTGTTGCTTCAAAACATTTGTCTCCCTATTTTTTATACAGTGAGAGAGTAATCCCTGTGCACAGAGTGGGGCCCCCATTTTCAGTCACTCTGCTGTGTGGGGGTTTTGTTTTTTCTAATGTGTCTTAAAAAGGTCGTTACTATTTACAACATGCATTTCATAAGACTTGAGGACGTAGTGAGGGCCTTATCCCACTTGTTTCAATAATGGGGTCTTGTTAAGGTTTTGCGGTTTGGAGGCATTTGTCTCTCTTTTTGACCTTTGGCGCCTGATTTTCGGGGAGTAAATTGCTGTGTGAAAGTTTTTCTTTAATGTTCTTTAAAAGAAAGTTTGTTGCTCAGTTGAATTTTAAGAATTTTACTTTTCGTTTATTAAATGTTATCTTTTACTCTTATCCATGAAAGTGTGATCGCATTAATTGTTATGAGTTCACCCTCCTTTTCGGGTATTATGCACGGGTGTGGGAGGTTTTGGGAAGTTTGCGTGCTCGAGTGTTTCCATATTTTCTGGTCTCTAGCCTATTTAAATGCTAGACTAGATTATCGATCGATTGGTAAATGTAAATTAACTATTTTCATATGTAAATTTCGTAGTAATAAACTTTATTTATTTTTTTAATTGGTGTCCGCTTTTTCTTCTTGGTGGTTTGAATAAGGGTTTCGTGGTTGGGACATCAGTGGGAGGCGAGGTAAAAAAGAACCCTGTCATTATCTTATCTGTAAGAGTGTGATCGCCGAAATTGTTATGTGTCACCCCGTTTTTGGGAATGTACGATTACTGTGTGGTGTTGTTTTAGTTCTTAAGAGGAGTTTACTAAACCATTGTCTTTTAAATTTTCTTTCGAAAACGTATCTGAACAACACCTTGTTAACAATTTTTGGAGTTTACGACAAAAATAATTTTTTGGCAACTTCCAATGCCATCACTTTTTTGTGGCAGGTCGATTGATTATAAACGTTGCTTGTTGGCTGTAACAATTATGAAAAGTAATTTTAAAGTTATAATGCTCTTTATGTAAATTGATTGAAAACACTTTTTAACTTATGAATAAGAACTAGAATTTATTAGCGGAATACAAACACTTCGATGTCAACAGATAGATAATGTGATAAATTCCATAGAAAAATCTGTAAAATTGCAGTGTGTTTGATGAATATCTGGCACATTGTACACAATAGAAGAACTATTTTTGGTTTTCCTGGAAAGAAATACACATGTCTATTTTACATTCGAAAAATCGTTACAAACCCAGCATTTAGAGTAATTTTTGGGCTATTATTATTTTTGACATGAACGAACTTAGCGAAAGCCCTTAATTAAAAACCATCTGCTTAATGTATGTTTTGCTGATGTACTTTTTTTATTTAATAGAGAATATACAATTTTAGATTATAAAAATTTATTATGATAATTTAATAGTGAACATCAAATCTGGGTGATAGAATGTGGCCTCCTTGGTGTGATGATTGGAGGCTCAACTATCATACATTTCTACCTACGGGTAAGAACATCAAACAATACCGACGACTTTATAAGTAACAGAGTAATCATTAAGTTATCTTAATACTACTCTGTAAAATACATTAGCCGCTTGGAGCACTCGTTAAATAGCAGGTTCCGGTCAGCTCGTAAACGAATTATATCGTACACAGCACTAGTTTGAGAGAATCTAATGGTATGCGCTCTGTACAATGTTTAGGGTCATAACAATTAATAAAAATATCAGTAAATGACGTTCTGGCCGCATCTCCGTCTGAGTCTTGAAAATCTATACATTTCTCATGTTTTTTCAGTGTTGGTTAAAATTTCAAACGATACTTATTTCAAATATTGAAGTTCGAGCTCTTCATGTAACTGGATGTTTTGGGTAAATTAAATAACGTTTCTGACCATCACACAGGCTCTTGGAAGAAGTCGTTTTAATATTGAAGTCTTAAGCTGTAATTCCCAAACTGTATTACATACACACTTTTCTAGAAGACAGCCAGAGGAAAGTTTTATTTCCAAATTTATTAAATATGATTTATTAACGCATAACATGTAACAGAAAAGTACATGACACAAACAACAAAAAGAGGCACACCTAATTTTTCTTCAATAAGAACCAAATTAAAATTTAAGTGGAATAAAATTCTATAAAATTTACAGAAAAACTATTTCTCTTCCCTTACTATCTTACTATGTCGAAATTTAAAATAATTTCAAATTCGATTCTTCTCTAAATATTTCTGTATAGTTTCGTCTCCACCTTTCAACTCTAAAACTAAAGCCATTTACATGTCGTTTTAAGAGTGGTATGAAAACCACAAAATTACAAATTTTCCCAATTTTAGGTTATGTTCACTATTGCTTACATTTTCGTTTTTAGTCAACCAATTCTTGACATTCTCTTCAATTTAAAATACTAATTGAAAAGGATATCTAAAAATATTGTAAGACCACGGATTGGGATATTTATCTTAATGTTTCTAAAACGTACTCGGGAGTAGTACTCGGGATTTGCACTAATGTGGAATTTTAAGTAGAAATCAGATATGATACTCATATTCGTTTTAATTTATTTAGTATCTTTGTTGGTCGTATGTCAGGTTTAATTCCAATATATTTTACAGCGTATTATTTAGCAATTTGACTTTCATTTGATACTTTTAAGAAATATGTTGCTTCGTCTGATAAAACCGTTATTTGTCTTTACTCGCTAGAGTAAAAAATCGCTTAAAAAATCACAGTTCCATATTACTCAATATCATAAGAGCTCTCATTGTGGACCCTTCTTATTGTGGAAATACAAATGTTATGCTTAGTCTAAGTGAAAGTCCGAACGGATTGAAATTTAAAAATATTTATCTGTAGGCAAAGTCGTTACATCAACCGAAATATGAGTATCAGAAACAGATTGTTCACCTATAAATGGGATGGAATATTACACATTTATAAATGGAGAAGATTTTATTGAACCTGAATATGCCAACTCTGATTCAATACTTATATTTGAGATATATTGCATGCAAAAACAAAACTATTAAGAGATTATACTTTTGTAAAGGTCGACATCATTCATTCTTATTATATCAAGCGTATAACCATATTCCAAAACATTTAATTCGCGAAAACGCATATATTTAGCCGTGAGCGTTGGTGAAATAAACATGGATTAATTAATAAATAGAGAAGACGAAATTCGCTGTGGACGTTATAGAAAAGGTTTCGATTAGTACATTCATATCTTGTAATAAATCAGCCTCTGATTCCAACAGACGTCAAAATGTTAAACATTCTAGTTTAAATATAAAGCCTACCAGTTGAAATAAACAACTCCACCAGTTGAAATTTACAGCCTACCACCACCAGTTAAAATCAACAGCCTCACCAGTTCAAACTAACAGCCTACCAGTTCAAACTAACAGCCTACCAGTTCAAACTAACAGCCTACCAGTTCAAACTAACAGCCTACCAGTTGAAACAAATAGCCTACCAATTGAAATAAAAATCCTACCTGTTGAATAATCTTTCCACCAGTTGAACAAATTAACCTTTAAGCTATAAACACGTCATAGAGGAAACCCTTTTACAAAAAAAAAATTAATAGTCTAGAAAATCTTAAAACAGATATATAATAGCACTTAATTAGGGGAAGCGGAAAAAAGCAATATAGAAATTTAATAGCATAAAAGTAGGGGAAGCAAAAAAAAAATACGATAGAGTATCTTAAACCTTTATGCCAGTGATCCAACTCATAGAGAAATTCAATGGCTTAATATTATGGGAAGCAAAAAAAAAAAGTGATAGATTATCTTAAACCTTTATGCCGGCGAATCGAACCATTTAATCCTATATTAAAATTTGAAGATGAAACAAATTAGAATAATTTCTGTTTTCAATCAGATGAAAATCATTATCGCAAATAATTCGTTGGCGTATACACTAGGTTTATTTGAACTTATTTTCATTAAACCCAAAAAAAATATGAAAATTCAAGGGGTGCCATTTCGATTCGTCTATGAACTTTCCGTTATAAGTCTCCACCAACTTTTTATAGTCTTGGTAGGTGAACCTTAATTCTTTCCACACCCTTTGACGCTGTACGTTTTTTTTTTGATTATATGTGTATTCATAAGTATACAAAACTGTTTATTAAAAAATTCTTGTACATCATCAGTCTGTAAATTGTTGGCTTAACGTGCTTAGTTTAATAGTATTTAAAATACTGCAGTCACACTAGTAGCATTTTTTGATTTAGTTGCTTTCACCCGACTAAATTTCCTGACCTCTATTTAGTGTTTAATAATTCGGACCTTCTTTCCATTTTTGATGTTATTATAAATTAAATAAATTTATTATCGTTGGATGTATATCGTTATAATATCATTAAGGTTCTGGTTTACAGCCTTATCCACGATGTCGATAACGTTCGCACGCATACTAAGCGACAAACAGCTGATTTCGTAACTACTAACAAGCATCAGAACGAGAAGTCGAAAAAAAGTTAGTGCGTGAGAAATGACGTAATCATTTCAATGCAAAATGGGTAGTCACTAATTATTTTCGTTCGCTTGTGTTTTGTCTTTCATTTGATAACAGAAACACATAAAAGTGCATATACAAGCCGAAATTAAACGAAGGAAATGCAATAGAAATGTTGTTTTTTAATTCTATGCATTCCGTTTCTGCACATTTTTCATTTTTAAATTATTTAAAAAAATAATTTAAAAATGAAAAATGTGCAGAAACGGAATGCATAGAATTAAAAAACAACTTTTCTATTGCATTTCCTTCGTTTAATTTCGGCTTGTATATGCGCTTTTATGTGTTTCTGTTATCAAATGAAAGACAAAACACAAGCGAACGAAAATAATTAGTGACTACCAATTTTGCATTGAAATGATTACGTCATTTCTCACGCACTAACTATTTTTCGACTTCTCGTTCTGATGCTTGTTAGTAGTTACGAAATCAGCTGTTTGTCGCTTAGAATGCGTGCGAACGTTATCGACATCGTGGATAAGGCTGTAAACCAGAACCTTAATGATATTATAACGATATACCTCCAACGATAATAAATTTATTTAATTTATAATAACATCAAAAATGGAAAGAAGGTCCGAATTATTAAACACTAAATAGAGGTCAGGAAATTTAGTCGGGTGAAAGCAACTAAATCAAAAAATGCTACTAGTGTGACTGCAGTATTTTAAATACTATTTAACTAAGCACGTTAAGCCAACAATTTACAGACTGATGATGTACAAGAATTTTTTAATAAACAGTTTTGTATACTTATGAATACACATATAATCAAAAAAAAAACGTACAGCGTCAAAGGGTGTGGAAAGAATTAAGGTTCACCTACCAAGACTATAAAAAGTTGGTGGAGACTTATAACGGAAAGTTCATAGACGAATCGAAATGGCACCCCTTGAATTTTCATATTTTTTATGGGTTTAATGAAAATAAGTTCAAATAAAACTAGTGTATACGCCAACGAATTATTTGCTATAATGATTTTCATCTGATTGAAAACAGAAATTGTTCTAATTTGTTTCATCTTCAAATTTTAATATAGGATTAAATGGTTCGATTCGCCGGCATAAAGGTTTAAGATAATCTATCACTTTTTTTTTTGCTTCCCATAATATTAAGCCATTGAATTTCTCTATGACTTTTTTCCGCTTTCCCTAATTTTATGCTACAAAATTTTTGTTTTAAGATTTTCTGGACACCTTTCTCGTCCTTATGTAGACCATATGTTGTATCAAGTTTTATATCGCTATGAAGTGATGCTAAATCGATAACGTCCGAGTCGTTTTTATTTGATTGAGAAAAAAATTCTTGTCATTTGTTTCATCTTCAGAATTCCAATGATCCTACCAAACCGTTTTTTTTACAATAGCGGTTTCAACATTGTCTTCTTTAAATTTCTTTATCGAAAAGCTGCTTTGGACTTTTAAAACTCTGTTGGTGGTCTCTGTAGGTCTCTTAAATAAGTTAAGTTGAATATATGATTAAATGGTTCGATCACTGGCATAAAGGTTTAAGATACTCTATCGTATTTTTTTTTTGCTTCCCCTACTTTTATGCTATTAAGTTTCTATATTGCTTTTTTCCGCTTCCCCTAATTAAGTGCTATTATATATCTGTTTTAAGATTTTCTAGACTATTAATTTTTTTTTTTGTAAAAGGGTTTCCTCTATGACGTGTTTATAGCTTAAAGGTTAATTTGTTCAACTGGTGGAAAGATTATTCAACAGGTAGGATTTTTATTTCAACTGGTAGGCTATTTGTTTCAACTGGTAGGCTGTTAGTTTGAACTGGTAGGCTGTTAGTTTGAACTGGTAGGCTGTTAGTTTGAAATGGTAGGCTGTTAGTTTGAACTGGTGAGGCTGTTGATTTTAACTGGTGGTGGTAGGCTGTAAATTTCAACTGGTGGAGTTGTTTATTTCAACTGGTAGGCTTTAAATTTAAACTAGAATGTTTAACATTTTGACGTCTGTTGGAATCAGAGGCTGATTTATTACAAGATATGAATGTACTAATCGAAACCTTTTCTATAACGTCCACAGCGAATTTCGTCTTCTTTATTTATTATTTAATCCATGTTTATTTCACCAACGCTCACGGCTACATATATGCGTTTTCGCGAATTAAATGTTTTGGAATATGGTTATACGCTTGATATAATAAGAATGTCGACCTTTACAAAAGTATAATCTCTTAATAGTTTTGTTTTTGCATGCAATATATCTCAAATATAAGTATTGAATCAGAGTTGGCATATTCAGGTTCAATAAAATCTTCTCCATTTATAAATGTGTAATATTCCATCCCATTTATAGGTGAACAATCTGTTTCTGATACTCATATTTCGGTTGATGTAACGACTTTGCCTACAGATAAATATTTTTAAATTTCAATCCGTTCGGACTTTCACTTAGACTAAGCATAACATTTGTATTTCCACAATAAGAAGGGTCCACAATGAGAGCTCTTATGATATTGAGTAATATGGAACTGTGCTTTTTTAAGCGATTTTTTACTCTAGCGAGTAAAAACAAATAACGGTTTTATCAGACGAAGCAACATATTTCTTAAAAGTATCAAATGAAAGTCAAATTGCTAAATAAAACGCTGTAAAATATATTGGAATTAAACCTGACATACGACCAACAAAGATACTAAATAAATTAAAACGAATATGAGTATCATATCTGATTTCTACTTAAAATTCCACATTAGTGCAAATCCCGAGTACTACTCCCGAGTACGTTTTAGAAACATTAAGATAAATATCCCAATCCGTGGTCTTACAATATTTTTAGATATTCTTTTCAATTAGTATTTTAAATTGAAGAGAATGTCAAGAATTGGTTGACTAAAAACGAAAATGTAAGCAATAGTGAACATAACCTAAAATTGGGAAAATTTGTAATTTTGTGGTTTTCATACCACTCTTAAAACGACATGTAAATGGCTTTAGTTTTAGAGTTGAAAGGTGGAGACGAAACTATACAGAAATATTTAGAGGATAATCGAATTTGAAATTATTTTAAATTTCGACATAGTAAGATTTTTAAATAGTTTTTCTGTAAATTTTATAGAATTTTATTCCACTTAAATTTTAATTTGGTTCTTATTGAAGAAAAATTAGGTGTGCCTCTTTTTGTTGTTTGTGTCATGTACTTTTCTGTTACATGTTATGCGTTAATAAATCATATTTAATAAATTTGGAAATAAAACTTTCCTCTGGCTGTCTTCTAGAAAAGTGTGTATGTAATACAGTTTTGGGAATTACAGCTTAAGACTTCAATATTAAAACGACTTCTTCCAAGAGCCTGTGTGATGGTCAGAAACGTTATTTAATTTACCCAAAACATCCAGTTACATGAAGAGCTCGAACTTCAATATTTGAAATAAGTATTGTTTGAAATTTTAACCAACACTGAAAAAACATGAGAAATGTATAGATTTTCAAGACTCAGACGGAGATGCGGCCAGAACGTCATTTACTGATATTTTTATTAATTGTTATGACCCTAAACATTGTACAGAGCGCATACCATTAGATTCTCTTAAACTAGTGCTGTGTACGATATAATCCGTTTACGAGCTGACCGGAACCTGCTATTTAACGAGGGCTCCAAGCGGCTAATGTATTTTACAGAGTAGTATTAAGATAACTTAATGATTACTCTGTTACTTATAAAGTCGTCGGTATTGTTTGATGTTCTTACCCGTAGGTAGAAATGTATGATAGTTGAGCCTCCAATCATCACACCAAGGAGGCCACATTCTATCACCCAGATTTGATGTTCACTATTAAATTATCATAATAAATTTTTATAATCTAAAATTGTATATTCTCTATTAAATAAAAAAAGTACATCAGCAAAACATACATTAAGCAGATGGTTTTTAATTAAGGGCTTTCGCTAAGTTCGTTCATGTCAAAAATAATAATAGCCCAAAAATTACTCTAAATGCTGGGTTTGTAACGATTTTTCGAATGTAAAATAGACATGTGTATTTCTTTCCAGGAAAACCAAAAATAGTTCTTCTATTGTGTACAATGTGCCAGATATTCATCAAACACACTGCAATTTTACAGATTTTTCTATGGAATTTATCACATTATCTATCTGTTGACATCGAAGTGTTTGTATTCCGCTAATAAATTCTAGTTCTTATTCATAAGTTAAAAAGTGTTTTCAATCAATTTACATAAAGAGCATTATAACTTTAAAATTACTTTTCATAATTGTTACAGCCAACAAGCAACGTTTATAATCAATCGACCTGCCACAAAAAAGTGATGGCATTGGAAGTTGCCAAAAAATTATTTTTGTCGTAAACTCCAAAAATTGTTAACAAGGTGTTGTTCAGATACGTTTTCGAAAGAAAATTTAAAAGACAATGGTTTAGTAAACTCCTCTTAAGAACTAAAACAACACCACACAGTAATCGTACATTCCCAAAAACGGGGTGACACATAACAATTTCGGCGATCACACTCTTACAGATAAGATAATGACAGGGTTCTCCTCCTCGCCTCCCACTGATGTCCCAACCACGAAACCCTTATTCAAACCACCAAGAAGAAAAAGCGGACACCAATTAAAAAAATAAATAAAGTTTATTACTACGAAATTTACATATGAAAATAGTTAATTTACATTTACCAATCGATCGATAATCTAGTCTAGCATTTAAATAGGCTAGAGACCAGAAAATATGGAAACACTCGAGCACGCAAAATTCCCAAAACCTCCCACACCCGTGCATAATACCCGAAAAGGAGGGTGAACTCATAACAATTAATGCGATCACACTTTCATGGATAAGAGTAAAAGATAACATTTAATAAACGAAAAGTAAAATTCTTAAAATTCAACTGAGCAACAAACTTTCTTTTAAAGAACATTAAAGAAAAACTTTCACACAGCAATTTACTCCCCGAAAATCAGGCGCCAAAGGTCAAAAAGAGAGACAAATGCCTCCAAACCGCAAAACCTTAACAAGACCCCATTATTGAAACAAGTGGGATAAGGCCCTCACTACGTCCTCAAGTCTTATGAAATGCATGTTGTAAATAGTAACGACCTTTTTAAGACACATTAGAAAAAACAAAACCCCCACACAGCAGAGTGACTGAAAATGGGGGCCCACTCTGTGCACAGGGATTACTCTCTCACTGTATAAAAAATAGGGAGACAAATGTTTTGAAGCAACAAAACCTTTACAACACCCTATCATTGAAACAAGTGGGAGAGCTCCCTCGCCACCCGAGTGTGAGAAGCCCCTAGCTACCGCTAATGGTAAGGAATTTCATCACCTCCTTTAACAATGCCAATACAAATGAATTACCTTCGACTTTCTCCATTGAAATTCCTATACCAAAAATAAAAAGAGATTATCATTTTCCTTTACCACATGAAAGCTACAGCAAGATTTCTTCACCTGCGTCTAGAAAAAATCTAAACAATCATCGGGTTAGCGGAAAATTCCAATGAAATTGTCCAAAACCCGAATACAACACAAACGCACTGCACCTTTAAAACGTTCCACAAGGTCACAAGCACACTATTCACGTACATTCAAACCAAGTACACCCTACTTGAAAATCAAAACGTTGCAACAAATTGTCTCAATTAAAATATCACAATTCTAAAGACAGGGTTCATAAAAATAGTGACAATTATACACACGATCACGTACAATGCATAAACGAAAATGTTTACCATGTGGACGTACAATTATAAATAAAGGTTAAAAACTCTGACGAAATTGCATGAATTCCTTCCCTCTATGACTAACATTAACAAACCTGATCTTATAAGATCGTTGTTCTATAAATAGAAACTTCAAATCACCAACTGAAAAAAACGTCAGTCGGTCAATATGGTAGGAATTGCGTCAGTAAGTCGCTTGTATCCGCACTCTTCGACAATAATACTTCGCATATGCAAAATCAATGCAATGCTTTTTGTATAGATCGTTAAACGAGCAGAGACTTAGTCGGCAGCACACATAATGGTGTCGATAAGCCGCCCACAACAACGGAGAAACTTGCGTCTACCGGATGGTAATGTAATTGCTTTAAATTCGCAGACTTACTTTTCCTTCCCTCTATAAGATATAACAACAAACCTGACCTTTTTACCTTGTAAAGCAATTCCTCATTTCAAAATAATAAATAATTACAATCGCTGAAACACCACACACAAAGCAACCGCTTCATGGGCAATGACCTCAGTCGATATTTAATCACCCCCCAATATCGGACTTTACTTTTTATTAGCTTCAACCCGTGATGAAACCCCTTTTTATTTGATATGGTCCTCTATATCAAATAAAAAGGGGTTTCATCACGTGTTAAAGCTTATAAAAATTAATTACCTTGAAGAATCTGAAAACTCCAAGGGATTTCCTATATTAAAAAAATAAAGATGGGTTCTCATGGTACTTTTCCACATGAAAACGCAAGATAACTTCACATGCGGCAGTCTAGTGAAATTTTAAACAATCACCGTTTTAACGGAAACTACTAATAAAATTACCCCACACCAGAATAGGACACACGCACGCACTGAACCTTTCACATCCACAATTTGTACATACATACATACATTTAAAGTCAAGTACATCCCACTAGAAAATCAAAAACATGTAGACGAAACATTCCAAAGAAAGGCTCAGAACTCTGACGAAATCGAGCAAAGAGAAATTGTCGATCGCTAAAATAGACACAAAGCATGGCAAAAGGGGTCAGACAGCAAAGATAGGGTTCATAAAAACAATGACGACAAAACATACGAACACGTACAACCCTAAAACGAAAATTCAAAAACAATAACTTGAATACTTCTAAACTCAAGCACCATGTTGACGATGATAATTTTGAAGTAAGACTCAGAAAATTGACGAATTTTAACAAAGAGAAATGAACGATCGCTAAGATACCACATACATCCACAAGCACCGTGTTGACGGAAATATTCGAAAGAAAACCTCAGAACTATGACGAACACAACAGAACTCTAGCACACACACAACATGTGCATAAGGGATTTTCTATCAGACAGCAAAAAAGGAAAATAGGGTTCATAAAAACAATGACGACAAAACGTATGAACACCTGCAACCCTAAAACACTAACTTGAATACTTCTAAACACAAGCACCATCTTAACGGAAAAATTTCAAAGAAAGGCTCAGAACTATGACGATCGATGAAGCAATGACTGCACTCGATGTTTAATCATACACCATATCAAATAAAAAAGGGTCACATCACGATCCCCACACACAAGCTAATAAAAATTAATTATCATCTCCCTATAACTCCAAATAAAAAGGGGGGACATCACGTACTCATCCAAGCTAATAAAAATTAATTATCTTGGAGTATCTGATAACCACATTGGATTTTCCTATACCCAAATAAAGAAAAGTCACATCACGTACTCATACCCCAAGGTAATAAAAATTAATTACCTAGGACTATCTGAAAACCACATAGGATTTCCTATTACCAAATAAAAAAGGGTCACATCACGTACTCATGTCAAAAGCTAATAAAAATTAATTATATAGGATTCCCTATACCAAAAGCACATTAAAATTGATTAATGTGCTTATAACTGTCAATCATTATCTGGAATCTGTATATATAATCTACTAAGGTATCCCATTTTGACAAGAATATTGATATATGTTTTTATTCAAAAAAGTGTCATCGCCTTTTTTTATAAATATTCCCCAATAACTCCAGACTTCTGGCCATAAACTACTAAAAAAATAAAGTAAAATTTTTTATAATTTTTTATTTTTATTTTATTTATTTATTTTAATAAATATTGCCTAGACTTTTTCGATGGTGGTTGTTCGGGACTAGTGGCATCGCTGTCATCAGTTTCTGAACCACACATAATGTCAATGTGTGACTCCACTGCTGGCCCTTCTGCACCTCCTGAAAATTCTTTATCATCAGGATCATCCTTGTCTTGGCACACAAGCTTACTCCACCAGCAAATTTCCGCAAGTATTGCACTCGGCGATTTTTTCCCTCTATATCTCATTTTAAATGGCATAGCAACTTGATGATAGCGTTCGCCTTGTTCATCAGATTCGGTAGCCAATTGTTTGCTGAAGTAGTCCAGATGATGATGTAAATAATGAATTTTCAAGGACATGTGGACACCAATTTCCGAGAACGATCTTAACATCCTTGCGACAGAAACATTGTAGTTGGTAGAACGATGCCTTCCCAACAATCCTTCTATTACTTCTTTGATTGCCTGCCATGCGTCCAATTCAGCGTCAATCAAAATATTGTTGAATGCGCCACTTTTAATCAGCTTTCGTATATCTGGACCATTTAGTACGCCTGATTGGAAAAAATGAAGTTGTTAAGATGGAAAATCATGGGAAATGAATGTGATATTATAATTTACCTTCTTTAATTTTACTTTCGCTGAGTCTCGGGTAAATTAGTTTCAAACACAAGAAAACTTCATCTCTTTTGGCGACAGTTTTGATGAAATTCTTAACAATTCCAAGTTTTATATGCAGTGGAGGCAGCAATATCTTCTCCTTCGGCACTAGAGGCTCACGAATAATATTGGCCGTTTGTAACCTGCTGTGCTCTCTGAGTTTCCATCCGTGGCATGCATATTGGTCACTGGAAAATCGTTTGTCCCAATCGCACAAAAAGCACATATATTTTATATAGCCGCTTTGAAGGCCGCAAAGCATTGCTACAACTTTTAAATCGCAGCATATGCGCCACATATGCTTGGCGTAGTTAACCATTTTTAAAATATTTTCCAGTGCATCATTTGTTTCTTTCGTTTCTGTACTATAGGCGATTGGAACTGAAGGTTTTTTATTGGTCTTATGCTGTAAAACCGCCTTCAAGCTGAGTTTTGAACTGTCAATAAATAGCCTCCCGTCATCTACTTCATATTTTATTTCCATTGCGTCCATCAATTTTCCTACATCCGGGCAATATGCAGAAGTTTTTTCATCATTCACAAGGAATAAAGTTTGGAGTGTTGCCTGACGACTTCGATAAGCTGTGACTTTCACACCGGGTGCCAAAAGATTGTTTGATTTCATAAAAGAAGCCAGTTCTTCTGATTTATGCTGTGTTAGTTCCAATTTGGCAACAATTGAATCAAGGCTATTTTGATTTACTAAAATAGGCTCATTGGACACAGATGGTTCGGGATTATATGAGTTATCATCACTTAAACCGTATGCTGCTGCAAAACTCGGAGCGGTCATAGAAGATACAATATCTGGGCTAGAAGCGTTTGGCACAGGAATGTGGTCCAAATGAGGCAATGGTGTTGCGGCACTTGCAACACCAACGTAATTATACGATTTTCTTATCCTTTTTGCGGCTCCTTTATTCGCACATGCATAGCAATTCAATGGATTGTGACCTTCGCCAGGATTAGTCCAACCCATTGGGATACCGAATGGCATAGTTTCACGACTTCTATTTTTCCAATCCATTAGACGGTTGTAGCAGCTTTTACACACCACATTTGGTACCCAATTTTTGTTCAGTATAACATTTTGATTGAAGTACATCTCGTATATTTGAACAAAAGCAGTACTGAAATTTCCCATTTTTTTATGTGTTGAGACATATTGACCACAGCAGTAGCAGAAGCTATTTATATCTGGCTTGCACAGTTCCATATTCTATTCACTTTTAAAAAACTGGAGGGAAAATACTTGTTCTCTTCGCGTTCGTCGGCACTTGTTTAATGACAAAAAACGAACAATGAACACCTATTTATATTATTTCATTTTCATATTTTTCAATATTTTACCGACAGGTACTTATGAATTGGCGCATCTTGCAACGTTCTAAAACATGACCACTCGTGAATGTGGGTGGAATTCGTGTAAAAAAAATCATGCAGGTAGCCAACAGAAAAAACCCAAATAATTACAAAAGTGCTTTTTTCCTTTTAATTGTTCACGCACATTTATGACCGTTTTTTAGTTTGTTACAGCAACCATAAAAATGTAATAAGCTTTTGTTTATTACTCTTTTTTTAATTCTGAGAATCATAAAAAAAGTCATCAACCTTTTTTCCAAGGAATTTTGAGCATATCTCGAGCAAATTTTTGAAATTCATACCTTTACTTAATTTTAAATAAAAGCAGAACGCGTTAATCGATTTCTATGATCTATGTCGCATTTTGTTTATAGGTTATGTGACTTAACGTGAAAGTTATAAGACTCTACACGTTTTTCCGTTTGGGATTTATATGTTTAAAAAAAAAAAAATTTTTTTTTGGCAAAATTTTCTTTTCATTAAGATAAGGAAAAAATGCAAAAGGTCATAAAACTGGCACATACGAACGCAAAACCCTTTGAGGGTTTTAATATACTGACCTAGTACCATCACCCTGACTTGGAATTTCTAACCCCAAAAATGTTCCACTGTGTAATAGGTGAATTTAATGTGCAGATCACATTTTAAGAAAAATCATATGAGGCAAAATTTTATGTGCTCGACATGCATTGTTAGGTAGTTTTGGGCCTTGATATGGCAGTGGAGATGAATCTAATTAAGATAGTAAATTCAATAAATAAAGAAAAAAAAATGAAAAGTACTCTGAAGTGTTTGAGGGTCTCGGTCTGTTAAAAAATGTGTGTCATTTGCGGCTTAAGGAGAAGAGCCAGCCCGTAGTAGATCCCCCCGCAAAGTACCATTTAGTCTTCTAAAGCCACTAAAAAAGGAGCTGGAAAGAATGCAAAATCTGAATGTCATTGTTGAAGAGACGGAGCCAATTGAATGGGTAAATACTGTTGTTTTGGTTACTAAACCAAACGGCTCACTTAGACTGTGTTTAGATCCAAGAAATTTAAATAAAGTTATTGTTTACTTTTTGGATGTACTAGGTTCCACCAATACATTTATGGTCACAAGATTTTGGTCGAAACTGATCATAAGCCCCTCGTATCCCTTTTTGACAAGCCTTTACATAAAATTCCTCATCGACTTCAAAGATTTATGATGAGGCTTTTGTCATATAATCTAGTAGTGACATATAAGCCGGGAAAGTACCTGCATATTGCAGATACTCTGTCAAGAGCTCCACTAAGAGAGAATTCACGAGTGAATATCGATAAAGATATTGACTTACATTGCCATTCCATAATCAATAAAATTGCACTTCCGGAGACTGACGTGGAGGACATAAAAAACGTAGTCAAGAAGATGAAGTATTTAGAAAAATTATTAATTATGTGAAAGAGGGAGGTTGTTCCATATTTACATGTCAAAAATGATATCAGTTTAATAAATGGGTTACTGTTCAAAAATAACAGAATAATTGTGCCAAAAGTTATGCGGTCGGAAATATTGAAAAAACTACATGAAGGCCATTTTGGAGTACAGCGATGCCAAAGCTTGGCAAGAGATTCTGTATACTGGCCCAACATCAATAATGACATACATAATGTTATATCCTGCTGCGAAGTATGCATAAGATATAGAAATGCGAATGCTAAGGAGCAGTTGCTGTGTCATAACGTAGCGCCTATTCCATGGTACAAAGTGGAAATGGATCTTTTTGAAATTCGAGGAAAATATTTTTTGTTAGTAGTTGATTATTTTTCCAAATATGTAGAAGTTGAGCCTTTGAATGCAGGTTTTTCAAGTCAATTAGTAATCAATAAATTAAAAGGCATTTTTGCCAGACAAGGTATCCAACTATATTAATCTCGGATAATGGCCCTCCTTTTAGCTCAAATGACTGCAAAATTTTGTGCAGAATGTGGAATAAGTCACCAGACTTCAAGCCCATATTTTCCAAGGTCAAATGGCCTGGCGGAAAGAACAATTTAGACAATTAAAAAAATTTTAAAAAATGTAGAGATACAGGCGCTGATTATTATACGTATACTCCATTATCGGACTACAAGGAAGAACAATATGGCGAGCCCAGCAGAACTTTTAATGTCAAGGGTCTTAAGAACGAAATTGCCATCCATGTCGAAAACTTTAAAGCCAAGATTAGTAAAGTCAAATGAAAATTAAAAGTATAAGGCAGAACATTGAGAAAAAGTAAAACAGAATTACAACAAAAATACGAAAAATCTTAAGCCTGTTATCGTTGGTAATCGAATTTATTTTAAAAAGAACCCATTGTCTGTATGGTTTCCTGGTACTATTGTCGAGATTTGTCGAGATCCTAGATCATATCTGATAAAGGATGAAGAAGGTGTCACCTATAGAAGAAATAGGCAGCATATTCTTGATAATCCAAAGAAGTTCCATGATGTTTCGGAAGTAGAAAGTAAGGAAAAAAGTACAACTAATGACAATACTCCTGATGTAACCGAACAGACAACGAAAACATTTGAAAATAATTATTCAAGAAGTGGTAGCCAAATAAAGCCATTGAGGTTTGGGTTTGAAGATTAGTTATTTTTAATTATATTCATATAGGAGATCTTGCCTTGCTCTATAGGTCATTTATGTATCTATTCAAGTTTGATTGTTTTTAACTGTAAACTTACACATTTATTATAAGCATTTGTTTACATAAATTATTTATTCATATACGTTATGTGTACATATTATTAAAAGGGAAGATGTTGTATGTATACTTGTGAATACCCTTAGTATTATCGATATAGACCTTATGGGAATATTTTACATCCCTGTCATAGGCAATAAGTACTTTGTAAACCAAACAGAGCAGACATTACAAATAAAGGCAAGAACAGGAATACAACAATCAGCATTGAGATTCCGTCCGCCTTTGTTGATGACTTTGCGCTGCGGATGACATGGGCAACTTCGCGAACGTAAATTGTGGTGGTGCCTCTTCGACTCGGAGAGCGCGGATATGACGCAATACTCTCCTTTTCGCCTTATCACTCTCTAAGTGCTAAATAAAAAAACCGGTTAAAATAACACGCCAACCGCTTCGGATCTGTCACTGTTCTATCACCGAACGTGACAGCTGTCCGATCTTTCTTCCTTACAGGGTTAGAGAGCGATTCGACCGTTGTCCTCAACTTACCAATTCCGGAACTCAAGTTGCACTGCTTTACGTGGTCTAGCCATTTGTTCCGCCTATATTCGTTGACGAACCAACTGATCTCGGAGTTGAGATCCCTAATTCTGGGGTCGGTAGGGTTTGAGCGACGAATGTCATCACGCTCATCTGCGAGTCCCGCTGCCTCTGCTGGGAAGTTTGGCCGTACTTCGGGTATTCGACCAGCAGGGATATGGCGAGCGGCTGCTGCGTTAATGATGGACCAGAACTTTTTCTCGGCTACCCGAACAACCGACGGAATAGCTAGAGTATTAAAGCTGTGGTTGGTGGCTTTTCTGAAGGCCTCCCAATCAGCCTTTTCTGATTGAGAAACGTACGGCGGTCAGAGGTTATGAAATCGGGTGGTCTACTTATGGAGAGAATTATGGGAAGTTGGTCCGATCCCAGTGAGATGGCGGAATACCAGGTGACGTCGTTAATCAGGCCAGGCGATGCCAAAGTTATGTCTGGCGAGCTATGGCAATCGCCCATAATCCGTGTGGGGGCGTCCTCATTCACAGTGCAGAACGTAGAGCTATCAATTTGCTCTGCCAAAGCTATGCCCCTCTGGTCGTTGTCTAGAAGAGAATGCCACTGTTCGTGGTAAGCATTAAAGTCTCCTAGGGCCAAGCGGTTATTGCCTTGTAGCAAATTGCTAATGTCAGGCAGAAAACGCGGGGCACAGCTACCAACCGGCGGGATGTATACGTTGTACAGCTTTATTTCGGCAGTTCCAGACTTGACTGCTACCGCCATACATTCCATGTATGGGTCTCTAGAGTCAAGCTCAGGCGAAATAGGTCTGTACTGCACAGAATGGTGTAACAGGAAAGCAAGTCCCCCACCTCCACTTACGTAGCACGTTGTATCCGTCACAACTGTGCAGACTGCAGGTGGCATTCAGCTTTGTTT
Organism: Hydrotaea diabolus; assembly: GCA_963513945.1. Taxonomy (NCBI): domain Eukaryota; kingdom Metazoa; phylum Arthropoda; class Insecta; order Diptera; family Muscidae; genus Hydrotaea; species Hydrotaea diabolus. The sequence continues at coordinate 91,007,959 of OY740717.1, read as the reverse complement.
CTTGGATCGCAGTGACCATAATGTTTCTCCGACTCATACATTCTATTACCTCATTGATTTTGTTGGGTAGGCCATTGCAATTAAATTGCAAAATTGATGCACTGTCAGGAGTGGCAACAGCAATCTGTGGTGTAAGATGCTGTATATGTTGATGCCGTTGCGAGGGCGACTGCGGGGAAGTCTCGTAGTTGGATGATGATGACGAAAATGAAGACAACGCACAGTGGCTGAAAATCGTTTTTCGTTGCCCAAAATTCTGTAACTTTTGAACCGATTAAAATATTTAAGTTATTTTTTATTAATGGATATATATTTAGTTCAGCTTCACTCAGTTTTAATTACATTAAAAGTGATTGAGGACTTTTTAAGTAATTCTAGGTCAAAGTTAAACTTTTGATTTTAACTTTTAACTTGATTTTAACGTTAACTTTCAGAGTGAAATATGGGATTTTAATAGCATTTGTAACAATTTTAAGTTCTGTTTATTATTATTTTTTACTAATACTATGTTTTTCGTACATAAATAACAATGCCAATTATAATTCTTATTTATTTGACTCAAATATTGATTGCAAATATTGTGCTATTTCTGTTCTTAAGTAGTGCTATTTCTGTTCTTAAGTAGTTTCATTCTAAATCCCGATGTTACACTTTCCATTGATTGCGAATACTGGAGATGAACGGATCTGACGTTGCGAATAATATATTAAATAGATCTTCATTTGTGGAATTTCGTGAAATTTTTCTAGTATTGTGCTCTCTATAAAATCTGTAATCCTTGTTACTTTTTTCCTGAGCCTCCTCTGATATTTCTCCAAGTGGCACCAAATGATATTTAATGACATCTTCTCCATGGTAAAGGATTTTGTGAACTGTTGCAGACATATTTCTCCATGGGTAGTTGGTTGTATATATATTTTTGCAGTTTCCTTTACATAATCTCCAAACATTCTAGAGTCAATTTCGTCATTGCACGCAAGTTCTTCTAGGATTATTTTAAATCTGAAACTAAGGCTTAAGTCCACTCCTGTTATTTCAGATGCTGTTTCTGAATCTGAAAAGAATCTTCTTGCGGTATTGCCATCATTTGTATTGCCTGACTCTTGTTTTGGCTGAATATAATCAATCCCAATTTCCGATATTCATCTTGAACATGTTTCTTTTTTGAACTTCTTAAATCTTTGTTGGTCTCGCAATCTGAGCTGAATATATTGCTGTTTTGTTAATTTCAAATCCAGAAATAATGCTAATCCAGAAATAATGCCTCCTCATTTGTGAACTGTTTTGCATCGCTCGGAGTTGGCATACTTTTAAGAATCCGTTTTGTTCTCATCGGACTGGCTTTAACAACCTTTTCAATGATATCCACTTTTGTAAATTTGTTCTGCGATCGTAATTGTTGTAGGAAAGATTCCTTTTATATTTGTACAACTAATTTCATCGTTAACATCTTTAAGTTTCCGCCTCTTAGATTTATCGCTGCAGTTGTCCAATGATTTGCGTGGTCTTCCAGGCTTATCTTGCATTGCTGTTTCTGCAGCGACAGTAAGTTGGCCTTCTTACCAGTTTGCACTTTTTATATAAAACTTTTGTTTACTGTAGCTAACTTCTTTGTAGCGTTTTTTAGTGCTTTGACGAAATTAGATATTTGTTCTTGTATTTCGGTGCTACACGAATTTAAGTTTAATTTTATTTTAACGTAACTAAGAACATCTTACTGGTTTTTGTTTCTAAAATACTCTTCGCCCAGTTCCTTATAACTGAAGCTCTCCATATTTTTCTGAATATTTTTATTTGCATCTGTTATGTTTTGTCACTTGCGAATGTACACTTAATGGATTAACTTATTACTGAGTAAACACTTATCTAATCCATAATTGTATAGATTTTTACATACATGATATTCACACATTGATCTTTAATTTCATAGCAGGTAGTACTTAAATTCAACAAAACTGCACTTGTTACCAAGACCATAATATCAGGTAAAACTAATTAGTATCTCGCCAATATGGGGTTGTTTTTATCTTTAGTGGTTTAATGTTGCGATTATTGACACACTTATAAAATTGTTTATGAATTTGGTTGACCCTAAAATTTGATAACAGGTAAATTTAGAAAGAGATCATATGTCTACTGTAGAACCTATTGTGATAATTTTATGACTTATTTTTTGCTGATCAAAACAAAGCCATAAAACCCTTTCGCAGGTATTATATTTAATTATTTCATTATAAGCTATAAAATACTAAGAGCACATATTTAATACACCATTGTACACGAGTACTTATAGGGCTCTTTAAATTATCGTAATTTGAATGTTTTTTAGAGTAATTCCACTAAATTTTAATTTGAGAAAAATATAGTAGTTTCATAAATATTTCATAACGCCCCTAATATTAAATGCTAGAGCTGTAACCACTTACAATAACTACAGACTATAATCCGATGATAGCTTGCGAGTAGTAACCATTTATTTTTGATAGAAAACAACAAAAAAAACACCTTTTTCTGAAATTAAAGAAAACAGTTGAGTTTGACAGCATGCCACGCCCACAATTAGCAATAGTTTAAACTAATTTTTTAGTTTCAGAAAGCCTTGCTGCAATTGTTGAAAGTAAAACCGAACTCTATAAGGCCAGGCTCTCCCCAAACGAATGTTGTAAACCTTACTTTTCAAGTTTTATTCACACAATTGCCCACGAAAATACAACTCACTATGGCTCTCGATGTGGAGTCTCTTAAGAGGTGGCAAGAGTGAGTTGTATTTTCGTCGGCAATTGTGTGAAGAAAACTTGAAAAGTAAGGTTTACAACAGTAGTTCTCATTCGTTTGGGGAGAGCCTGGCCTTATAGAGTTCGGTTTTACTTTCAACAATTGCAACAAGGCTTTCTGAAGAGGGTTGTCACGGACCCGAATTCATGATAAAAGTAGTGTGCAGCCACGAAAATCAATGTCACTTTGCCATTTTGTTAAAAACTTGTCTTCTATTTAAATATAGAAACAAGAGGTATTGAGCCGGTTTAATCCCTGTTCAATGTGAAAAAAACATATATTGTTGAAGTGATGCCCCTGGCCGAAGAGTTTCGGGTCAATCCGGTACATAGAACCGGCAGTCGCGGGATTGACAGCACCAGTAAGAGTTCCTGCAATTAAAGTCTCCACCCAATATAAATTTATTACAATTACTTGTCAGTTGGCGAAGATAAGACGAAAATAATTGTTTTCCAGATGGATTCATTCCGAAAAATAGCAGGAGAATATATTTCCGTGACTTATACGCGTGGTGATGGCGTAAAAAGCAGTTGTGCTGCTGCAGTCTGTGGTGTAAGAAGCTGTGTATCTTGATGCTGTTACGAGGAAGATTGGGGTGAGTCTCATAGTTGGATGGTAATGACGATAGTTGGAAGGTGGCGATGATGACACCACATTCAGCTGACTGCAAAATACGTTCATACAGCGCGGGACAAAAAAAGTCCTTTTGGCTTACTACCTGTTGTAGTTCAGACCTGTACAGCTCCTAAAGTGCACCCCCTCCATGCAATGATTACACCATACAGACGCAGCACGATTGTGTATAAGGTTCTGACAAACCGAGCAGATCCAAGGTCCGGGGTTTTGAGAGCCGTGCTGGGAACAACATCACCTTATCTTAAAAGTTGAGTCTATTCAACAGCCTTTTTATAAGCAATCAAGTTGGCTGCTACATTGAAATTTAAGCCCTGGGATCGTACCAGCTTAGTGTTGGACACGACTTAAACTTGGGACTCACGCAGGCAGTCGTTTGCAAGGTAGTTTTAGAGACCTTTGATGTCTTTAAAAGCACAATTTGTCTTAAGAGGGTACAACTTAAAACGCTTAAGAAAATAAAGGCGCAACGTACACCTTAACGAATCTATTTTTTGCATTTTAGCTATATTCATCAATTAACCTCCATTTTTCAAATACCAATTCTCGGTTTAACCAAAAAAATTGAATCTTTTAAGAAATAGGTTTTCATTTCTGATTTTCTTCAGAAACCGGTTATTTTCATACAAGGAACTCATGTTGCTAAAAGAAAATAGAAAACAACTATTAACGCATTTACTTTTTAAATTATTATTATTTGTTCTTTGTATCTTTCACTTTTTCTACACAAATAAACAAAATATGATGTGGTTTTGTAGAAAAAAATCCAAACATTTTAACAAGTTATCTGTCTTGCTACGGCACATAGCATTAATATTGGACTGCCTAAACTCTAGGAATGAGGATTGTTATGTTTTAATGCGATCCAAAACTATTTCGGCATTCGTAAGCTAGTCCAGTTTTAAATCATCATTTAAAATCGGTAAATAACAATCTCAATTTGTTTCAGACAATTTGATTATATTTAAAACATTTATAATTACACGGTACCCTTAAAAAAAACGAGCGATTAATTTTGAATATGAGTTGGCCAAAAATATAAAATCCAAACCGTAATTGAAAGAAAATTTCATTTTTAATGAATCTGGTCCAGCTCACGTATGCTGCCATTTAGATCTAATGAAATCTACTGATGGCTCCCATGTACAGTCTTTGTAAAGGCGTACACAGGCTTTAAAAGCAGGCGTCGGCTAACCGTTGGCTTTCTTTAGCTAAGCTAATACTTTTACCTTTTATAAAAAATGAGAGCTAACACTTCTATTCAGCTTTTTCTCACTACTGTTCATTTCTATTAGCTCACGTTAACCATGGCCAAAAATCACACACATTTAGCCAACCACAGTCAGCAGCAGCCCAAAATTCTTTTTTAGGCAGCTTAAAATTCAAAATAGGTTGAGTAATGCTTTTGAGCTAACATAAGCTGACGACGAATGTGCAGCCGAAAAAATTGTGTAATATTCAGTGTTGTCAACGTAGAACGGAGAAGGATATAAACAGAGTAAAAATATTAAGACTAAAACGAATAAAACGTAACGATTTTTTCAGATTAATAATATTAAATATACTAAAGATAAGCAACAGTTCATGAATATCTCAACGATGCCTTTTTTGTGTTTTTTTTTAACGAGGGCGTCCGCAAAAGTAACTGGCCTAACATAAAAAGAACCTTTTTTTTTGGAATTATTATTATTTATTTCTCAACATAATCTCCTTCCAACTCAATACACTTCATCAAACATTTTTCAAGTTTTTAATTCTATCCGAAAAATAAGATTTTTCAAGACCTTTAAAATATGCTTCAGTTTCAGCAATAACCTCGCTATTGGACGAAAATTTTTTGCCACCGAGAAATTTTTTTAAATTTGGAAACAAGAAATAATCAGAAGGGGCTAAATCTGGACTATATGGTGGATGCGGAGCAATTTCAAATCGTAATTCGGCCGGTTTTTGTTGAGTTAAAAATGCTGTGTGTGAAGGAGCATTATCTTGATGAAAAAGAACTTTTTTTTTCTAAATGCGGTCGTTTTATCTTGATTTCTTCACTCAACCGATCCAATAATGCACAATAATATTCACTATTTATAGTTTTTCCTTTCTCAAGATAATCAATAAATATTCATCCCAAAATACTGTGGCCATTACTTTTCCTGCTGACTTAACAGTTTTCGCCTTCTTGGGACCACTTTTACCAGCTTCTATCCATTGTTTTGACTGTTCTTTGCATTCTGGGATGTAGTGATGGATCCATGTTTCATCAACAAATATGAATCGGCGCAAGAACTCTATAAATTACGCTGATAAATCGCTAAAAGATCCTCCGAATTGGTCCAACGGACGATTTTTTGGGGCAAAGTCAACAAACGCGGCACATATCTTGCGGATAGCTGTTTCATGTGGAGTTCATCATGTAAAATTCTCCAAACTTGTTTTTCGTGTATTTTAACAATATTAGCAAGTTCTCTGAGCTTTATTCGTCTATCTTTAGTCACTCCATTAAATAGTTTTCTAATGTTTTCAATAGTAGTAGCAGTTTTCGGTCTTCCAGAGCGTTGTTCATCTTCCGTACTTAAACGACCCATTTTAAATTGTTGAACCCAGGATTTCGCGGTGGAGTATGATGGTGCATTATCACCATGTACAGAATCCAATTCATTTTTGAATAATTGTGGCGTATAACCTTTCATATAAAAGAGTTTACCGCACGAAACTCTTTATTTTCCATTTTTCAAAAACTATAAAACTTGTTTACTTCAATCACCTGTAACAAAGAAAATAATCTTTAAATATTTCGGAAATTTTGACAGATGGCTTATAAGAGATTGCTTTTAAAAAACAAAAAAAAAGTTGCTAGTAAAACAGAAAATGTGCCAGGCCAGTTAGTTTTGCGGTCGCCCTCGTATATATGCTTTATTTGAATTATTGAATCTGCTCCAAAGGAGCCTAACAATAAGTACTTATATACGAATCTTAAGTATAATTTAATAATGAAGCCTAGTATGGATTTTTTGTTATGTGCTAGTTGGCAGGAATTTGCATTAATTTGGTCAAAATAGTATGTAACTGGTATGGATCACATGTCTAAGAATTTTAAACCTGGTTTGGCTTAAACCTCGTGATAAAGGGCCAGAGGACCCTTACAGTCATTTACAGAGTGTTCGCGATATTATGTAGAGTGAAAAACTCTAGTTATGTATGTAAAACGGATAACTCTAGAATAGCAGAGTGGACGACGTAATTTAGGTTTTTTCTGTTGACTTTTTCACGTTTGAGAGCATTTAAGCCACGTGACGTAGAATAAAGGATTCTACACAGGTAAAGGATTTTGTGAACAGCTGCAGACATATTTCTCCATGGGTAGTTGGTTGTATATATATTTTTGCAGTTTCCTTTACATAATCTCCAAATTTTCTAGAGTCAATTTCGTCATTGCACGCAAGTACTTCTAGGATTATTTTAAATCTGAAAATAAGGCTTAAGTCCACTTCTGTTATTTCAGATGCTGTTTCTGGATCTGAAAAGAATCTTCTTGCGGTATTGCCATAATTTGTATTGCCTGACCCTTGTTGTGGCTGAAATATAATCAATCCAAATTTCCGATATTCATCTTGAACTTGTTTCTTTTTTGAACTTCTTAAATCTTTGATATGTTTATGATATGATATGTTTGTGGGCGCGGTACAAAATTTGAAAGGCAAGATGCTAAAGGAATGGGTTATAGATGTAGCGGCCAATGGTATCAACGTGAGCTGTCAAGTGGATTCTGGATCACAAGCGAATCTAATGCCATCTAAGTTGCTGCGTAAGCTAAATATAAATAGTATTCATACTAAGATTAGAAATAGAATTTCAACGTTTAGTGGAGAAAAGTTGCCGGTAATAGGTGAATTTAATGTGCAGATCACATTTTAAGAAAAATCATATGAGGCAAAATTTTATGTGCTCGACATAGATTGGTAGGTAGTTTTGGGCCTTGATATGTCAGTGGAGATGAATCTAATTAAGATAGTAAATTCAATAAATAAAGAAAAAAAATTGAAAAGTACTCTGAAGTGTTTGAGGGGTCGGTCTGTTAAAAAATATGTGTCATTTGCGGCTTAAGGAGAAGAGCCAACCCGTAGTAGATCCCCCGCAGAGTACCATTTAGTCTTCTAAAGCCACTAAAAAAGGAGCTGGAAAGAATGCAAAATCTGAATGTCATTGTTGAAGAGACGGAGCCAATTGAATGGGTAAATTCTGTTGTTTTGGTTACTAAACCAAACGGCTCACTTAGACTGTGTTTAGATCCAAGAAATTTAAATAAAGTTATTGTTAGATCTCGATATTCTTTTCCGAATATAGACGAGTGTAAGTCATAGATGAGTGGGTCGACAATTTTTTGTACTCGATGCAAATTCCGGGTTTTAGATGATCCCATTGAGTGAAGTTTCCACGAAACTATGCACCTTTGCCACACCTTTGGTAGATATCGATTTTTAAGATTGCCATTTGGTATTAATGCAGCTCCAGAAAATTTTCACGCAGAAATGATTAGATTGTTTGGCGATATTAAGGGCCTTATAATATATATGGATGATTTTATGATACATGTATCAACTATAGAGGAGCATAATAGGATTATGGTTCAAGTATTGGAAAGAGCTAAACTATTAGGACTACGATTAAACAAATCAAAATCGAATTTTCTTCAGAATAAAATAAAATTTATTGGACATATTTTCAGTGAGAAAGGCGTCAGACCCGATAACGAAAAAATAAAATCGATAGTCGAGTTTCCAACCCCAAAAACTGTGCAAGAGCTTCAACGATTTTTAGGTATGATAAACTATTTAGGTCAATTTATTGAAAATATGTCAACTAAAAACAAGAATTTGAGAGATCTTTTAAAAAAAGAAACCTTGTGGCATTGGGGTAAGAATCAGGAAGATGAATTTAACAACTTGAGAAAGGAAATAACAAATAGTCCGGTGTTGACATATTATGATCCAACGAAACAAATAACTTTGTCAGTGGATGCTTCGAAGTTTGCTATGGGAATATTGCATGATAAAAGACCAATTGCATATGCCTTGGCGTCTTTGATGAATTGTCAGGCAAATTATGCACAAATTGAGAAAGAACTATTCGCTATACTTTTTGGATGTACTAGGTTCCACCAATACATTTATGGTCACAAGTCGAAACTGATCATAAGCCCATCGTATCCCTTTTTGACAAGCCTTTACATAAAATTCCTCATCGACTTCAAAGATTTATGATGAGGCTTTTGGCATATGATCTAGTAGTGACATATAAGCCGGGAAAGTACCTGCATATTGCAGATACTCTGTCGAGAGCTCCACTAAGAGAGAATTCACGAGTGAATATCGATAAAGATATTGACTTACATTGGAGGACATAAAAAAAACGTAGTCAAGAAGATGAAGTATTTAGAAAAATTATTAATTATGTGAAAGAGGGATGGCCTAGTTGCAAAAAATTGTGTGATGCAGAGGTTGTTCCATATTTACATGTCAAAGATGATATCAGTTTAATAAATGGGTAACTGTTCAAAAATAACAGAATAATTGTGCCAAAAGTTATGCGGTCGAAAATATTGAAAAAACTACATGAAGGCCATTTTGGAGTACAGCGATGCCAAAGCTTAGCAAGAGATTCTGTATACTGGCCCAACATCAATAATGACATACATTATGTTATATCCTGCTGCGAAGTATGCATAAGATATAGAAATGCGAATGCTAAGGAGCAGTTACTGTGTCATAACATAGCGCCTATTCCATGGTACAGAGTGGAAATGGATCTTTTTTGAGTTTCGAGGAAAATATTTTTTATTAGTAGTTGATTATTTTTCCAAATATGTAGAAGTTGAGCCTTTGAATGCAGGTTTTTCAAGTCAATTAGTAATCAATAAATTAAAAGGCATTTTTGCCAGACAAGGTATTCCAACTATATTAATTTCGGATAATGGCCCTTCTTTTAGCTCAAATGACTGCAAAATTTTGTGCAGAATGGGGAATAAGTCACCAGACTTCTAGCCCATATTTTCCAAGGTCAAATGGCCTGGCGGAAAGAACAATTTAGACGATTAAAAAAAATTTAAAAAAATGTAGAGATACAGGCGCTGATTATTATACGTATACTCCATTATCGGACTACAAGGAAGAACAATATGGCGAGCCCAGCAGAACTTTTAATGTCAAGGGTCTTAAGAACGAAATTGCCATCCATGTCGAAAACTTTAAAGCCAAGATTAGTAAAGTCAAATGAAAATTAAAAGTATAAGGCAGAACATTGAGAAAAAGTAAAACAGAATTACAACAAAAATACGAAAAATCTTAAGCCTGTTATCGTTGGTAATCGAATTTATTTTGAAAAGAACCCATTGTCTGTATGGTTTCCTGGTACTATTGTCGAGATTTGTCGAGAACCTAGATCATATCTGATAAAGGATGTCACCTATAGAAGAAATAGGCAGCATATTCTTGATAATCCAAAGAAGTTCCATGATGTTTCGGAAGTAGAAAGTAAGGAAAAAAGTACAACTAATGACAATACTCCTGATGTAACCGAACAGACAACGAAAACATTTGAAAATAATTATTCAAGAAGTGGTAGCCAAATAAAGCCATTGAGGTTTGGGTTTGAAGATTAGTTATTTTTAATTATATTCATATAGGAGATCTTGCCTTGCTCTATAGGTCATTTATGTATCTATTCAAGTTTGATTGTTTTTAACTGTAAACTTACACATTTATTATAAGCATTTGTTTACATAAATTATTTATTCATATACGTTATGTGTACATATTATTAAAAGGGAAGATGTTGTATGTATACTTGTGAATACCCTTAGTATTATCGATATAGACCTTATGGGAATATTTAACATCCCTGTCATAGGCAATAAGTACTTTGAAAACCAAACAGAGCAGACATTACAAATAAAGGCAAGAACAGGAATACAACAATCAGCATTGAGATTCCGTCCGCCTTTGTTGATGACTTTGCGCTGCGGATGACATGGGCAACTTCGCGAACGTAAATTGTGGTGGTGCCTCTTCGACTCGGAGAGCGCGGATATGACGCAATACTCTCCTTTTCGCCTTATCACTCTCTAAGTGCTAAATAAAAAAACCGGTTAAAATAACACGCCAACCGCTTCGGATCTGTCACTGTTCTATCACCGAACGTGACAGCTGTCCGATCTTTCTTCCTTACAGGGTTAGAGAGCGATTCGACCGTTGTCCTCAACTTACCAATTCCGGAACTCAAGTTGCACTGCTTTACGTGGTCTAGCCATTTGTTCCGCCTATATTCGTTGACGAACCAACTGATCTCGGAGTTGAGATCCCTAATTCTGGGGTCGGTAGGGTTTGAGCGACGAATGTCATCACGCTCATCTGCGAGTCCCGCTGCCTCTGCTGGGAAGTTTGGCCGTACTTCGGGTATTCGACCAGCAGGGATATGGCGAGCGGCTGCTGCGTTAAAGATGGACCAGAACTTTTTCTCGGCTACCCGAACAACCGACGGAATAGCTAGAGTATTAAAGCTGTGGTTGGTGGCTTTTCTGAAGGCCTCCCAATCAGCCTTTTCTGATTGAGAAACGTACGGCGGTCAGAGGTTATGAAATCGGGTGGTCTACTTATGGAGAGAATTATGGGAAGTTGGTCCGATCCCAGTGAGATGGCGGAATACCAGGTGACGTCGTTAATCAGGCCAGGCGATGCCAAAGTTATGTCTGGCGAGCTATGGCAATCGCCCATAATCCGTGTGGGGGCGTCCTCATTCACAGTGCAGAACGTAGAGCTATCAATTTGCTCTGCCAAAGCTATGCCCCTCTGGTCGTTGTCTAGAAGAGAATGCCACTGTTCGTGGTAAGCATTAAAGTCTCCTAGGGCCAAGCGGTTATTGCCTTGTAGCAAATTGCTAATGTCAGGCAGATAACGCGGGGCACAGCTACCAACCGGCCGGATTTATACGTTGTACAGCTTTATTTCGGCAGTTCCAGACTTGACTGCTACCGCCATACATTCCATGTATGGGTCTCTAGAGTCAAGCTCAGGCGAAATAGGTCTGTACTGCACAGAATGGTGTAACAGGAAAGCAAGTCCCCCACCTCCACTTACGTCGCACGTTGTATCCGTCACAACTGTGCAGACTGCAGGTGGCATTCTCCGACTCATACATTCTATTACCTCACTGATTTTGTTGGGTAGGCCATTGCAATTAAATCGCAAAATTGATGCACTGTCAAGAGTGGCAACAGCAATCTGTGGTGTAAGATGCTGTTGCGAGGGCGACTGCGGGGAAGTCTCGTAGTTGGATGATGATGACGACGAAAATGTAGACAACGCACAGTGGCTGAAAATCGTTTTTCGTTGCCCAAAATTCTGTAACTTTGAACCGATTAAAATATTTAAGTTATTTTTTTTAATGAATAGATATTTAGTTCAGCTTCACTCAGTTTTAATTACATTAAAAGTGATTGAGGACTTTTTAAGTAATTCTAGGTCAAAGTTAAACTTTTGATTTTTACGTTAACTTTTAGAGTGAAATATGGGATTTTAATAGCATTTGTAACAATTTTAAGTTCTGTTTATTATTATTTTTTACTAATACTATGTTTTTCGTACATAAATAACAATGCCAATTATAATTATTATTCATAATTATTATAGATCTTCATTTGTGAAATTTCGTGGAATTTTTCTAGTATTGTGCTCTCTATAAAATCTGTAAACCTTGTTACTTTTTTTTCCTGAGCCTCCTCTGATATTTCTCCAAGTGGCACCAAATGATATTTAATGACATCTTCTCCATGGTAAAGGATTTTGTGAACTGTTGCAGACATATTTCTCCATGGGTAGTCGGTTGTATATATATTTTTGCAGTTTCCTTTACATAATCTCCAAATTTTCTAGAGTCAATTTCGTCATTGCACGCAAGTACTTCTAGGATTATTTTAAATCTGAAAATAAGGCTTAAGTCCACTCCTGTTATTTCAGATGCTGTTTCTGGATCTGAAAAGAATCTTCTTGCGGTATTGCCATCATTTGTATTGCCTGACTCTTGTTTTGGCTGAATATAATCAATCCCAATTTCCGATATTCATCTTGAACATGTTTCTGTTTTGAACTTCTTAAATCTTTGTTGGTCTCGTTGTTTCTTATTGATCCTAAAGACCCGAAATCCAAATCAAAACTGATTTTTAGTATGTGTTCCATAAGTGGTATTCTTGCATGTAGTGGTGATAATCCAAATTCTTATGCATCCGTACTATCTAATGATTTTGTCAGGACTTGATTTAAAGGGTTGATGTTGCTTGGCATATAATGCAGCTCGATGCAGCCTTCGTGTTAGTCAAAGACTGACGTACTTCTCCATCTATCATTGTCAGCTCTAATTGGTAGCTTACTTCAATTTGCTGTCCATCTAACTGTAATTGTAATGGCTGTAGTGTTGCAATTAAGTCTTGATATCACTAAGTTCTTTCTTAATGGCATCATGAGTTTCTCTTTCGAATTCAAATTTGATTGGCCTGCAGTATTTCGTAGAAGATGGTGTCTCATGTTCCAAATATCCCTTGTTTGCATTCTAGGCTCTGAATCTCCCAACATCTTTTTTAATCGCAATGGTACAAATGATACCATGAACATATCTGAGTCCGAAATATTTCCACATACAACTTGTCCCGAATAACCATCACATCCCCATTTACAAAAAAGAATTAACTTTGTGTTTCCATATTTCTTTAACTCATTTTCTGATATTGATTATAGCAAACGTTCGGCTATGTGATCAAGCAGAGATTGTTGTATCTCTGCCGAATTTGGTGTAATTGTATAGTGTCCTTTGATGGCAAACAGTCTATTTTAGCAGCGGTTATGTGATGATATGCTAGATACAAATTTGAGCCCTTTTCAATCGCACACAATCTGAGCTGAATATATTGCTGTTGTGTTAATTTCAAATCCAGAAATAATGCTAATCCAGAAATAATGCCTCCTCATTTGTGAACTGTTTTGCATCGCTCGGAGTTGGTATACTTTTAAGAATCCGTTTTGTTCTCATCGGACTGGCTTTAACAACCTTTTCAATGATATCCACTTTTGTAAATTTGTTCTGTGATCGTAATTGATGTAGGAAAGATTCCTTTTATATTTGTACAACTAATTTCATCGTTAACATCTTTAAGTTTCCGCCTCTTAGATTTATCGCTGCAGTTGTCCAATGATTTGCGTGGTCTTCCAGGCTTATCTTGCATTGCTGTTTCTGCAGCGACAGTAAGTTGGCCTTCTAACCAGTTTGCACTTTTTATATAAAACTTTTGTTTACTGTAGCTAACTTCTTTGTAGCGTTTTTTTAGTGCTTTGACGAAATTAGATATTTGTTCTTGTATTTCGGTGCTACACGAATTTAAGTTTAATTTTATTTTAACGTAACTAAGAACATCTTACTGGTTTTTGTTTCTAAAATACTCTTCGCCCAGTTCCTTATAACTGAAGCTCTCCATATTTTTCTGAATATTTTTATTTGCATCTGTTATGTTTTGTCACTTGCGAATATACTTCCGTACACTTAATGGATTAACTTATTACTGAGTAAACACTTATCTAATCCGTAATTGTATAGATTTTTACATACATGATATTCACACATTGATCTTTAATTTCATAGCAGGTAGTACTTAAATTCAACAAAACTGCACTTGTTACCAAGACCATAATATCAAGTAAAACTAATTAGTATCTCGCAATTGTGTGAAGAAAACTTGAAAAGTAAGGTTTACAACATTCGTTTGGGGAGAGCCTGGCCTTATAGAGTTCGGTTTTACTTTCAACAATTGCAACAAGGCTTTCTGAAGAGATTTGTCACGGACCCGAATTCATGATAAAAGTAGTGTGCAGCCACGAAAATCAATGTCACTTTGCCATTTAGTTAAAAACTTGTCTTCTATTTAAATATAGAAGCAAGAGGTCTTGAGCCGGTTTAATCCCTGTTCAATGTGAAAAAACATATATTGTTGAAGTGATGCCCCTGGCCGAAGAGTTTCGGGTCAATCCGGTACATAGAACCGGCAGTCGCGGGATTGACAGCACCAGTAAGAGTGCCTGCAATTAAAGTCTCCACCCAATATAAATTTATTACAATTACTTGTCAGTTGGCGAAGATAAGACGAAAATAATTGTTTTCCAGATGGATTCATTCCGGAAAACAGCAGGAGAATATATTTCCGCGACTTATACGCGTGGTGATGGCGTGAAAAGCAGTTGTGCTGCTGCAATCTGTTGTGTAATATGCTGTGTATCTTGATGCTGTTACGAGGAAGATTGGGGTGAGTCTCATAGTTGGATGGTAATGACGATAGTTGAAAGGTGGCGATGATGGCACCACATTCAGCTGACTGCGAAATACGTTCATACAGCATGGGACAAAAAAAGTCCTTTTGGCTTACTACCTGATGTGGTTCTGAACTGAACAGCTCCTAAAGTGCACCCCCTCCATGCAATGATTACACCATACAGACGCAGCACGATTGTGTATAAGGTTCTGACAAACCGAGCAGATCCAAGGTCCGGGGTTTTGTGACCCGTGCCGGGAACAACATCACCTTATCTTAAAAGTTGAGTCTATTCAACAGCCTTTTTGCAAGCAATCAAGTTGGCTGCTACATTAAAATTTAAGCCCTGGGATCGTACCAGCTTAGTGTTGGACACGACTTAAACTTGGGACTCACGCAGGCAGTAGTTTGCAAGGTAGTTTTAGAGACCTTTGATGTCTTTAAAAGCACAATTTGTCTTAAGGGGGTACAACTTAAAACGAACGCTTAAGAAAATAAAGGCGCAACGTACACCTTAACGAATCTATTTTTTGCATTTTAGCTATATTCATCAATTAACCTCCATTTTCCAAATACCAATTCTCGGTTGAACCAAAAAAATTGAATCTTTTAAGAAATAGGTTTTCATTTCTGATTTTCTTCAGAAACCGGTTATTTTCATACAAGGAACTCATGTTGCTAAAAGAAAATAGAAAACAACTATTAACGCATTTACTTTTTAAATTATTATTATTTGTTCTTTGTATCTTTCACTTTTTCTACACAAATAAACAAAATATGATGTGGTTTTGTAGAAAAAAATCCAAACATTTTAACAAGTTATCTGCCTTGCTTCAGCACATAGCATTATTATTGGACTGCCTAAACTCTAGGAATGAGGATTTGTATGTTTTAATGCGATTCCAAAACTATTTCGGCATTCGTAAGCTAGTCCAATTTTAAAACATAATTTAAAATCGGTAAATAACAATCTCAATTTGTTTCAGACAATTTGATTATATTTAAAACATTTATAATTACACGGTACCCTGAAAAAAAACGAGCGATTAATTTTGAATATGAGTTGGCCAAAAATATAAAATCCAAACCGTAATTGAAAGAAAATTTCATCTTTAATGAATCTGGTCCAGCTCACGTATGCTGCCATTTAGATCTAATGAAATCTACTGATGGCTCCCATGTACAGTCTTTGTAAAGGCGTACACAGGCTTTAAAAGCAGGCGTCGGCTAACCGTTGGCTTTCTTTAGCAAAGCTAATACTTTTACCTTTTATAAAAAATGAGAGCTAACACTTCTATTCAGCTTTTTCTCACTACTGTTCATTTCTATTAGCTCACGTTAACCATGGCCAAAAATCACACACATTTAGCCAACCACAGTCAGCAGCAGCCCAAAATTCTTTTTTAGGCAGCTTAAAATTCAAAATAGGTTGAGTAATGCTTTTAAGCTAACATAAGCTGACGACGAATGTGCAGCCGAAAAAATTGTGTAATATTCAGTGTTGTCAACGTAGAACGGAGAAGGATATACACAGAGTAAAAATATTAAGACTAAAACGAATAAAACGTAACGATTTTTTCAGATTAATAATATTAAATATACTAAAGATAAGCAACAGTTCATGAATATCTCAACGATGCCTTTTTTGTGTTTTTTTTTTAACGAGGGCGACCGCAAAAGTAACTGGCCTAACATAAAAAGAACCTTTTTTTTTTGGAATTATTATTATTTATTTCTCAACATAATCTCCTTCCAACTCAATACACTTCATCAAACATTTTTCAAGTTTTTAATTCTATCCGAAAAATAAGATTTTTCAAGACCTTTAAAATATGCTTCAGTTTCAGCAATAACCTCGCTATTGGACGAAAATTTTTTGCCACCGAGAAATTTTTTTAAATTTGGAAACAAGAAATAATCAGAAGGGGCTAAATCTGGACTATATGGTGGATGCGGAGCAATTTCAAATCGTAATTCGGCCGGTTTTTGTTGAGTTAAAAATGCTGTGTGTGAAGGAGCATTATCTTGATGAAAAAGAACTTTTTTTTCTAAATGCGGTCGTTTTATCTTGATTTCTTCACTCAACCGATCCAATAATGCACAATAATATTCACTATTTATAGTTTTTCCTTTCTCAAGATAATCAATAAATATTCATCCCAAAATACTGTGGCCATTACTTTTCCTGCTGACTTAACAGTTTTCGCCTTCTTGGGACCACTTTTACCAGCTTCTATCCATTGTTTTGACTGTTCTTTGCATTCTGGGATGTAGTGATGGATCCATGTTTAATCAACAGTTATGAATCGGCGCAAGAACTCTATAAATTACGCTGATAAATCGCTAAAAGCTCCTCCGAATTGGTCCAACGGACGATTTTTTGGGGCAAAGTCAACAAACGCGGCACATATCTTGCGGATAGCTGTTTCATGTGGAGTTCATCATGTAAAATTCTCCAAACTTGTTTTTCGTGTATTTTAACAATATTAGCAAGTTCTCTGAGCTTTATTCGTCTATCTTTAGTCACTCCATTAAATAGTTTTTTAATGTTTTCAATAGTAGTAGCAGTTTTCGGTCTTCCAGAGCGTTGTTCATCTTCCGTACTTAAACGACCCATTTTAAATTGTTGAACCCAGGATTTCGCGGTGGAGTATGATGGTGCATTATCACCATGTACAGAATCCAATTCATCTTTGAATAATTGTGGCGTATAACCTTTCATATAAAAGTGTTTACCGCACGAAACTCTTTATTTTCCATTTTTCAAAAACTATAAAACTTGTTTACTTCAATCACCTGTAACAAAGAAAATAATCTTTAAATATTTCGGAAATTTTGACAGATGGCTTATAAGAGATTGCTTTTAAAAAACAAAAAAAAAGTTGCTAGTAAAACAGAAAATGTGCCAGGCCAGTTAGTTTTGCGGTCGCCCTCGTATATATGCTTTATTTGAATTATTGAATCTGCTCCAAAGGAGCCTAACAATAAGTACTTATATACGAATCTTAAGTATAATTTAATAATGAATCCTAGTATGGATTTTTTGTTATGTGCTAGTTGGCAGGAATTTGCATTAATTTGGTCAAAATAGTATGTAACTGGTATGGATCACATGTCTAAGAATTTTAAACCTGGTTTGGCTTAAACCTCGTGATAAAGGGCCAGAGGGCCCTTACAGTCATTTACAGAGTGTTCGCGATATTATGTAGAGTGGAAAAACTCTAGTTATGTATGTAAAACGGATAACTCTAGAATAGCTGAGTGGACGACGTAATTTAGGTTTTTTCTGTTGACTGTTTTAAGGATCACGTATGAGAGCATTTAAGCCACGTGACGTAGAATAAAGGATTCTACACAGTCGTTTTGAAGTGCTCGTTCGCGATTTGTATTGACTGTTTGAATGATCACTTGTAAGAGCATTTAAGCCACGTGACGTAGAAAAAGAGTTCTACACAGTCTTTTTTTAGTGTTCGTTCGCGATTACTTTTGACTGTTTTAAAGATCACGTATAAGAGCATTTAAGCCACGTGACGTAGAAAAAAGAATTCTACACAGTCTTTTGGGCGCGTGTGCTCGCGATTACTGTTACGGATGAAGCACAAGTGTAGATTAGAAAACGAGGCGTTCGTTTCTCCGAAGTCTTGAAGAGCTTTGACTGCACAATAATTGTCTAACAAGTATGTTATCGTGATGTTCGTTTTTTGTTAAACTATTAAATTTATCTCTTTTTTGATGAAGCTGCCTCTGCTGGGAAGTTTGGTCGTACTTCGGGTATTCGACCAGCAAGGATATGGCGAGCGGCTGCTGCGTTAATGATGGACCCCTCTGGTCGTTGTCTAGAAGAGAATGCCACAGTTCGTGGTGAGCATTAAAGTCTCCTAGGACCAAGCGGTTATTGCCTTGTAGCAAATTGCTAATGTCAGGCAGATAACGCGAGGCACAGCTACCAACCGGCGGGATGTATACGTTGTACAGCTCTATTTCGGCAGTTCCAGACTTGACTGCTACCGCCATACATTCCATGTATGGGTCTCTAGAGTCAAGCTCAGGCGTAATAGGTTTGTACTGCACAGAGTGGTGTAACAGGAAAGCAAGTTCCTCACCTCCACTTACGTAGCACGTTGTATCCGTCACAACTGTGCAGACTGCAGGTGGCATTCAGCTTTGTTTCTTGGATCGCAGCGACCATAATGTTTCTCCGACTCATACATTCTATTACCTCACTGATTTTGTTGGGTAGGCCATTGCAATTAAATTGCAAATTGGTCAGGAGTGCCAACAGCAATCTGTGGTGTAAGATGCGACTGTGGGGGAGTCTCGTAGTTGGATGATGATGACGACGACGAAAATGTAGACAACGCACAGTGGCTGAAAATCGTTTTTCGTTGCCCAAAATTCTGTAACTTTTGAACCGATTAAAATATTAAAGTTATTTTTTTTAATGGATAGATATTTGGTTCAGCTTGACTTAGTTTTAATTACAAAAAAATTCATTAAGGAATTTTTAAAGAATTCTAGGTCAAAGTTAAACTTTTGTTTTTTTTTTAACTTTTAGAGTGAAATATGGGTTTATTATTTTTTGCAATAGATTTTAATAGCATTTGTAACAATGGTAGGTTCTGTTTATTATTATTTTTTACTAATACTATGTTTTTCGTACTTAAATAACAATGCCAATTATAATTATTATTCATTTGACTCAAATATTGATTGCAAATATTCCATATTTTGTTCTGTGCTATTTCTGTTCTATAGTAGTTTTTTGGCTTCTTCATCTAAATCCCGATGTTACACTTTCCATTGATTGCGAATACTGGAGATGAACGGATCTGACGTGGAATTACGTGATATTTTTCTAGTATTGTGCTCTCTATAAAATCTATTATCCTTGTTTCTTTTTTCCTGAGCCTCTTCTGATATTTCTCCAAGTGGCACCAAATGATAATTAATGACATCTTCATGGTAAAGGATTTTGTGAACTGTTGCAGACATATTTCTCCATGGGCAGTTGGTTATATATATATTTTTGCAGTTTCCTTTACATAATCTCCAAATTTTCTAGAGTCAATTTCGTCATTGCACGCAAGTACTTCTAGGATTATTTTAAATCTGAAAATAAGGCTTAAGTCCACTTCTGTTATTTCAGATGCTGTTTCTGGATCTGAAAAGAATCTTCTTGCGGTATTGCCATAATTTGTATTGCCTGACCCTTGTAGTGGCTGAAATATAATCAATCCAAATTTCCGATATTCATCTTTTTTGAACTTCTTAAATCTTTGATATGTTTATGATATGATATGTTTGTGGGCGCGGTACAAAATTTGAAAGGCAAGATGCTAAAGGAATGGGTTATAGATGTAGCGGCCAATGGTATCAACGTGAGCTGTCAAGTGGATTCTGGATCACAAGCGAATCTAATGCCATCTAAGTTGCTGCGTAAGCTAAATATAAATAGTATTCATACTAAGATTAGAAATAGAATTTCAACGTTTAGTGGAGAAAAGTTGCCGGTAATAGGTGAATTTAATGTGCAGATCACATTTTAAGAAAAATCATATGAGGCAAAATTTTATGTGCTCGACATAGATTGGTAGGTAGTTTTGGGCCTTGATATGTCAGTGGAGATGAATCTAATTAAGATAGTAAATTCAATAAATAAAGAAAAAAAAATTGAAAAGTACTCTGAAGTGTTTGAGGGATCGGTCTGTTAAAAAATATGTGTCATTTGCGGCTTAAGGAGAAGAGCCAACCCGTAGTAGATCCCCCGCAGAGTACCATTTAGTCTTCTAAAGCCACTAAAAAGGAGCTGGAAAGAATGCAAAATCTGAATGTCATTGTTGAAGAGACGGAGCCAATTGAATGGGTAAATTCTGTTGTTTTGGTTACTAAACCAAACGGCTCACTTAGACTGTGTTTAGATCCAAGAAATTTAAATAAAGTTATTGTTAGATCTCGATATTCTTTTCCGAATATAGACGAGTGTAAGTCATAGATGAGTGGGTCGACAATTTTTTGTACTCGATGCAAATTCCGGGTTTTAGATGATCCCATTGAGTGAAGTTTCCACGAAACTATGCACCTTTGCCACACCTTTGGTAGATATCGATTTTTAAGATTGCCATTTGGTATTAATGCAGCTCCAGGAAATTTTCACGCAGAAATGATTAGATTGTTTGGCGATATTAAGGGCCTTATAATATATATGGATGATTTTATGATACATGTATCAACTATAGAGGAGCATAATAGGATTATGGTTCAAGTATTGGAAAGAGCTAAACTATTAGGACTACGATTAAACAAATCAAAATCGAATTTTCTTCAGAATAAAATAAATTTATTGGACATATTTTCAGTGAGAAAGGAGTCAGACCCGATAACGAAAAAATAAAATCGATAGTCGAGTTTCCAACCCCAAAAACTGTGCAAGAGCTTCAACGATTTTTAGGTATGATAAACTATTTAGGTCAATTTATTGAAAATATGTCAACTAAAAACAAGAATTTGAGAGATCTTTTAAAAAAAGAAACCTTGTGGCATTGGGGTAAGAATCAGGAAGATGAATTTAACAACTTGAGAAAGGAAATAACAAATAGTCCGGTGTTGACATATTATGATCCAACGAAACAAATATCTTTGTCAGTGGATGCTTCGAAGTTTGCTATGGGAATATTGCATGATAAAAGACCAATTGCATATGCCTTGGCGTCTTTGATGAATTGTCAGGCAAATTATGCACAAATTGAGAAAGAACTATTCGCTATACTTTTTGGATGTACTAGGTTCCACCAATACATTTATGGTCACAAGTCGAAACTGATCATAAGCCCCTCGTATCCCTTTTTGACAAGCCTTTACATAAAATTCCTCATCGACTTCAAAGATTTATGATGAGGCTTTTGGCATATGATCTAGTAGTGACATATAAGCCGGGAAAGTACCTGCATATTGCAGACACTCTGTCGAGAGCTCCACTAAGAGAGAATTCACGAGTGAATATCGATAAAGATATTGACTTACATTGGAGGACATAAAAAAAACGTAGTCAAGAAGATGAAGTATTTAGAAAAATTATTAATTATGTGAAAGAGGGATGGCCTAGTTGCAAAAAATTGTGTGATGCAGAGGTTGTTCCATATTTACATGTCAAAGATGATATCAGTTTAATAAATGGGTAACTGTTCAAAAATAACAGAATAATTGTGCCAAAAGTTATGCGGTCGAAAATATTGAAAAAACTACATGAAGGCCATTTTGGAGTACAGCGATGCCAAAGCTTAGCAAGAGATTCTGTATACTGGCCCAACATCAATAATGACATACATAATGTTATATCCTGCTGCGAAGTATGCATAAGATATAGAAATGCGAATGCTAAGGAGCAGTTACTGTGTCATAACATAGCGCCTATTCCATGGTACAGAGTGGAAATGGATCTTTTTTGAGTTTCGAGGAAAATATTTTTTATTAGTAGTTGATTATTTTTCCAAATATGTAGAAGTTGAGCCTTTGAATGCAGGTTTTTCAAGTCAATTAGTAATCAATAAATTAAAAGGCATTTTTGCCAGACAAGGTATTCCAACTATATTAATTTCGGATAATGGCCCTTCTTTTAGCTCAAATGACTGCAAAATTTTGTGCAGAATGGGGAATAAGTCACCAGACTTCTAGCCCATATTTTCCAAGGTCAAATGGCCTGGCGGAAAGAACAATTTAGACAATTAAAAAAATTTTAAAAAAATGTAGAGATACAGGCGCTGATTATTATACGTATACTCCATTATCGGACTACAAGGAAGAACAATATGGCGAGCCCAGCAGAACTTTTAATGTCAAGGGTCTTAAGAACGAAATTGCCATCCATGTCGAAAACTTTAAAGCCAAGATTAGTAAAGTCAAATGAAAATTAAAAGTATAAGGCAGAACATTGAGAAAAAGTAAAACAGAATTACAACAAAAATACGAAAAATCTTAAGCCTGTTATCGTTGGTAATCGAATTTATTTTAAAAAGAACCCATTGTCTGTATGGTTTCCTGGTAGTATTGTCGAGATTTGTCGAGAACCTAGATCATATCTGATAAAGGATGAAGAAGGTGTCACCTATAGAAGAAATAGGCAGCATATTCTTGATAATCCAAAGAAGTTCCATGATGTTTCGGAAGTAGAAAGTAAGGAAAAAAAGTACAACTAATGACAATACTCCTGATGTAACCGAACAGACAACGAAAACATTTGAAAATAATTATTCAAGAAGTGGTAGCCAAATAAAGCCATTGAGGTTTGGGTTTGAAGATTAGTTATTTTTAATTATATTCATATAGGAGATCTTGCCTTGCTCTATAGGTCATTTATGTATCTATTCAAGTTTGATTGTTTTTAACTGTAAACTTACACATTTATTATAAGCATTTGTTTACATAAATTATTAATCATATACGTTATGTGTACATATTATTAAAAGGGAAGATGTTGTATGTATACTTGTGAATACCCTTAGTATTATCGATATAGACCTTATGGGAATATTTAACATCCCTGTCATAGGCAATAAGTACTTTGTAAACCAAACAGAGCAGACATTACAAATAAAGGCAAGAACAGGAATACAACAATCAGCATTGAGATTCCGTCCGCCTTTGTTGATGACTTTGCGCTGCGGATGACATGGGCAACTTCGCGAACGTAAATTGTGGTGGTGCCTCTTCGACTCGGAGAGCGCGGATATGACGCAATACTCTCCTTTTCGCCTTATCACTCTCTAAGTGCTAAATAAAAAAACCGGTTAAAATAACACGCCAACCGCTTCGGATCTGTCACTGTTCTATCACCGAACGTGACAGCTGTCCGATCTTTCTTCCTTACAGGGTTAGAGAGCGATTCGACCGTTGTCCTCAACTTACCAATTCCGGAACTCAAGTTGCACTGCTTTACGTGGTCTAGCCATTTGTTCCGCCTATATTCGTTGACGAACCAACTGATCTCGGAGTTGAGATCCCTAATTCTGGGGTCGGTAGGGTTTGAGCGACGAATGTCATCACGCTCATCTGCGAGTCCCGCTGCCTCTGCTGGGAAGTTTGGCCGTACTTCGGGTATTCGACCAGCAGGGATATGGCGAGCGGCTGCTGCGTTAATGATGGACCAGAACTTTTTCTCGGCTACCCGAACAACCGACGGAATAGCTAGAGTATTAAAGCTGTGGTTGGTGGCTTTTCTGAAGGCCTCCCAATCAGCCTTTTCTGATTGAGAAACGTACGGCGGTCAGAGGTTATGAAATTGGGTGGTCTACTTATGGAGAGAATTATGGGAAGTTGGTCCGATCCCAGTGAGATGGCGGAATACCAGGTGACGTCGTTAATCAGGCCAGGCGATGCCAAAGTTATGTCTGGCGAGCTATGGCAATCGCCCATAATCCGTGTGGGGGCGTCCTCATTCACAGTGCAGAACGTAGAGCTATCAATTTGCTCTGCCAAAGCTATGCCCCTCTGGTCGTTGTCTAGAAGAGAATGCCGGTTATTGCCTTGTAGCAAATTGCTAATGTCAGGCAGATAACGCGGGGCACAGCTACCAACCGGCCGGATTTATACGTTGTACAGCTTTATTTCGGCAGTTCCAGACTTGACTGCTACCGCCATACATTCCATGTATGGGTCTCTAGAGTCAAGCTCAGGCGAAATAGGTCTGTACTGCACAGAATGGTGTAACAGGAAAGCAAGTCCCCCACCTCCACTTACGTCGCACGTTGTATCCGTCACAACTGTGCAGACTGCAGGTGGCATTCTCCGACTCATACATTCTATTACCTCACTGATTTTGTTGGGTAGGCCATTGCAATTAAATCGCAAAATTGATGCACTGTCAAGAGTGGCAACAGCAATCTGTGGTGTAAGATGCTGTTGCGAGGGCGACTGCGGGGAAGTCTCGTAGTTGGATGATGATGACGACGAAAATGTAGACAACGCACAGTGGCTGAAAATCGTTTTTCGTTGCCCAAAATTCTGTAACTTTGAACCGATTAAAATATTTAAGTTATTTTTTTTAATGAATAGATATTTAGTTCAGCTTCACTCAGTTTTAATTACATTAAAAGTGATTGAGGACTTTTTAAGTAATTCTAGGTCAAAGTTAAACTTTTGATTTTTACGTTAACTTTTAGAGTGAAATATGGGATTTTAATAGCATTTGTAACAATTTTAAGTTCTGTTTATTATTATTTTTTACTAATACTATGTTTTTCGTACATAAATAACAATGCCAATTATAATTATTATTCATAATTATTATAGATCTTCATTTGTGAAATTTCGTGGAATTTTTCTAGTATTGTGCTCTCTATAAAATCTGTAAACCTTGTTACTTTTTTTTCCTGAGCCTCCTCTGATATTTCTCCAAGTGGCACCAAATGATATTTAATGACATCTTATCCATGGTAAAGGATTTTGTGAACTGTTGCAGACATATTTCTCCATGGGTAGTCGGTTGTATATATATTTTTGCATTTCCTTTACATAATCTCCAAATTTTCTAAATCTGAAAATAAGGCTTAAGTCCACTCCTGTTATTTCAGATGCTGTTTCTGGATCTGAAAAGAATCTTCTTGCGGTATTGCCATCATTTGTATTGCCTGACTCTTGTTTTGGCTGAATATAATCAATCCCAATTTCCGATATTCATCTTGAACATGTTTCTGTTTTGAACTTCTTAAATCTTTGTTGGTCTCGTTGTTTCTTATTGATCCTAAAGACCCGAAATCCAAATCAAAACTGATTTTTAGTATGTGTTCCATAAGTGGTACTCTTGCATGTAGTGGTGATAATCCAAATTCTTATGCATCCGTACTACCTAATGATTTTGTCAGGACTTGATTTAAAGGGTTGATGTTGCTTGGCATATAATGCAGCTCGATGCAGCCTTCGTGTTAGTCAAAGACTGACCTACTTCTCCATCTATCATTGTCAGCTCTAATTGGTAGCTTACTTCAATTTGCTGTCCATCTAACTGTAATTGTAATGGCTGTAGTGTTGCAATTAAGTCTTGATATCACTAAGTTCTTTCTTAATGGCATCATGAGTTTCTCTTTCGAATTCAAATTTGATTGGCCTGCAGTATTTCGTAGAAGATGGTGTCTCATGTTCCAAATATCCCTTGTTTGCATTCTAGGCTCTGAATCTCCCAACATCTTTTTTAATCGCAATGGTACAAATGATACCATGAACATATCTGAGTCCGAAATATTTCCACATACAACTTGTCCCGAATAACCATCACATCCCCATTTACAAAAAAGAATTAACTTTGTGTTTCCATATTTCTTTAACTCATTTTCTGATATTGATTATAGCAAACGTTCGGCTATGTGATCAAGCAGAGATTGTTGTATCTCTGCCGAATTTGGTGTAGTTGTATAGTGTCCTTTGATGGCAAACAGTCTATTTTAGCAGCGGTTATGTGATGATATGCTAGATACAAATTTGAGCCCTTTTCAATCGCACGCAATCTGAGCTGAATATATTGCTGTTGTGTTAATTTCAAATCCAGAAATAATGCTAATCCAGAAATAATGCCTCCTCATTTGTGAACTGTTTTGCATCGCTCGGAGTTGGTATACTTTTAAGAATCCGTTTTGTTCTCATCGGACTGGCTTTAACAACCTTTTCAATGATATCCACTTTTGTAAATTTGTTCTGTGATCGTAATTGATGTAGGAAAGATTCCTTTTATATTTGTACAACTAATTTCATCGTTAACATCTTTAAGTTTCCGCCTCTTAGATTTATCGCTGCAGTTGTCCAATGATTTGCGTGGTCTTCCAGGCTTATCTTGCATTGCTGTTTCTGCAGCGACAGTAAGTTGGCCTTCTAACCAGTTTGCACTTTTTATATAAAACTTTTGTTTACTGTAGCTAACTTCTTTGTAGCATTTTTTTAGTGCTTTGACGAAATTAGATATTTGTTCTTGTATTTCGGTGCTACACGAATTTAAGTTTAATTTTATTTTAACGTAACTAAGAACATCTTACTGGTTTTTGTTTCTAAAATACTCTTCGCCCAGTTCCTTATAACTGAAGCTCTCCATATTTTTCTGAATATTTTTATTTGCATCTGTTATGTTTTGTCACTTGCGAATATACTTCCGTACACTTAATGGATTAACTTATTACTGAGTAAACACTTATCTAATCCGTAATTGTATAGATTTTTACATACATGATATTCACACATTGATCTTTAATTTCATAGCAGGTAGTACTTAAATTCAACAAAACTGCACTTGTTACCAAGACCATAATATCAAGTAAAACTAATTAGTATCTCGCAATTGTGTGAAGAAAACTTGAAAAGTAAGGTTTACAACATTCGTTTGGGGAGAGCCTGGCCTTATAGAGTTCGGTTTTACTTTCAACAATTGCAACAAGGCTTTCTGAAGAGATTTGTCACGGACCCGAATTCATGATAAAAGTAGTGTGCAGCCACGAAAATCAATGTCACTTTGCCATTTAGTTAAAAACTTGTCTTCTATTTAAATATAGAAGCAAGAGGTCTTGAGCCGGTTTAATCCCTGTTCAATGTGAAAAAACATATATTGTTGAAGTGATGCCCCTGGCCGAAGAGTTTCGGGTCAATCCGGTACATAGAACCGGCAGTCGCGGGATTGACAGCACCAGTAAGAGTGCCTGCAATTAAAGTCTCCACCCAATATAAATTTATTACAATTACTTGTCAGTTGGCGAAGATAAGACGAAAATAATTGTTTTCCAGATGGATTCATTCCGGAAAACAGCAGGAGAATATATTTCCGCGACTTATACGCGTGGTGATGGCGTGAAAAGCAGTTGTGCTGCTGCAATCTGTTGTGTAATATGCTGTGTATCTTGATGCTGTTACGAGGAAGATTGGGGTGAGTCTCATAGTTGGATGGTAATGACGATAGTTGAAAGGTGGCGATGATGGCACCACATTCAGCTGACTGCGAAATACGTTCATACAGCATGGGACAAAAAAAGTCCTTTTGGCTTACTACCTGATGTGGTTCTGAACTGAACAGCTCCTAAAGTGCACCCCCTCCATGCAATGATTACACCATACAGACGCAGCACGATTGTGTATAAGGTTCTGACAAACCGAGCAGATCCAAGGTCCGGGGTTTTGTGACCCGTGCCGGGAACAACATCACCTTATCTTAAAAGTTGAGTCTATTCAACAGCCTTTTTGCAAGCAATCAAGTTGGCTGCTACATTGAAATTTAAGCCCTGGGATCGTACCAGCTTAGTGTTGGACACGACTTAAACTTGGGACTCACGCAGGCAGTCGTTTGCAAGGTAGTTTTAGAGACCTTTGATGTCTTTAAAAGCACAATTTGTCTTAAGGGGGTACAACTTAAAACGAACGCTTAAGAAAATAAAGGCGCAACGTACACCTTAACGAATCTATTTTTTGCATTTTAGCTATATTCATCAATTAACCTCCATTTTCCAAATACCAATTCTCGGTTGAACCAAAAAAATTGAATCTTTTAAGAAATAGGTTTTCATTTCTGATTTTCTTCAGAAACCGGTTATTTTCATACAAGGAACTCATGTTGCTAAAAGAAAATAGAAAACAACTATTAACGCATTTACTTTTTAAATTATTATTATTTGTTCTTTGTATCTTTCACTTTTTCTACACAAATAAACAAAATATGATGTGGTTTTGTAGAAAAAAATCCAAACATTTTAACAAGTTATCTGCCTTGCTTCAGCACATAGCATTATTATTGGACTGCCTAAACTCTAGGAATGAGGATTGTTATGTTTTAATGCGATTCCAAAACTATTTCGGCATTCGTAAGCTAGTCCAATTTTAAAACATAATTTAAAATCGGTAAATAACAATCTCAATTTGTTTCAGACAATTTGATTATATTTAAAACATTTATAATTACACGGTACCCTGAAAAAAAACGAGCGATTAATTTTGAATATGAGTTGGCCAAAAATATAAAATCCAAACCGTAATTGAAGGAAAATTTCATTTTTAATGAATCTGGTCCAGCTCACGTATGCTGCCATTTAGATCTAATGAAATCTACTGATGGCTCCCATGTACAGTCTTTGTAAAGGCGTACACAGGCTTTAAAAGCAGGCGTCGGCTAACCGTTGGCTTTCTTTAGCTAAGCTAATACTTTTACCTTTTATAAAAAATGAGAGCTAACACTTCTATTCAGCTTTTTCTCACTACTGTTCATTTCTATTAGCTCACGTTAACCATGGCCAAAAATCACACACATTTAGCCAACCACAGTCAGCAGCAGCCCAAAATTCTTTTTTAGGCAGCTTAAAATTCAAAATAGGTTGAGTAATGCTTTTAAGCTAACATAAGCTGACGACGAATGTGCAGCCGAAAAAATTGTGTAATATTCAGTGTTGTCAACGTAGAACGGAGAAGGATATAAACAGAGTAAAAATATTAAGACTAAAACGAATAAAACGTAACGATTTTTTCAGATTAATAATATTAAATATACTAAAGATAAGCAACAGTTCATGAATATCTCAACGATGCCTTTTTTGTGTTTTTTTTAACGAGGGCGACCGCAAAAGTAACTGGCCTAACATAAAAAGAACCTTTTTTTTTGGAATTATTATTATTTATTTCTCAACATAATCTCCTTCCAACTCAATACACTTCATCAAACATTTTTCAAGTTTTTAATTCTATCCGAAAAATAAGATTTTTCAAGACCTTTAAAATATGCTTCAGTTTCAGCAATAACCTCGCTATTGGACGAAAATTTTTTGCCACCAAGAAATTTTTTTAAATTTGGAAACAAGAAATAATCAGAAGGGGCTAAATCTGGACTATATGGTGGATGCGGAGCAATTTCAAATCGTAATTCGGCCGGTTTTTGTTGAGTTAAAAATGCTGTGTGTGAAGGAGCATTATCTTGATGAAAAAGAACTTTTTTTTTCTAAATGCGGTCGTTTTATCTTGATTTCTTCACTCAACCGATCCAATAATGCACAATAATATTCACTATTTATAGTTTTTCCTTTCTCAAGATAATCAATAAATATTCATCCCAAAATACTGTGGCCATTACTTTTCCTGCTGACTTAACAGTTTTCGCCTTCTTGGGACCACTTTTTGACTGTTCTTTGCATTCTGGGATGTAGTGATGGATCCATGTTTCATCAACAGTTATGAATCGGCGCAAGAACTCTATAAATTACGCTGATAAATCGCTAAAAGCTCCTCCGAATTTGTCCAACGGACGATTTTTTGGGGCAAAGTCAACAAACGCGGCACATATCTTGCGGATAGCTGTTTCATGTGGAGTTCATCATGTAAAATTCTCCAAACTTGTTTTTCGTGTATTTTAACAATATTAGCAAGTTCTCTGAGCTTTATTCGTCTATCTTTAGTCACTCCATTAAATAGTTTTCTAATGTTTTCAATAGTAGTAGCAGTTTTCGGTCTTCCAGAGCGTTGTTCATCTTCCGTACTTAAACGACCCATTTTAAATTGTTGAACCCAGGATTTCGCGGTGGAGTATGATGGTGCATTATCACCATGTACAGAATCCAATTCATCTTTGAATAATTGTGGCGTATAACCTTTCATATAAAAGTGTTTACCGCACGAAACTCTTTATTTTCCATTTTTCAAAAACTATAAAACTTGTTTACTTCAATCACCTGTAACAAAGAAAATAATCTTTAAATATTTCGGAAATTTTGACAGATGGCTTATAAGAGATTGCTTTTAAAAAACAAAAAAAAAGTTGCTAGTAAAACAGAAAATGTGCCAGGCCAGTTAGTTTTGCGGTCGCCCTCGTATATATGCTTTATTTGAATTATTGAATCTGCTCCAAAGGAGCCTAACAATAAGTACTTATATACGAATCTTAAGTATAATTTAATAATGAATCCTAGTATGGATTTTTTGTTATGTGCTAGTTGGCAGGAATTTGCATTAATTTGGTCAAAATAGTATGTAACTGGTATGGATCACATGTTTAAGAATTTTAAACCTGGTTTGGCTTAAACCTCGTGATAAAGGGCCAGAGGGCCCTTACAGTCATTTACAGAGTGTTCGCGATATTATGTAGAGTGGAAAAACTCTAGTTATGTATGTAAAACGGATAACTCTAGAATAGCTGAGTGGACGACGTAATTTAGGTTTTTTCTGTTGACTGTTTTAAGGATCACGTATGAGAGCATTTAAGCCACGTGACGTAGAATAAAGGATTCTACACAGTCGTTTTGAAGTGCTCGTTCGCGATTTGTATTGACTGTTTGAATGATCACTTGTAAGAGCATTTAAGCCACGTGACGTAGAAAAAGAGTTCTACACAGTCTTTTTTTAGTGTTCGTTCGCGATTACTTTTGACTGTTTTAAAGATCACGTATAAGAGCATTTAAGCCACGTGACGTAGAAAAAAGAATTCTACACAGTCTTTTGGGCGCGTGTGCTCGCGATTACTGTTACGGATGAAGCACAAGTGTAGATTAGAAAACGAGGCGTTCGTTTCTCCGAAGTCTTGAAGAGCTTTGACTGCACAATAATTGTCTAACAAGTATGTTATCGTGATGTTCGTTTTTTGTTAAACTATTAAATTTATCTCTTTTTTGATGAAGCTGCCTCTGCTGGGAAGTTTGGTCGTACTTCGGGTATTCGACCAGCAAGGATATGGCGAGCGGCTGCTGCGTTAATGATGGACCCCTCTGGTCGTTGTCTAGAAGAGAATGCCACAGTTCGTGGTGAGCATTAAAGTCTCCTAGGACCAAGCGGTTATTGCCTTGTAGCAAATTGCTAATGTCAGGCAGATAACGCGAGGCACAGCTACCAACCGGCGGGATGTATACGTTGTACAGCTCTATTTCGGCAGTTCCAGACTTGACTGCTACCGCCATACATTCCATGTATGGGTCTCTAGAGTCAAGCTCAGGCGTAATAGGTTTGTACTGCACAGAGTGGTGTAACAGGAAAGCAAGTTCCTCACCTCCACTTACGTAGCACGTTGTATCCGTCACAACTGTGCAGACTGCAGGTGGCATTCAGCTTTGTTTCTTAGATCGCAGCGACCATAATGTTTCTCCGACTCATACATTCTATTACCTCACTGATTTTGTTGGGTAGGCCATTGCAATTAAATTGCAAATTGGTCAGGAGTGCCAACAGCAATCTGTGGTGTAAGATGCGACTGTGGGGGAGTCTCGTAGTTGGATGATGATGACGACGACGAAAATGTAGACAACGCACAGTGGCTGAAAATCGTTTTTCGTTGCCCAAAATTCTGTAACTTTTGAACCGATTAAAATATTAAAGTTATTTTTTTTAATGGATAGATATTTGGTTCAGCTTGACTTAGTATTAATTACAATAAAATTCATTAAGGAATTTTTAAAGAATTCTAGGTCAAAGTTAAACTTTTGTTTTTTTTTTTTAACTTTTAGAGTGAAATATGGGTTTATTATTTTTTGCAATAGATTTTAATAGCATTTGTAACAATGGTAGGTTCTGTTTATTATTATTTTTTACTAATACTATGTTTTTCGTACTTAAATAACAATGCCAATTATAATTATTATTCATTTGACTCAAATATTGATTGTAAATATTCCATATTTTGTTCTGTGCTATTTCTGTTCTATAGTAGTTCTTTGGCTTCTTCATCTAAATCCCGATGTTACACTTTCCATTGATTGCGAATACTGGAGATGAACGGATCTGACGTGGAATTTCGTGATATTTTTCTAGTATTGTGCTCTCTATAAAATCTATTATCCTTGTTTCTTTTTTCCTGAGCCTCTTCTGATATTTCTCCAAGTGGCACCAAATGATAATTAATGACATCTTCATGGTAAAGGATTTTGTGAACTGTTGCAGACATATTTCTCCATGGGCAGTTGGTTATATATATATTTTTGCAGTTTCCTTTACATAATCTCCAAATTTTCTAGAGTCAATTTCGTCATTGCACGCAAGTATTTCTAGGATTATTTTAAATCTGAAAATAAGGCTTAAGTCCACTCCTGTTATTTCAGATGCTGTTTGTAGATCCGAAAAAATCTTCTTGCGGTATTGCCATCATTTGTATTGCCTGACTCTTTTTTGGCTGAAATATAATCAATCCAAATTTTCGATATTCATCTTGAACATGTTTCTTTTTTGTACATCTTATATCTTTGTTGGTTTCGTTGTTTCTTTTTGATCCTAAAGACCCGAAATCCAACTCATAACTGATTTTTAGTATGTGTTCCATAAGTCGTATTCTTGCAAGTAGTGGTGATAATCCAAATTCATATGCATCGGTATTATCTAATGATTTTGTCGGGACTTGATTTAATTGGGTAGAAGCTGCTTGGCATATAATGCAGCCTTCGTGTTAGTCAAAGCCTGACCTACTTTTCCATCTATCATTGTCAGCACTAATTGGTAGCTTACTTCAATTTGCTGCCCATCTAACTGTAATTGTAATGGCTGTAGTGTTGCAATTTAGGCCTTGATATCACTAACTTCTTTCTTAATAGCATCGTGAGTTTCTCTTTTGAATTCAAATTTGATTGGCCTGCAGTATTTCGTAGAAGATGGTGTCTCATTTTTCCAAATATCCCTTGTTTGCGTTCTACTAGTCGAAGGCTCTGAATCTCAATCCAAAATCTTTTTCAATCGCAATGGTACAAATGATACCATGAACATATCTGAGTCCAAAATATTTCCACATACAACTTGTTTGTATTGTTTTTGTCCCGAAGAACCATCACATCCCCATGTACAAAAAAGAATTAACTTTGTGTTTCCATATTTCTTTAACTTATTTTCTGCTATTGATTGTAGCAAGCGTTCGGCTGTGTGATGAAGTAGAGATTGTAGTTGTACCTCTGCCAAATTTGTTGTGATTGTAATAGTGTCCTTTGATGGCAAACAGTCCATTTTAGCAGCGGTTATGTGATGATATGCTGGATACAAATTTGAGCCCTTTTCAATCACACGCAATCTGAGCTGAATATGTTGCTGTTTTGTTATTTCAAATCCAGAAATAATGCTAATGCCTCCTCATTTGTGAACTGTTTTGCGTCGCTCGGAGTTGGTATACTTTTAAGAATCCGTTTTGTTCTCACCGGACTGGCTTTAACAACTTTTTCAATGATATCCACTTTTGTAAATTTGTTTTGTGATCGTAATTGATGTGAAAAAGTGAAAATATTTTTCCCTGGGGTACCTGATATTTTGACAATAAAATTACATTCAATATTACTTGCGCTCAAAACTAACTATAGGATTGACAAAAGACAAATAAACTACTCAGTATTGCAAAATTTTCAATATTTATATACGGTGATCTATCTAGAGGTATTTTTTTCAGAACAAAAAAAAAATATAAAAATTCGAATCAAGTGTGGAATCTTTTTTGGTAATTTGAAAGGAAATTTAATGGCATTTATTTTTTTGCATATATTTTCCTTCAAATGTTGCCCGCAACTACGCCTCAGAGTTTCCATTCTGAGGTTCCAATTTAATGACGCGCGTAATGTTGGCTTCCACAACCTGAATCATAGCTGGTTTGTCAGCATAGAATTTGGACTTTACGTAACCCCAAAGAAAAATGTCTAAAGGTGTAATATCACTCGATCTAGGCGGCCAACTCACCTATCCAAAACGTGAAATTAACTGCTTTTCGAAATGACCTCTCAATAGATCCTATGTTTGAGCAGCTATATGGCTAGTGGCACCGTCCTGTTGAAACCATGTGTAGTCAAGATTACGGGCATCAATTTCAGCTAGCTTAAAGATCGATATGATGGCGCGATAGCGAGCACCATTCACGGTTACGTTCCGTCCATCATCATTTTTGAAAAAAAATATGCACCGATGATTCCAATAGCTTATAAACCGCACCAAACCGTGGTTTTCTCTGGGTATAATGGCACCTCTAGAACCTCTTCTTGTTGCTCTTCAGCCCAAATGCGGCAATTTTGGTTATTGACTTTGCCGTTGAGCCAGAAATGGAGGACTCATCACAGCACAAAATTTGGTCGAAAACAGCGGATCTTTCCGATTCTCACCTTTAAAGAAACAGTGTTTTTAATTCTGAGGTGGACATTAGGCTGATGATATTTATACCACCTCGCTTCGCTGTATCATATTTTGATAAGTTTTTATTTAAGATTAGATAAAATCTTACAAATAAGGTGATTCGATAAAAAAAACCTAACGCACAAAATGATATGACAATTTGTATTTATCAGCATTTTGGGCAATTTTCGCTGTAAGCAGGGTATATAATTGAACACAAGATTTAGAGCCACATATATATGTTGCTCTAAATCTAAAAATTACATAGGATCACCAAACACACAAGGAAGTTTAATATTCACGTTTTCATTGGAGAGGAGGAATCTCAGTGGGAGGTTGTCCTGGTAGTCGCAGGAGTTGTATAAATCTTGCATAACTTTGATCGTACGCTCACAGCAGTTTTTTTTTTTACAAAGCGGAGGTGTGGAATCTTCCTCGATACAAGTAGACCGCACTACAAGCATGCACGATTCGCCATCTCTGGCGCCTACGTACTAAACCACAAATCACACTTCAACCACTCTCCCCCGCGGGACTGCCGTAAGGTATTACTTCGCGGGGGCTGGTTAGCATTTAAGCTATCGTCGTTTCATCGTTGGATCTTGATTCCGCGTTTCGAATGCGTTCCGTCCTTCGTAATTCTACTTTTGCACAATGTCAACACTCTGGAGCATAAATTCCATGACGTTGAGGGCCCGGGATTTCCATAAGTGAAGCGCTGAATCTGGGACAGTTAAATACAGCGTGTTCTGCGGTTTCATCTTGTTCCACACAGTTTGGGCATACAGACGAGCTGTCATGTCCAAACCTGTGAAGATATTTCCTAAAGCAACCATGCCCTGTAAGAAATTGCGTCAGATAATAGTTTACATCCCCTTGGGACCGATTTATCCAGTCAGAGACAGTGGGTATTAACTGGTGCTTCCATCTGCCTTTCGTGCTGCTGTCCCACCTGGCTTGCCAAATATCCTTTGAGACTTCTCTTTCAGAACTTAGCATATCTCTTCTTTCCGTTGAGTTTTCTGGTCTCCTATCGTATATGCGTCTCATTTCGTCTACCAAAATGTCGATCGGCATCATCCCTGCTACAACACAAGCGGCTTCGTCCGATACTGTTCGGAATCCACTTATTGTTCGCAGGGCACTCAGGCGGTAAATAGAGGTTAACTTTCTTCTGGCTTCCTTTCTCGACATCGCGTCTGCCCATACCGTTGCTGCATAGAGGATCACCGAGTTAACGACTGATGCTAGTAGTTTCCTTCTAGCTGGTTTGGGGCCTCCAATAATGGGCAACATCCTAACTAGTGCGGATTGGATGTGTGCTGCTTTTTCGCTAGCGTAGTTTATATGCTCTTTAAAGTTGAGCCTGTTGTCTAACATAACCCCTAGGTATTTAAGAGAGTGCGAAGAACGAGTGTAATGGTCTCCAACTCTTATGCTCATATACTCCATCTTTTTTCTGCTACTAATCAGTACCACCTCGGTTTTGTGGTCAGCCAGCTCAAGGCCATCAGTTTCTAGCCACGTACGCACTCGGTGTATAGCTTTGTTTGTCTTTTCTTCTAGTTGATTGATATGCTTCGCGACGGTAACAATGGCAATGTCGTCAGCAAAGCCTATAATTTTGGTACCTTGCTGGAGTGGCAATCTTAAAACCTCGTCGTACATGATATTCCACAGAAGTGGGCCGAGAACCGATCCTTGGGGAACGACAGCTGTCACCTGATAAACAGCTTCGCCTACGTCACTGCTATATAGCAGCATTTGCTTTGAGAAGTAACTCGTAATCAGATCCAGAATGTATCCAGTGCCTCCATTCCAGCAAGGGCAACTTTTATTTTACCCCAATCAGCCGTATTAAACTCATTTTTTACATCGAGTGTAACTATTGCACAATACTGCTTTGAGCCTCCTTTCCATCGTTTGCAAGTTATAGCGTCCGTTGCGATATCGACTACAGATTTGATCGTGTCTATAGTAGAACGTGACTTCCTAAATCCGTACTGATGTTCCGATAACACCCTTCTCTCCTCAACAATTCGTTGTAGGCGGTTGTACAGAATGCGCTCAAGTATTTTGCCATTGGTATCAAGAAGACAGATAGGTCGATACTACGATGGCTCGTCCGGCGGTTTGCCTGGGAATGAGTACGAGTCTCTGCACTTTTCATCTGTCTGGAAACACTCTATCGTCAATACATTTTTGGAAAGTTCTGACGAAGGCTTCCGGTCTTGAACGTATTGCTTCCTTAAGTACTTTATTAGGTATTCCGTCGGGGCCCGGGGCTTTGCTTTCACCTATTCTCGAGCATGCTTCTGTGATTTCATGTACCGTTATAACGGGAACCAGTGCTTCTGTTCCGGGTGCCCATGTATCAGCCTGCGGCAATGGGCGTTGCGGAAACAATGTTTCTATTATTCTACATGACTTATCAGAATACGTTATCTGTGACGATTTTTGACCTCCTAGTTTCTCCATAACCACTTTGTAGGCTGTGCCCCATGGGTTGATGTTTGCCTACTCACATATTTCTCTGAAACACCTCGTTTTACTCTCTGATATGGTTTTTTTCAGTTGCCTCCTAAGGTTTTTAAATCCTTTCAGCATCTCCTGAAATTCATGCTTTCCCCTGGATCGTTGAACCTGGCGTCTTGTTTTTAGACAGTTTGCGCGTAGCAGTCGTATCTCCTCGTTCCACCAGTAACAGGGTGCACCTCGCTTGCATATGCTCCTTCTTGGCATTGATGCGTCACAGGAATTGGTGATCATAGTGTATAGATCCTGTGAAAGTTCCTCTGCTGTGCCGTTCGCAAGTTGATGTGAGCAAATCATTTCTTTGAAGGTTTCGCAGTCGAAAGCGGTCGTCTTCCATTTCGTTCCGGTTTGCTTTGGGCGCACGTTTTCTCTACCTCTCCGACCAGTTACATAGAACATTATAGCTTGGTGGTCACTGTGCATGTATTCCTCGCTAACTCGCCATTTAGTGGACTTAGCAAGGGACTTGCTGACAAAAGTGATGTCTACGATTGAGCCGTATCCCGCTTTTCTGAAGGTATTCTTCCGTCCCTTGTTTGCCAGGTGTATATCCAACTGGGCAAAAGTTTCCAGCAGGCTGCCCCATTCCAGTGCCCATGCATTAAAATCCCCTGCAATCACTACGGAAGATCTTTGCCTAGCATCGGCAATCAGGTCTTCTAGCATCCTCTGAAATTGTCCGTGCGACAAACTTGGTGGAGCGTAGCAACTGTAAAAGTATACACCTTTAATTTTCGCTCTGAAGAACCCTTCGGATTGTAGCATCTCCTGCATGGCGGCCACACGTCCATAGCGCTGCTTTGGTCGATTTGCCGCTTATCCATTTACCGTTTTGTGGAATTTGGTATGGTTCGCTAATTATTGCTACTTCAATGTCGCTTTCTCTCGTAGATTGATTGAGAAGATCCTGAGCCGCCTCGCAGTGATTTAGGTTTATTTGCACTACTCTCATTTTCTTCATTGTTGATTCAGCTCATTCTTAAATATCGGACATTTGCCGCTTCCAGCTATGTGGCCTGAGTCTCTAGTGCCATTTTGCACACAGAACATACACTGTGGGTCCTTGGAACAAGTTTTCGCAATATGGCCTTCTTCCCCACACCTTCTGCAACACTTGGATCGGTCGTGTTTGTTCCTGCATTCTCTCGCTCTGTGTCCAAATTCTAAGCATCTGAAGCACTTTGTAATGTTCGTCCTTGCAACGGCGCGAGAGTTAACCCATCCTATCTTAATTCTAGCAGATTTAAGCAATGAGTTTGCATAGTCTGCAGGTAAGCTTATTACAGCAGTCTGCGATTCGCCATACGATCTTCTTAGATTTATGATGTCCGATGCTCTATGATTTTAGGGCCGAATACGAGCTCAAAGGCTTCACATATATCCTCTTTCTCCTTTATTTCATCTATATCTTTCACTTCTATTATAGTTTTCTGCTTTAGGCTTCTAACGGTTGCTAGGTCTCCGAGAAAGTCTCCTATTGTTCCTCTGAAAACCTCCGCTTTTTCGCTCTTTCCCTTAAGCTGTAGAAGCAGGTCGCCCTTCTGGGTTCTTCGTATTTTCGTGACATTGTCACTAAGTTCACCAAGCTTTGGGTCCGATTTGACTTTTCGCAGGATTCCGGCGTAAGACAGCCCTCCTTTTACTGCAATGACAATTGTATCCGGTCTTGTTTTAACCTTAGGGTTAGACTTCTTACCTCTCCTTTTCGGTTTTACTTTCGTCCAGGGCACATCGTTCTTTCCTCGATTGGATTCCCTAGGCATTTGCTCGTCGTTGTAGTTCGCTTTCTGTACCGTTTGGCTGCGGGTTGTGACATAACCAATCACATCTTCCTCCGCCTTATTTATGCGTTTAGCCCTGGAGGTTTCGGCTTCTTCAGGCAGTTTCCTTTTTGGCTCCTTTTGTTTAAGCCATGGCGATTTCTGTGACGCCTTACTGGTGCGCAAAGCTCGTAGAGAACCTTTATACTCTCTATGGTATCTCTCATTGGCTGGTGTATAGATCGCCTTTTGCCATCTTCCATCATATCCACTAGACTCCTTATATGTCCTCCAAGCTTAAGCCGATTCAGGTTCATAAGTGCCAGAGTTAAGCACCTGCTGGTTCGACATGTTTTTGTTTGAAGTAGCAACAGGTCGGTGAGCTTCAGATGGTGAAGCTTGTGGAGATCTTTGCATCCTCGAACTTCGACCGAAGGGATCACTTCGTTGCCTATCGCCTTCAATTGCGCGGTTTGTATTGATACAGCTTGTAGCTTTATCTGTTGTTCCAGCCAAGCTTACTGGAGTAGCATTGCAGTCGCTGTATAACGACGCCCGGGAGCCTGCTTGCTCACCCCTCACGGCCGCCGACATTGGGGTATTAGTCCCTTGTGTGGTAAGTTTGCAATTGTTCAAGAACTTTTCCATCTTTTGTTTTGTTCATCGGGGGTCCTACCCCTAGCGTATGTTCAGGCCGTTCAGCTATCCGCAACCTGCTGGCCCCCGTAGTAGCCAGAGCTTGGCCCTACGCTCACAGCAGTGGGTCATCAAGCAATTGAGAGCTGTTTGGTAGTCATTCAGAGCTGCAGATAGTTCTTCAAAATCTTCAGTGCAGAACAATTGACTACTAAACCAATGGTCAGCCCATGAGTAAGAAAAGAATAAACAGATTTTACGCAACCTGTTTAAATAAAAGCGGGACGCGTTATTCGATTTTTATGATCTGTGCCTCATTTTGTTCATATGCTATGTGGCTTTTCGTGAAAGTTATAAGACGACACTTTTGCCGTTTGGATTTATATGATATAAAAAAAAATTAAATTTTTGACAAAAATATTATTTCAAAGTGGCTTGTGCGTGACCTTTTTTCAATATTTAAATGGAATAAACATTTTTTTGTCATTAAGGCAAAAGTTCATTCATTCGTGCAACAGGAAATAATTTTTGAGAAAAAAAATCAAAAAGTCAACACCTGTGGACACAGTGGACATACTGTGGGTATAACATTATCGAGGGTATGAATTTTTAGTAAAGCATGCTACATACTGTTGGAAAGGTTTATTTGTCTAATTTTTTAGTATAAGATTAATTTTACGGTTTAAGAACCACTTGCACAGAAATAGGAAAACATTCAAAATAGTGTATACGCTAAAAAAAACGCCGAATTTTTTTAGATATTTTGGTTCTAATAAAATGTTTATAAGTTATAATAGGTTTAAATGAAATAAATTTGGAAGCCAAAGTTGGGACCTTAACAAATTTGTGCAAGTTAATTAATTTTTTTATTATCACTTTTCATTTATGAATGAAAAAAGTAAAAATAATGTGTTTTTATTTTTTTTTTAATTTTGTGTTTTTTACATTTTTTTTATTAATTTTGTGTTTTCATTTTTTCTTCAATTTTGTGTTTTAACTTCATTAGAAAGAATTCTTAGTTTTCTTTCTTTGGAACTAACTTTTTATAGCCCAGGCACAGTGTTTTCGGAAAAGTACGAGTAAGAGATAATTAAGTATTTTTAATTTGTGAATGCAACATTCGCCATCAGCCGGACAACATGGCTAGATCGTCGTAGAATTTTACGAGGATCTAGAATATATATACTTTGTTGGGTTTCCGATGATTATTTTTAAGGTGGTACAGACAGAATGACAAAACTAATATACCCTCCATTGTATGGTGGAGGGTACAAAAATGAAAGAGTGTATGCGAGGCTTCACAACAACCAAACCATGACTGAAGCTGGGTGATGGCCCTTTTCCACCCTTGGGATCAGTTCAGATGCTTCCTTAGATGACCGCACATACATTCTATCATTTTGCTTGTTAAATTTTTCCTGAACGGTAAAAATTTTTTCATCGGTGAACAAACTTTTTCTGTGCAAGTTATCAGCGTGCTTCACCAAAAGACGTTTACATTTTTCAATCCTATTTTTTTTTTAAAGCTGCAGTCAATAAATGTTCGGCACGTCGTTTAAAAGCCCCAAGTCCCAGATCTTTTTTAATGATTCGACTCATGGACTTTTGCGTAGTATTCGTCTCACGGGCCATGATTTTCTGTTTTTATAATGGCACCTCTTGAACCTCTTCTTGTTGCTCTTCAGCCCAAATGCGGCAATTTTGTTTATTGACTTTCTGTTTTCGGAGCGGATTTCTGTGAATTCTTGATTTAACGGCTTTGATGACATGCGGTGTTTGAACAGAGCGTGGGCGGCCCGACCGGTGGCGGTCTTTTACATCTGCAGTCTCCTCAAACAGCTTTATGCATCGGTAGACGAACATGCGGCTAATCCAAAGTGGCCGGTGCGTTTTGAAAATGTCGTTTTTTCATTTCACACTTGAAAAGCGCTATTACAGCGATACGGTTCTCATTATCTGACCACTCCATGATGAATGTTGAAACAATTTTTTACAGACTAACGCTATTAAGGTTAGCTTTCAAAACCCATATGACATTAACGGGGTATGTTCAGTTTACTATTGAAATGGGTGTGTTAAATGTTATAACAGTAATTATGTCCCTACTAAGTAGTAATATAAACAACTTAATAAAATTTAATCTTAATCACATTGATCCATTTATAGCATTTTTACACTGATTAATTGTAGATGTAAAGTGTTTAAGCTTTGTAAATTTTCAAATACCCAGCCGTTTCTTACTCCTAATTTATCGCCTTTCTTTGACTATCCTTTCTTGGCTTTAGTAGGTTTAAAGTTTAAATCAATTTTTTTGAATTCAACTTTGACACCCTCTTGTCATCGATGTGTACAGACATTCATTCTTACATCCCTAACATCAGGCGACTCATATCTTCTCGCTGATAAAACTGAGTTACTAGAGTTTCAGTGTTGCACTCTAAAGTTTTTCCCTTCTTTTTGTTGGTGAGTGTGAGAATCCCA
Source organism: Hydrotaea diabolus (assembly GCA_963513945.1). Lineage (NCBI taxonomy): Eukaryota > Metazoa > Arthropoda > Insecta > Diptera > Muscidae > Hydrotaea > Hydrotaea diabolus. Next base: position 90,965,740 of record OY740717.1, on the reverse strand, counting down.
TGTTTCGTAACCAATATATTAGCAATTCTTGCTTTTCGTTCAGACGTTTCAAACTCCGTCAATACTTTTGCATAACTTTATGTTTATGGAGCAAGCGTCGGAAGTTGAATTATTTCAGCTCTACTCTGTGACGTTTTTTCTCTTTTATTTGTCCAAGAACATCTTCTGTATCCTAATGGAATCAGTTTTAACACTCATTCTTTGAACTTGTAACTTCTTCTGAAAAATTAGAATTACGATCGTCATCAACGTTATTGTCATCATTCTCAAAATAAGTTTTGTCTCCATAGGGTCGAGAAGGGCTTAGTGTGGGTTAACTGCATGGTTCATAATAAAAATAATAAAGTACCTATGGGGGTTAACCAAATGTAAATTTTTACATTTTAAGCATAATATTAAAATAAACTTCTTGCTAACTTCATCCTTTCTACCCAATTTTTGAAGTCATGTGTCATAAAATTTAGGAGAATGACAATAACTTTTTTCCGCCTCCTGCAACAAAAAGTGAAAAAAAATTTCCCTGGGGTACCTGATATTTTGACAATAAAATTACATTCAATATTACGTGCGCTCAAAACTAACTATAGGATTGACAAAAGACAAATAAACTACTCAGTATTGCAAAATTTTCAATATTTATATATGATCTATCTAGAGGTATTTTTTTCAGAACAAAAAAAAATATAAAAAATCGAATCAAGTGTGGAATCTTTATTGGTAATTTGAAAGGAAATTTAATGGCATTTATTTTTTTGCATACATTTTTCTTCAAATGTTGCCCGCAACTACGCCTCAGGGTTACCATTCTAAGGTTCCAATTTAATAACGCGCGTAATGTTGGCTTCCAAAACCTGAATCGTAGCTGGTTTGTCAGCATAGAATTTGGACTTTACGTAACCCCAAAGAAAAATGTCTAAATGTGTGATATCACTCGATCTAGGCGGCCAACTCACCTATCCAAAACGTGAAATTAACTGCTTTTCGAAATGACCTCTCAAAAGATCCTATGTTTGAGCAGCTATATGGCTAGTGACACCGTCGTGTTGAAACCATGTGCCGTCAAGATTACGGGCATCACTTTCAGGTAGCTTAAAAATCGATACCATGGCGCGATAGCGAGCACCATTCACGGTTACGTTCCGTCCATCATCATTTTCCAAAAATATGAACCGATGATTCCAATAGCTTATAAACCGCACCAAACCGTGGTTTTCTCTGAGTATAATGGCACCTCTTAAACCTCTTCTTGTTGCTATTCAGCCCAAATGCGGCAATTTTGTTTATTGACTTTGCCGTTGAGCCAGAAATGGGGGCCTCATCACAGCACAAAATTTGGTCGAAACAGCGAATCTTTCCGTTTCTCACCTATATAGAAACAGTGTTTGTCACAAATGATACCCCAACATTGGATCTCTTAAGACTGCTTGGGTTTAAGCTGTGGCCAATTTTGCAATGGACGAGGTTCGTGCATCTATTGACGATTGGCCAGTGCGACTTAAGGCGTGTGTTAAGGCAAAAGGCGGACATTTGGTATAAGAGGCTTCACAACAACTTTGGCCGATGTTTTGACTCCTTGTTTGCAGAAATGCAGGTCAGTGACCCAATCGTAAGAGACACCCCACCAAACCATGACTGAAGCTGGGTGATGACCCTTTTCCAACCTTGGGATCAGTTCCGATGCTTGCATAGATGACCGCACATACACTCTATCATTTTGCTTGTTAAATTTTTCCTGAACGGTAAAAATTTTTTCATCGGTAACCAAACTTTTTCTGTGCAAGTTATCAGCGTGCTTCACCAAAAGACGTAAACATTTCTCAATCCTATTTTTTTTAAGCTGCTGTCAATAAATGTCCGGCACGTCGTTTAAAAGCCCCAAGTCCCAAGTCTTTTTTAATGATTCGACTCATGGACTTTTGCGTAGTATTCGTCTCACGGGCCATGATTTTCTGTTTTTATAATGGCACCTCTTGAACCTCTTCTTGTTGCTCTTCAGCCCAAATGCGGCAATTTTGTTTATTGACTTTCTGTTTTCGGAGCGGATTTCTGTGAATTCTTGATTTAACGGCTTTGATGACATGCGGTGTTTGAACAGAGCGTGGGCGGCCCGACCGGTGACGGTCTTTTACATCTCCAGTCTCCTCAAACAGTTTTATGCATCGGTAGACGAACATGCGGCTAATCCAAAGTGGCCGGATCGTTTTAAAAATATCGTTTTTTTCATTTCACACTTGAAAAGCGCTATTACAGGGATACGGTTCTCATTATCTGACCACTCCATGATGAATGTTGAAACAATTTTAAAATCCCGTTACAGACTAACGCTATTGAGGTTAGCTTTCAAAACCCATATGACATTAACGGGGTATGTTCAGTTTACTATTGAAATGGGTGTGTTAAATGTTATAACAGTATTTATGTCCCTACTAAGTAGTAATATAAACAACTTAATAAAATTTAATCTTAATCACATTGATCCATTTATAGCATTTTTACACTGATTAATTGTAGATGATAAAGTGTTTAAGTTTTGTAAATTTTCAAATACCCAGCCGTTTCTTACTCCTATTTTATCGCCTTTCTTTGACTATCCTTTCTTGGCTTTAGTAGGTTTAAATTTTAAATCAATTTTTTTTGAATTCAACTTTGACACCCTTTTGTCATCGATGTGCACAGACATTCATTCTTACATCCCTAACATCAGGCGACTCATATCTTCTCGCTGATAAAACTGAGTTACTAGAGTTTCAGTGTTGCACTCTAAAGTTTTTCCCTTCTTTTTGTTGGTGAGTGTGAGAATCCCATGTTTCGTAACCAATATATTAGCAATTCTTGCTTTTCGTTCAGACGTTTCAAACTCCGTCAATACTTTTGCATAACTTTATGTTTATGGAGCAAGCGTCGGAAGTTGAATTATTTCAGCTCTACTCTGTGACGTTTTTTCTCTTTTATTTGTCCAAGAACATCTTCTGTATCCTAATGGTATCAGTTTTAACACTCATTCTTTGAACTTGTAACTTCTTCTGAAAAATTAGAATTACGATCGTCATCAACGTTATTGTCATCATTCTCAAAATAAGTTTTGTCTCCATAGGGTCGAGAAGGGCTTAGTGTGGGTTAACTGCATGGTTCATAATAAAAATAATAAAGTACCTATGGGGGTTAACCAAATGTAAATTTTTACATTTTAAGCATAATATTAAAATAAACTTCTTGCTAACTTCATCCTTTCTACCCAATTTTTGAAGTCATGTGTCATAAAATTTAGGAGAATGACAATAAATTTTTTCCGCCTCCTGCAACAAAAAGTGAAAAAAAATTTCCCTGGGGTACCTGATATTTTGACAATAAAATTACATTCAATATTACGTGCGCTCAAAACTAACTATAGGATTGACAAAAGACAAATAAACTACTCAGTATTGCAAAATTTTCAATATTTATATATGATCTATCTAGAGGTATTTTTTTCAGAACAAAAAAAAATATAAAAAATCGAATCAAGTGTGGAATCTTTATTGGTAATTTGAAAGGAAATTTAATGGCATTTATTTTTTTGCATACATTTTTCTTCAAATGTTGCCCGCAACTACGCCTCAGGGTTACCATTCTAAGGTTCCAATTTAATAACGCGCGTAATGTTGGCTTCCAAAACCTGAATCGTAGCCGGTTTGTCAGCATAGAATTTGGACTTTACGTAACCCCAAAGAAAAATGTCTAAATGTGTGATATCACTCGATCTAGGCGGCCAACTCACCTATCCAAAACGTGAAATTAACTGCTTTTCGAAATGACCTCTCAAAAGATCCTATGTTTGAGCAGCTATATGGCTAGTGACACCGTCGTGTTGAAACCATGTGCCGTCAAGATTACGGGCATCACTTTCAGGTAGCTTAAAAATCGATACCATGGCGCGATAGCGAGCACCATTCACGGTTACGTTCCGTCCATCATCATTTTCCAAAAATATGAACCGATGATTCCAATAGCTTATAAACCGCACCAAACCGTGGTTTTCTCTGAGTATAATGGCACCTCTTAAACCTCTTCTTGTTGCTATTCAGCCCAAATGCGGCAATTTTGTTTATTGACTTTGCCGTTGAGCCAGAAATGGGGGCCTCATCACAGCACAAAATTTGGTCGAAACAGCGAATCTTTCCGTTTCTCACCTATATAGAAACAGTGTTTGTCACAAATGATACCCCAACATTGGATCTCTTAAGACTGCTTGGGTTTAAGCTGTGGCCAATTTTGCAATGGACGAGGTTCGTGCATCTATTGACGATTGGCCAGTGCGACTTAAGGCGTGTGTTAAGGCAAAAGGCGGACATTTGGTATAAGAGGCTTCACAACAACTTTGGCCGATGTTTTGACTCCTTGTTAGCAGAAATGCAGGTCAGTGACCCAATCGTAAGAGACACCCCACCAAACCATGACTGAAGCTGGGTGATGACCCTTTTCCAACCTTGGGATCAGTTCCGATGCTTCCATAGATGACCGCACATACACTCTATCATTTTGCTTGTTAAATTTTTCCTGAACGGTAAAAATTTTTTCATCGGTAACCAAACTTTTTCTGTGCAAGTTATCAGCGTGCTTCACCAAAAGACGTAAACATTTCTCAATCCTATTTTTTTTAAGCTGCTGTCAATAAATGTCCGGCACGTCGTTTAAAAGCCCCAAGTCCCAAGTCTTTTTTAATGATTCGACTCATGGACTTTTGCGTAGTATTCGTCTCACGGGCCATGATTTTCTGTTTTTATAATGGCACCTCTTGAACCTCTTCTTGTTGCTCTTCAGCCCAAATGCGGCAATTTTGTTTATTGACTTTCTGTTTTCGGAGCGGATTTCTGTGAATTCTTGATTTAACGGCTTTGATGACATGCGGTGTTTGAACAGAGCGTGGGCGGCCCGACCGGTGACGGTCTTTTACATCTCCAGTCTCCTCAAACAGTTTTATGCATCGGTAGACGAACATGCGGCTAATCCAAAGTGGCCGGATCGTTTTGAAAATATCGTTTTTTTCATTTCACACTTGAAAAGCGCTATTACAGGGATACGGTTCTCATTATCTGACCACTCCATGATGAATGTTGAAACAATTTTAAAATCCCGTTACAGACTAACGCTATTGAGGTTAGCTTTCAAAACCCATATGACATTAACGGGGTATGTTCAGTTTACTATTGAAATGGGTGTGTTAAATGTTATAACAGTATTTATGTCCCTACTAAGTAGTAATATAAACAACTTAATAAAATTTAATCTTAATCACACTGATCCATTTATAGCATTTTTACACTGATTAATTGTAGATGATAAAGTGTTTAAGTTTTGTAAATTTTCAAATACCCAGCCGTTTCTTACTCCTAATTTATCGCCTTTCTTTGACTATCCTTTCTTGGCTTTAGTAGGTTTAAATTTTAAATCAATTTTTTTTGAATTCAACTTTGACACCCTTTTGTCATCGATGTGTACAGACATTCATTCTTACATCCCTAACATCAGGCGACTCATATCTTCTCGCTGATAAAACTGAGTTACTAGAGTTTCAGTGTTGCACTCTAAAGTTTTTCCCTTCTTTTTGTTGGTGAGTGTGAGAATCCCATGTTTCGTAACCAATATTTTAGCAATTCTTGCTTTTTGTTCAGACTTTCAAACTCCGTCAATATTTTGCACAACTTTATGTTTATTGAGCAAGCGTCAGAAGTTGAATTTTTTCAGCTTTACTCTGTGACGTTTTTTCTCTTTTATTTGTCCAAGAACATCTTCTGTATCCTAATGGTATCTGTTTTAACACTCATTCTTTGAACTTGTAACTTCTTCTGAAAAGTTAGAAATACGATCGTCATCAACGTTATTGTCATCATTCTCAAAATAAGTTTTGTCTCCATAGGGTCGAGAAAGGCTTAGTGTGTAATAAAGTACCTATGGGGGTTAACCAAATGTAAATTTTTACATTTTAAGCATAATATTAAAATAAACTTTTTGCTAACTTCTTCCTTTCTGCCCAATTTTTGAAGTCATGTGTCATAAAATTTAGGAGAATGACAATAAATTATTTCCGCCTCCTGCAACAAAAAGTCAAAATATTTTTCCCTGGGATACCTGATATTTTGACAGTAAAATTACATTCAATATTACGTGCGCTCAAAACTAACTATAGGATTGACAAAAGACAAATAAACTACTCAGTATTGCAAAATTTTCAATATTTATATACGGTGATCTCTCTAGAGGCATTTTTTTCAGAACAAAAAAAATATAAAAAATTCGAATCAAATGTGGAATCATTATTGGTAATTTGAAAGGAAATTTAATGGCATTTATTTTGTGCATATATTTTCCTTCAAATGTTGCCCGCAACCACGCCTGAGTGTTTCCATATTGAGGTTCCAATTTAATGACGCGCGTAATGTTGGCTTCCAAAACCTAAATCGTAGCTGGTTTGTCAGCATAGAATTTGGACTTTACGTAACCCCAAAGAAAAATGTCTAAAGGTGTGATATCACTCGATCTAGGCGGCCAACTCACCTATCCAAAACGTAAAATTAACTGCTTTTCGAAATGACCACTCATAAGTTTGAGCAGCTATATGGCTAGTGGCACGTCCTGTTTAAACCAAGTGTCGTCAAGATTACGGGCATCAACTTCAGGTAGCTTACGTTCCGTCCATCATCATTTTTGAAAAAATATGCACCGATGATTCCAATAGCTTATAGACCGCACCAAACCGTGGTTTTCTCTGGGTATAATGGCACCTCTTGAACCTCTTCTTGTTGCTCTTCAGCCCAAATGCGGCAATTTTGTTTATTGATTTTGCCGTTGAGCCAGAAATGGGGGCCTCATCACAGCACAAAATTTGGTCGAAAACAGCGGATCTTGCCGTTTCTCACCTTTATAGAAACAGTGTTATTAATTCTGAGGTGGACATTAGGGTGATGATATTTATACAACCTCGCTTCGCTGTATCATATTTTGATAAGTTTTTATTTAAGATTAGATAAAATCTTACAAATAAGGTGATTCGATAAAAAAAAAACCTAACGCACAAAATGATTTGAAAATTTGTATTTATCAGCATTTTGGGCAATTTTTTGAAGTCACTGTAAGCAGATATATAATTGAACACAAGCTTTAGGGCCACATATATGTAAAATTACATAGGATCACCAAACACACAAGGAAGTTAAATATTCACGTTTTCATTGGAGAGGAGGAATCTCAGTGGGAGGTTGGCCTTGTTGCCGCAGGAGTTGTATAAATCTTGCATAACTTTGATCGTACGCTCACAGCACTGGTTGCTTCGGGCAATGTTGATTGGAGATTCATCTGTTTTCCAGTGGGTCATCAAGCAATTGAGAGCTGTTGGGTAGTCATTCAGAGCTGCAGATAGTTCGTCAAAATCATCAGTACGGAACAATTGACTACTAAACCAATGGTCAGCCCATGAGTAAGAAATAAATAAACAGATTTTACGCAACCTGTTTCGGGTTTCAGGCATCAGAATAAACGCATGAAGAGCTAGAATGGCACGAGTATTCCAGCGTGCATTGCAGATGTTTGGGATCTGCTTAAAGGGATCTCACTCATCTCAGTGAAGTGACGGAAGACACGAGTGAAGTAGAAGAAAAACTTCATGTCGTCTCTCCAGCCGCCTGTTTCCTTAATCTCAGTTTTACCATTGCTGAGGGTTGCTTTCAATTGATCATAATTGTTCATCAAATCCCGCAAAAAAAAGTACTAGATGTTTGGTGATTTAGTCGACCCATGGAGCTCATCGTCCATGACACCGCGAAGAACGCGATCCAGCCCATGGTGCTGGCAAGTGATGAACATGGGGTTGGGGTGGCATTTCTCTTCGAACATTTGCTGCATTCGAACTACAATGCCTGTTTTTTTGCCGATATTCACGCTTGTTGTGTCGGCAACAATCATCACAATTGATCCCCACCGGTTGAAATCATCTAACACATTCTGGAGTCCTTCCGCGATTGTTTGAGCTTTCCCATCTTTCAATTTGAGCACCGTTAACTTAATTTATTCTTGAAGACCATGGCCTAATATTCAAAGCTCTCAATGTGTTTGCCGTCAAAGTGCATGATCCACTTCTCCAGATAAAGCGTGTTTACTAAGTACTTCTTTACCCGAGCAGCGTTCTTGTAAATAGCCTTGTGGATTCCTAACTAACATGAGTTGGGTTTTTAATGCCCTCAGCGGTAAGCTAGTTGCACACCGTTGCTGCTCCGTGCATTGTCATCCTCCCAAGGACTATATGTAATGTTGCCGAATAAGTCCGTGCGACTTTTGGACCAATCAGGTAGAGCCGAGCTGGTAAGTGTGGACCCAGTCACTTTCATTGCCCTCTTTCACTTGAATGGGTGGATGGTATTGGCACCACAAGGTTTGCCACTGAAATAACCAACGCGGCCTTTGCTCGCAATTTGCACTTTGTAGAGGTCCCCATCCTCTTTGCACATCCATTCGCCTTTTACCTTGGTCATGTCAAACATTTCATTCAATAAATCAAAGATATGTTTTTCTGCAGCGCTCGTAGTCTTGCAGAAGTTTTGTTAGTTTTACAGAAATTGTTTGATCAGATATATTCGGGTAGTTCCATATATTGCTCCATAGCGCTTAAAGCTCTATAGCAATTAGCCCGATCCTCTTTTTCCGTCCTTTAACAGTGGACTCAAGAAATTAGAAGCGTGGTTTTTCAGGGGCATGCGACTTCGTTCACTCAATGGTACATCGACAATTGTCATGTTGCCTCTTCTTGATGGCGCTTGAAACTGGGCTAGGTTCTTTGTCCATGTTTCTTTATTCGCCTCGAGTTAGAAGAGCTCCTCTTTAATGAAATGTTGTATTCTACTTAACAACTTAAATGGAAAAGGCCTTCCGTTATTAAAGGCCTTAATTATAATTCACTATCCACTTTTAAAAACTAATCTACGTGTACTCTTCGGGTTCGTCGGCACTTCTTGAATGACACAAATCGATCAATGAACACGTATTTATACTACGTTTTTTTCAATATTTTACTGACAGGTACTTACGAATGGCGCAACTTTTTTTACGGTGACTGCATACCTGTTTCACATTTTGCCAAACTTTCCAAAAAATGACCACCGTTAAATGTGGGTGGAATTTCTGTAAAAAAGCATCCGTTCCAGGTAGGCAATGGAAAAACATCAATAAAAAATTTATATTTATGAGCAATCGTATAAATGAAATAACATGTTGTTTCTTACTATTTTTTTTTTAATTCTGAGAGTCAAAAAAGTCGTAATTTTTTTCAAAGAGATGCATTCGATTTAAAATTATTAATAAAAAATTAATAATTTAATTCTGAGAGTCAAACAAGTCGTAATTTTTTTCAAAGAGATACATTCGATTTAGAATTAGATGCCTTCACTTAATTTTAAATAAAAGCGGGACGCGTTATTCGATTTCTATGATCTGTGCCTCATTTTGTTTATATGTTAAGTGGCTTTTCGCGAAAGTTATAAGACTTGACACTTTTTCCGTTTGGATTTATATGATATAAAAAAGAAAAAATTTAAATTTTTGACAAAAATATTATTTCAAAGTGGCTTTTTTTGTCAGTAATATGCAAAAGTTCATTAATTCGTGCAACAGGAAATAATTTTTGAGAAAAAAAAAATCAAAAAGTCAACACCTGTGGACACAGTGGACGTACTGTGGGTATAACATTATCGAGGGTATGCCTTTTTAGTTAGGCATGCTACATACCGTTGGAAAGGTTCATTTGTCTAGTTTTTTAGTATAAGATTATTTTACGGTTTCAGAACCACTTGCACAGAAATAGGAAAACATTCAAAATAGTGTATACGCTAAAAAAACGCTGTTTAGATATTTTGGTTCTAATAAAATGTTTATAAGTTATAATAGGTTTAAATGAAATAAATTTGGAAGCCAAAGTTGGACCTTAACAAATTTGAGCAAGTTAATTCATTTTTTTTAATATCACTTTTCTTTTATAAATGAAAAAAAGTAAAAATAATAATGTGTTTTTATTTTTTTTAACTTTTGTTTTTTTTTTGTTCTAATTTTGTGGTTTTTAAATTGTGTTTTTTACATTTTTTAATTTTGTGTTCTCAATTTTTTTCTTCAATTTTGTGTTTTAACTTCCTTAGAAAGAATTCTTAGTTTTCTTTCTTTGGAACGAGTACGAGAAAATTAAGTATTTTTAATTTGTGATTGCAACATTCGCCATCAAACCATTCCGGTGTTGCGCGTTTACACAATTCTATCATATAAGCTTTAATACCTACTTTATGTGGCTCATCCTTAAAAATTTTATGAAAAATTAGTATACGCATCTTGCACACATTCATTAAGGCATCAGACGGAGCACCTAAGTTTCAAAAGCTTGTTAATGACTGATACTTTTTGAAAAATATAAAAAGTTCGCTTGAAGCCGTCAAAACTTCATCCAGCTTTCTTAACAATCTTAGCGACCATCAACTATCATGAAAAAAACATTTTCATCTACCAATAGTTCGTCGACCAGAAAAAGAACAGAATTTAAGGTTTGTTTCATCCTGTCTAAAAAGAAAGCTCTCTTCTTTGTATACACAAATTCTAGTTCTTCTGAGTATTTTAAAAAAGCTTGAATATATTTGCGAGCTTCGTTGTTTAATTGTAATGTAGGTCTGTAGCAATTATCACTATAAAAGTGGCAGTGGACAAGGCAAGTTCATTACTTCTTTTAGTAAATTTAGTTGGGCAAATATCCCGCGATATATGACTAATATTAGAAATCTGCTACAAGGCAAGGTCCCAAAAGACTTTGATGGCACCATAATTTGTGGCATTCTCTTCTATATAACGACCAGAGGGGCATAGCTTTGACAAAGCAAATTGATAGATATACGTTCTGCACGATGAATGAGAAAGCACCCACATGGATTATGGGGTGTTGCCACAGTCCGGCAGATACAACTATATATAAGTCCATATTTTCGCTGGTTGAATTCCCGAGATACGAACAAATTTCCCAGCAGAGGCGGAGATGAGTGATTGCAGAACAAATGACTAGATCTGGCTCCAGACGGTATTTCAATGTTGATGGTACAGCACTTAAATACCAGGGCGGTAGAGTACAGTGTTAAATCTGACAGACAAAGGCGCACACAAAGGTGAATCTTACAGATCATTCACCTTGCTCCTCCTTTCTTGAAGCACCCCGTAGAGAGAAACGGGGAGTTTCCTAGTACAGGGTGATATCTCTTGTACTGTTTAACCTCCACCTCTCTTAAAATCCAGAACCACCAGACGGCGTTAAAATTGTGTCGTACGCTGAAGATGCACAGCTCTGGCGTAAGCGCTTAAATTAACTGTTACACACTGCACATGCTACAGTTATCTGCGATGAGCTGAAACGTAGGAACAAGGTTCTCGAGTCGTTGTTGTTGTAGCGGCATATATTGCCGGGGTGACAGCCCTTGGCTAAAGAATTCCTCCTTCGGATCGATCTGGTGCATAGAACGGCTGATATGAGATCGGAGTCGTAAATAAAGCTTACGGTGTCTTTTATTTTACGAAACTAGTCAGGCAAATTTTAGAGTATGGATCAATGTTTTGGGATCCCAATGTTTGGGATACGTATGTTAACATTAACTCCCTCCTTACAACAGCAGGTTATTAAATTGCCCTCATTGAAGAGTAGGCAAACTATGATGAATACGATGATGGTATATAAAATTATCTGCGGGGTTGTTGCACCTGAATATTGAATATCAATAATATATATCCCATTTAGACCTTCTAAATACGTCGCATTTTGACCTTCGTTCTATCACTTTTTACACTTGGATTTCGAAAAGTAGTACAATTATATCATTTAATTAAGGATTCTCCTAAGGTTTAGATGTATTAAAAACTAAATATTGTTTTTATTAACTCATTGTTTTCGTAACAATTAAATTAATTAAACTACTTGCAAAGTACATATTTCCTACTTGTTTACTTATAGTGTTTCTTATAATTTTTATTGGTATCTAATATTGCAAAAGGCGAACGTGGTGGTTATACTTTAAGTTTGTATTGTAAGTATACTTATAGTTTTTCTCATTTTTTAATTGGTTTCTAATATTTTGCTAAGTCAAGGTGACGGTTGTATTTAAGTTTGTGTACATTTTCTAGTGATTATTATAATTTTCTGTACCGAATGGCTATTGATAAATATCTGTTCTTAATTTACATATATGTATGACGTTTCTTGTCAACTCTACATTATGAATCGGTCAATAATATGTACATTGTCCCTACGTCTTGGGAACGTGCCCCCTCGGTCGGCAGGGCGGGTGTGAGAGGAGTTGGGAAGTTAGTCCAAAAAAAAAACCTTGTTGACTTCTTACAAAGCGATAGGTCCGCCAGTAACGAATGACGCAGAGCGTGTGGTCGACGCACGACGTGAGTACGACGCAAGAGAAAATCAACATGGTGTCTCCTCATATATTCTGAGGATCATCTGCACGAAGAGACGAAGGTCCTTACCAGATTTTCTATTAACATCGAAAGTTAATTCTGATATTTTTTAGAAGTGAATTGAGCCGTCTTTATTGACCAATTTCTTTTTAGCATTGGTTCATAAAATTTTGCTAAATACTGTAGGAAGTGTTTCCAGGACACTGATGTCATAGATAAGGCACTGCATTCAACCATGCCTGAACTTATACTGCTCAGACCCTTTTATTGGCAACCATCGTCAAACGTTTTCGATATTAACCCCATTCCCGTTGGCGTTTGAAATTCCAGAGGGTAATAATCTATAACTACTGTCACATAATTGGTATTCTGTATTTTTGTCGTCACCTTTTTTGGCGACGACTTGGAAATATTTCTGAGTGATTATAGAAAAACAAAAACTGAAAAACTAGAACAAATTAAAATACTAAGCAATTTTTAAAGTTTTGAGTAACAATCCTTCGCTAGACACATCATTCACCAGGAGTTATAAAAAATAATGGAATGAAATAATCGTCGATTTTGCTCGAATGTATAACATTGTCCAATAATTGGTGTGCGTTATTCCGAATACACAAAAAATATTGGGGTTTCAAATCGACCATATGTATCATTGTGAATCGAATTAGAATTCGGTTTTTGCCTTTTATATGTACATATAATTTTAAAATATACTACAACGTTAAAATTCAATATATTGTAAGTTCATATTTGTAAAAACTTTGTCAGATTAGCTTTTAATAAATAAATTTTATGAAAATAAAAACCGATTTCTTTCAATCGTTTATTTTCGTATTTGCTTCTATATGGCGAAACACACTTTTTACGTTAAAAAAAAGCTTCTTGAAAATCGCACATTTCCACACATTTTGATATGTGTGGTTTCTCTCGGAATGTAGCAAACCATTTTGCATAAAAGGTGCGGATTTAAAAATTCTCGGAACACAGATCGAGTAAAAGATTAAGTGTTCATTGCGTGAACTACTAATATACTTTAAAAAGTAACTTTCAACAAGGTTGATTGTAGCGGCCCTGGTGGGGAAGTGGAAATCAATTTTCACTCGGCAAGGTGGAGGAAGCAGTTTTGAATCCGCTACTCTTTGAAATTGCTCAACAATGAGGGTACCATTTAGGGAGTTCCATGCAAAAATGAGGGCAGCGTATGTGAGGTGTCAGTAATTGAATTGGATATAAAAGCGAATTTTATGGCATTGTTGAAATGTCCAAATATATTTGCGCACAGGAATTTCAAGCATCCAACGCCCATATGTTTATATTTGCGGAAAGGAAGCTCCGCTTCTTCAAAACAGAAGAAAAGTTATACTCTGACAAAAAAGTGTGAGCTAAAATACTAAAAATATATTTGTTGTAGATATACGTTGCCTTTATTGTCTTCAGAGTTCGTTTCAACTTCTATGCATTTAAGGGCAATTGTGCTTTCAAAGGTCTCAAAAAGTACCTTGTCACTCAGCTGGAACGATCACTGGGCTAAAACTTTAAATGTAGCAGCTAATTTGATTGCTTCCGACAATATTGATGATCAGTCTCCGCTTTTAAGATAAGGTGGTGTTGTTCCGGCACATGCGTAAAGGCTGTTTTATGAAGTCGAAAATCGCTTATGACAATGCTGAAGAAAAACTATCATGCACCTCATTCACGATGTTTTCTGTTTTTCAGTACGTTGAAGCGTTGTTCTTACAAAATACCAAATTGTTGTAGATGTGACGTCGACGATGCCGACGAGGTGACGTAGACTCAAAAACGATGACGACGAACGGTACTAGGGCAGTATAGTTTAGTCTGTTGTATATGGGACCAGCTTTATATGTAGCCCTACGTTGTTGCAATGTCGAATCGAACCATCCGTGCATTGTATATTGTAATGTTGATATTTCCGCAGATGTCTTTAGAAGTTCTTAATGACAGGGAAGTCTGATTTTAATATACCATTCTTCGTCATTTCCAAAAGTTGCAGCTTACATAAGCTTTAATTTGAGGTGACTTCCTACACCATAACTTCTGCCACCAGGCTCTTAAGTCAGTCTAAATGATGGAGCTCATTTAATCCTTAAAATAATTACTGTAGCCATCGGAAGCCTGCAAATTAAATTTGTTCTCGTATTAAAGTACAACACGATGCCACTATATTCTTCAGCTTATGCTAGCACGGTACAAACACCTTGCAAGCAGGAGTTAGTAAAGGTTTTCTTTATTTTTTCCCCGTTTTTTGATTGTTTGTTTTGTATTGTTGATCATTCGGTAGTGTGAATTTGAAGCTTCTCTCAAAATATGTAATACCATGTTTATTCATCTCTTTAGGTCGTGATATCTCGAATCGTAATATTTGTGCATCCACGCATAAATACTTTCCCATCACGTTTTTAACTCTAACCCAAGAAGCAAACTAACTCAACATGATTTAATGATTAGTGTTAAATGCTTTTATTAACGCCCAACAAAGTTGTCTCGGCTGAGAGAAAGTTGTCGCAGACATTTCTTTTGAATAATAAAAAATTAAATAACAATACAAAGTTACAAATGTATTAATTTTCTTTATTTTTAAGTCTGTTTTCTTTGCCAGCGTAAGAAAAGCTGGTTTTAAGTGTGCGCTTATTCGTTACATATTGTTTTTGTTTAGAAAGACTTCAATTTTATGTGTGCTGCGCTGATACGAATATATCCAAAACCATATTTAGTGACGTATGAACTAAGTATATATAAACCATCCTATGTATTTAACCATTAATTTTTTCAGGTGGAAATAATTTAATGTCATTCTCCTAAATTTTATGACACATGACATCAAAAATTGGGTGGAAAGGAAGAAGTTAGCAGTTAGATAATTTTAATATTATGTTTATAGTGTAAAAATTAACATTTGGTTAACCCTTATAGGTACTTTATTATTTTTAATATGTACCATGCAGTTAACACATAATTAACAATGTCTATGGCTCCTGAAAAGGCAAAGCTTGAAAAGGAAATTTTTTCCTCGTTTTGTTTTTATCCCTTCATCAAAAATAAGCACATATCATCAGATATGCGACATATTTCCGTCGCCATAGAATAAGAATTAGCGGCTTTGGGTAGTAATGAGCCTTGCGTTTAATTATTCGAGACGAAGACAAAACTGATTTTGAGAATGATGACCGAAGTGATTGTGCGTTCAAAGGCCAACTAAGAGAATAACAAATGGGGATTCCTTCACAAGAGTGTTAACAAGAAAAAGTGAAAATATTTTTCTCTGGGGTACCTGATATTTTGACAATAAAATTCTCATTCAACATTACGTGCGCTCAAAACTAACTATAGGATTGACAAAAGAGCCTCACTGATAGACAAATAAACTACTCAGTATTGCAAAATTTTCAATATTTATTTACGGTGATCTATCTAGACGTGTTTTTTCAGAACAAAAGAAAAATATAAAAATTCGAATTAACTGTGGAATTTTTATTGGTAATTTGAAAGGACATTTAATGGCATTTATTTTTTGAATATAATTTCCTTCAAATGTTGCCCGCAACTACGCCTCAGGGTTTCCATTCTGAGGTTCCAATTTTGGATGACTCGCTCGAGCATTTCGACCGGTATGGCTTTAATGACACGCGTAATTTTGGCTTCCAAAACCTGAATCGTAGTTGGTTTGTCAGCAGAGACTTTGGACTTTACGTAACCCCAAAGAAAAATGTCTCAAGGTGTGATATCACTCTATCTAGGCGGCACACTTACCTATCCAAAGCGTGGAATTAGCTGTTTTTCGAAATGACCTCTCAATATATCCATTGTGTGAGCAGCTGTATGGCAAGTGTCACCGTCCTGTTAAAACCAAGTGTCGTCAAGATTACGGGTATCAATTTCAGGTAGCATAAAGATCGATATCATGGCGCGATGCGAGCAACATTCACGGTTACGGTCCGGCCATCATCCTTTTTGAAAAAATATGCATTAGCTTATAAACCACACCAAACCATGGTTTTCTCTGGGTATAATGACACCTCTTGAACCTCTTCTTGTTGTTCTTAAGCCCAAATGCGGCAATTTTGTTTATTGACTTTACCCTTGTGCCAGAAATGGGGCCTCATCACAGAAAACAGCGGTCGAAAACAGAAGATCTTCCCGTTTCTCACCTATATAAAAACAGTGCTTTTAATTCTGGGTGGACATTAGAGTCATGATTTTTATACAACCTCGCTTCGCTGTATCATATATTGATAAGTTTTTATTTAAGATTAGATAAAATCTTACAAATAAGGTGATTCGATAAAAAAAAACCTAACGCACAAAATGATTTGAAAATTTGTATTTATCAGCATTTTGCGCAATTTTTTGAAGTCACTGTAAGCAGATACATAATTGAACACAAGCTTTAGAGCCACATATATGTAACATTACATAGGATCACCAAACACACAAGGAAGTTAAATATTTACGTTTTCATTGGAGAGGATGAATCTCAGTGGGAGGTTGTCCTTGCTGCCGCAGGAGTTGTATAAGTCCTGCATAACTTTGATCGTACGCTCACAACACTGGTTGCTTCGGGAAATGTTGATTGGAGATTCATCTGTTTTCCAGTGGGTCACGAAGCAATTGAGAGCTGTTGGGTAGTCATACAGAGCTGCAGATAGTTCTTCAAAATCTTGAGCGCGGAAAAATTGACTACTAAACCAATGATCAGCCCATGAGTAAGAAATGAATAAATAGATTTTACGCAACTTTTTTCGGGTTTCAGGCATCAGAATAAGCGCAAGAAGAGCTAGAATGGCACGAGTATTCCAGCGTGCATTGCATATGTTTGGGATCTGCTTAAACTTTACAAAGGGATCTCACTCCTCTCAGTGAAGTGACGGAAGACACGAGTGAGGTAGAAGAAAAACTTCATTTCGTCTCTCCAGCCGCCTGTTTCCTTAATCTCAGTTTTACCATTTCTGAGGGTTGCTTGATGATAACTTCTCATCAAATCCTGCACAAAGAAGTACTTGATGTTTCGTGATTTAGTCGACCCATGGAGCTCATCCTCCATGACAACGCGATCGAGTACATGGTGCTGGCAACTAATGAAGATGGGGTTGGTGTGACCTTTCTCTTCGATCATTTGCTGCAGTCGAACTACAACGCCAGACTTTTTGCCGATATTCACGCATGTTGTATCGGCAACAATCATCACAATTGATCCCCACAGGTTGAAATCATATAACACATTCTGGAGTCCTTCCGATATTGTTTGACCTTTCCCATCTTTCAATTTAAGCGCAGTCAACTTAATTTATTTAGATTCATTCTTGAAGACCATGCCATAATATTCAAAGCTCTCAATGTGTTTGCCGTCAAAGTGCATGCTCCACTTCTCCAGATAAAGCGTTTTTACCAAGTACTTCTTCCCCCGAGCAGCGTTCTTGTAGATAACCTTGTGGATTCCTGACTGACATGGGGTTGGGTTTTTAATGCCCTCAGCGGAAAGCTGGTTGCACACCGTTGCTGCTCCGCGGGACGACAGCTTTGAGCTTGTAACAAGGCGTCTTGCAATGCCTGTTGGGTTATGCTTCCTTTTGCTCGTTGATGTGGCATTATCATCCTCCCAAGGACTATATGTGCTGTTATCGAATAAGTCCGTGCTACTCTTGGACCAATCAGCTAGAGCCGAGCTGGTAAGTATGGACACAGTCGTGTTGATTGCCCTCTTTCGCTTGGATGGGTGGATGGTATTGGCACCACCAGGTTTGCCCTTAAAATTACCATCGCGGCCTTTGCTCGCAATTTGCACTTTGTAGAGGTTCTCATCCTCTTTGCACATCCATTCGCCTTTTACCTTGGTCATGTCAAACAGTTCATTTAATTAATCAAAGATTTGTTTTTTCTGCAGCGCTCGTAGTTTTGTTAGTTTTACAGAAATGGCTTGATCAGATATATGCGGATAGTTCCATATTTTGCTCTATAGCACTTTAAGCTCTATAGCAACTTGCCCGATCCCCTCTTTTCGTCCTTTGGCAGTGGACTCAAGAAATTTGAAGCATGCAATGACGTGGTTTTTCAGGGGAATGCGACTACGTTCACTCAATGGTGCATCAGCAATTGTCATGTTGCCTCTTCTTGACGACGCTTGAAACTGGGCTAGGTTCTTTGCCCATGTTTCTTTATTCGTCTCTGTGTTAAAAGAGCTCTTCTTTAATGACATGTTGTATTCTACTCAACACCTTAAATTGAAAAGGCCTTAATTATAATTCACTATTAACTTTTAAAAAACTAATCTACTTGTACTCTTCGGGTTCGTCGGCAATTCTTGTATGACACAAATCGATCAATGAACACCTATTTATACTACGTATTTTTCAATATTTTACCGACAGGTGCTTATGAATAGGCGCAACTTTTTTTTACGGTGGCTGTATACCTGTTTTAAATTTTGCAAAACTTTCCAAATAATGACCACCCTTAAATGTGGGTGGATTTTATGTAAAAAAAATCATCCGTTTCAGGTAGCCAACGGAAAAACACCCTTACATTAACTATCAACGGAGTAGCTATCATAAAGAAACACGAAAAGCATTTCAGCATAAATTTAAATTTATGAGCAATCATACTTAGTAGGGACATAAATACTGTTACGCACGTTTTATGCTGTAAAATAAAAAGTACTGAATGTTTTTGGACCAAATATTGTTTAATATATTAATTTATGTATATTGTATCCAAAAAGAATCTACTTATTCGCTGCACGAACCTCGTCCATTGGAAAATTGGTCACAGCTCGAACCAAAGTAGTCTTAAGAGATCCAATGTTGAGGTATCTTTTGTGACAAACCTTATACTCTAAAACCGTCCATAATTTGTAATCCAATGGGTTCAAATCTGGACTGCCTGAGGGTCATTCTTCAGAGGAAATGAACGCTGATAAAATGTTTCGAAGCCATGTCTGGGACGTTTTAGCCTTATGGGCCGGCTTAGAATCCTGCTGGAAAGTCCATGGCTGGTTTTGGAACAGGGTATTCGTAAGAGGCTTCACAACAGCTTCCAAAACGGTTTCTTGGTAAACTTTGGCCGATGTTTTGACTCCCCACCAAACCATGACTGAAGCTGGGTGATGACCCTTTTTCACCCTTGTAATCAGTTCAGATGCTTTCTTAGATGACCCCGCATACAATATCAATTTGGTTGTTGAATTTTTCCTGAACGGTAAAAATTTTTCATCGGTAAACAAAGTTTTTCTGTGCAAGCTATTAGCGTGCTTCACCAAAAGACGTTTGTATTTTTCAATCCTATTTTTTTAAAGCTGCAGTCAATAAATGTCCGGTACGTCCTTTGAAAGCCCCAAGTTCCAAGTCATTTTTAATGATTCGTATCATGGACTATGGTGTGATATGCATCTCACGGGCCATGATTTTCTGTTTTCGGAGCGGATTTCTGTGAATTCTTGATTTAACGGCATTGATGACATGCGCTGTTCGAACAGAGCGTAGGCGGCCCCGACCGGTGGCGGTCTTTTATATCTCCAGTCTCTCAGACAGTTTTATGCATCGGTAGACGAACATGCGGCTAATCCCTAGTAGCCGGAGCGTTTTGAAAATATCGCTTTTTTCATTGCACAATTGAAAAGCTCTGTTACAGCGATACGGTTCTCATTATCTGACCACTCCATAATGAAAGTTGAAACAATTTTAAAATCCCGTTACAGACTATCGCTATTGAGGTTAGCTTTCAAAACCCATATGACATTAACGGGGTATGTTCAGTTCTACTATTGAAATGGGTGTGTTCAATGTTGTAACAATCGTTATGTCCCTACTAAGTATATATGAAAAAACATGTTTTTTTTTACTATTTTTTAATATTGAGAGTCAAAAAAGTCGTAATTTTTTCCAAAGAGATACAATCGATTTAAAATGAGATGCCTTCACTTAATTGTAAATAAAAGAGGGACGCGTTCCTCGATTTGTATGATCTATGCCTCATTTTGTTCATATCTTATGTGGCTTTTCGTGAAAGTTATAAGACTTGAAACTTTTTTCCGTTTGGATTCATATGATATAAAAAAATAAATTTTTGACAAAAATATTATTTCAAAGTGGCTTGTGCGTGACCTTTTTTCAATATTTAAATGGAATAAACGTTTTTTTTGTCATTATAAGGCAAAAGTTCATTCATTCGTGCAACGTGAAATAAATTTTGAGAAAAAAATCAAAAAGTCAACACCTGTGAACACAGTGGACATACTGTGGGTATAACATTATCGAGAATATGAATTTTTAGTTAGACATGCCACATACCGTTGGAAAGGTTTATTTGTCTAGTTTCTTAGTACGAGGGCGGCTCGGAAAGTTCTTTGCCTATCAATGAAAGAGAATAGTTAGTTTTTCAAAAATATTTTTATTTTTCAATATAATCTCCTAAAACTTCAATACACTTAGTCCAACGCTTATCTAGCAATTCTATCCCTTGATTAAAATAGTTTTCCTCAAGGTCTTCAAAATAGTGGTTTACAACTGTAATTTTTTTTTTTTAGATTTGGGAACAGGTAAAGTCACTGGGAGCTAAATCAGGAGAATAAGGTGGGTGGTCAAGCAACTCGTACTTTAATTCGTTGATTTTAGCTATTGTTAAAACACTCTTGTGCGCTGGTGCGTTGTCTTGATGAAAAATTATTTTTTTGTGTTGTAATTCAGGAAGTTCTTCTCGAATTTGTACATTTAATTTATCTAAAAGGTTGCAATAGTACTCTGAATTTATTGTTTTTCCCTTTTGCAGATAGTCAATCAATAAAATACCTTTGAAGTCCCAAAAAACCGTTGCCATAACCTTACCAGCCGATTGAATTGTTTTTGCCTTCTTTGGGGCACTTCCTCCAGCTTCAGCCCATTGTTTGGATTGTTCTTTTGTCTCTGGAGTATAGTGGTGGATCCATGGCTCATCAACAGTTATGAAACGACGCTTAAAATCCATTTTATTTCGCTGAAAACGATCCAGACAAGCTTGAGAAATGTTCATTCTTATGCGTTTTTGGTCGACTGTTAACAAGTGCGGCACCCATCTTGCAGATAGCTTTTTCATCTGTAGTTCTTCATGCTAAATTAAATGGACTCGATCATTTGAGATGCCCATGATATTAGCTATTTCACACACTTTATTCGTCGATCATTTAATACCATATCATGCACTTGTTCTGTTTATACCGCGCTTTTTGTGCTAGGCTAAGAAGTTTCCGAACCGCCCTCGTATAAGATTAATTTTACGGTTTAAGAACCACATGCACAGAAAATAGTGTATACGCTAAAACAAACGCTGAGATTTTTTTTTTAGATATTATGGTTTTTATAAAATGTTTATAAGTTATAATAGGTTTAAATGAAATAAATTTGGAAGCCAAAATTGGGACCTTAACATATCTGTGCAAGTTAATTCATTTTTGTTTTATTATCATTTTTCAATTATATATGAAAAAAGTAAAAATAATACAAATAATTAATTGATAATTAATAAATTTTGTTTTTTTTTATTAATTATTATTAAATATTGTGTTTTTTTAATTTTGTGTTTTTTAATTTTGTGTTTTTTAATTTTTTTTATTTTTGTGTTTTTTACATTTTTTTAATTTTGTGTTTTCAATTTTTTTCTTCAATTATGTGTTTTAACTTCATTAGGAAAGATTTTTAGTTTTACTTCTTTGAAACCACCTTTTTATAGCCCAGGCACAGTGTTTATGGAAAAGTACGAGTAAGAGGAAATTAAGTATTTCTAATTTGTGATTGCAACATTCGCCATCAAACCATTCTGGTGTTGCGCGTTTACATAATTCTATCATATAAGCTTTAATACTTACTTTATGTGGCTCTTCCTTAAAAACGCTATGAAAAATTAGTATATGCATTTTGCACACATTCATTAAGGCATCAGACAGAGCACCTAAGTTTCAAAAGCTTGTTAATGACTGATACTTTTTGAAAAAAAATATAAAAAGTTCGCTTGACGCCGTCAAAACTTCATCCAGCTTTCTTAACATATGTTCTCTTTCTACAATCCAACTTTGGTATAATTTTGAATGCCATGAATCAACAAAGTACCTCATCGAAACCACCTCAATATTAATGTCAGCTGAATTATCGAAAATATCTTCAAGAAAATATTCGGCAAATATGTGGTTGTCAAAGTCGACATCAGTTACTTCGCTTGGGATTGTGTTTGTTTGGTCAGAAGCTAAATAGGAGCTATCCCTTTTTGACGCAATATAGCAAACGTGTTTTCTAACTTGTCCTGAGTAAACGATTTTGTCATGAAAAAAACATTTTCAACTACCAATAGTTTGTCGACCAAAAAAAGAACAGAATTTAAAGTTAGTTTCATCCTGTCTAAAAAGAAAACTCTCTTCTTTTTATCCACAAATTCTAGTTCTTCTAAGTATTTTAGAAAAGCTTGAATATATTTGCGAGCTTCATTGTTTAATTGTAATTCAGATCTGTAGCAATTATCACTATAAAAGTGGCCGTGGACAAGGCCAGTTCATTACAACTTTTAATAAATTTATTTGTCTCGACTACTGTTCTGAATGCTGCAGCCACTGTTTTGCTAAAAATTTGCGTTGCAAATTTCACACGCATTTTTTCAAACACATTAGGGATTTTTTTGTTGCGTTGGCTTCCATTTCATAAAGTTGCCTTATTACTTAAAAATTGGCATTGCCGTCAGAAGTTTTTAAGTCACATTTTAGCCACCCATTTTGTAAAGATTTTATGGGGGCCCACCGGTTTAAACGTGAAGTAAATTGAGATTCAATTTATTTCGAAAAAAGGCATAAGATGACAGACATAAAAAATATATTCTGAACCATATTCTTTTTATATATTTTTATCTGAAATTAATGCCCATATCGTCCACGGCTCCGAAAACAGAAAATTATGGCCCGAGAGATGAATAACACGCAAAAGTCCATTAGCCGAATCATTAAAAAAGACTTGGGACTTGTGGCTTTCAAACGACGTACCGGACATTTATTGACTGCAGCTTTAAAAAAATAGGATTGAAAAATGCAAACGTCTTTTGGCGAAGCACGCTGATAACTTGCATAGAAAAATTTTGTTCACCGATAAAAAAATTTGACCGTTCAGGAAACATTTAACAAGAAAAATGATAGTGGTCATCTAAGGAAGCATCTGAACTTATCCCAAGGGAGGAAAAGGTCATCACCCAGCTTCAGTCATGGTTTGGTGGGGTGTCTCTTACGATGGGGTCACTGACCTGCATTTTTGCGAACAAGGAGTCAAAACATCGGCCAAAGTTTACCAAGATACCGTTTTGGAAGTGAAGCCTCTTAACAATTCCCTGTTCCAAAACCAGCCATGAACTTTCCAGCAGGATTCTGCGACGGCCCATAAGGCTAAAACGTCTCAGACCTGGCTTCGAAACAATTTGCCAGGAAGTCCAGATTTGAACCCATTGGATTACAAATTGTGGGCGGTTTTAGAGGACAGGGTTTGTCACAAAAGATGCCCCAACATTGGATCTCTTAAGACTGCTTTGGTTCGATCTGTGGTCAATTTTCCAATGGACGAGGTTCGAGCAGCTATTGGCGATTGGCCAGTGCGACTTAAGGCGTGTGTAAAGGCAAAAGGCGGACATTTCGATACATTTTTGATACAATATACATCAGTAAATATATTAAAACATTTGGTCCAAAAACATTCAGTACTATTTATTTTACAGCATAAAACGTATGTAACAGTATTTATGTCCCTACTAAATATACAATTTATGTTCTTTGCTTTAACTCAGAGAGTCCTTGAACGATCTCGTTCCAAGTTTGTGTCTAAAATGCTATGCAATAGGACTAACCTTGGTGCAACTTTCATCGCGATCGGAAGACATCGTTTCCAAAAGTAGTAGTAGTAGTAGTCACTTGACTCGAAATGTCCAATATGTATAATGTTTTAATTCAAATGCACAGATTTTTCAAGAAGGATAAATACCTCATATAAACTTCTGAAGAAAAATTATTAATTTAATTAATTTTTAAAGTAAGTTTTTATTGCACTCGAATCAATATGGTCATGTTATCAGGGATGCAAACCGAACCGGTTTTGAACGAAACCATGTCAATTTTAGGTCTGTTAACGAAACCGTTTACCATACTACTATTGAAAAACAATCCCACGATAGAACGTTCTATGTACAGGATGGAACAGAAGCAGCAATCATTGGCCAAGGGCTGTCACCTCGGCAAAACGTGTGCCGCTACAACAACAACTGTTAGAAAAAAGCCAAACCGAACCAAAAAAACGACAACAAATAAAAAATCTATGCAGGAATACGCATGTATGTGCTTGTTATGTATTACATTATAAATGTATATATATTTTGTTTTGTTTTTAGGAACATACCTAAGCTTTAGAAACAATTTTTATTTTAAATAAAAATATATTATACCAATAAATATTTCTGTTCCTATAATTTTTGAGCGATTCAGTAAATTTAGAACCACTGAACCGATCCAACTCAAAATCTTAACACAATTAAGTCTCTTTCATATGTCAATTTCCCTACAAACTGCAATAGATATCTGAGCGAAATTACGAAACAGTAATTTCGATAGCATATGCGAATAAGGCATTTTAATTTATTATTTTGTTTGCATTAACCAATGTCATTTAAAGCCTTTCTTAAAAAAATTGTAAATGAAATCATACAAATATCGTTAATAACAACATTAATGGACTGTTTACAGTGGTCGAACGAAAACCTAGTCGAACAAAACCCAGTCGCTCACTTTCGCGTAGAATTTGTTTCATGTAGCTCGCTCAATGAAAGCAATTTTGGAATTTGCTTTCAAAAATCCTCTTATTATTGTGAATATACTATAATAAATTCAACTCTGCCTTTCTTGCTGTGAGACAGCAAACAAATGAAATTTCTTTATATATGTAAAGAAAAAAATAAATATGTAAACAAAAAATGTATACAATTCGTCATGGGGGTGGCTGCTGGTGTGGTGGTAGCTGCTGGTTGTTGGTGGTACTGCATTATTGGTAGCTCTGGTGTGTTGGTAGCTGCTGCATTGTTGGTAGTTGCTGGTGTGTTGGTAGCTGCCATTTTTTACCACAACGTGCTGGCTTGTTGGTTGGTGTGACCACCGCTACCGTTTTTCTACTCTTCGGGTTCGTCGGCACTTCTTGAATGACACAAATCGATCAATGAACACCTACTTATACTACATATTTTTCAATATTTTACTGACAGGTACTTACGAATGGATGCAACTTTTTTTACGGTGGCTGTATACCTGTTTTAAATTTTGCAAAACTTTCCAAATAATGACCACCCTTAAATGTGGGTGAAATTTCTGTGTACTTTACTTTTCCACCCTTACATTAACTGCCAACGGAGTAGCTATCATAAAGTAACACGAAAAGCAATTTATGAGCAATCATACTTAGTAGGGACATAAATTCTGTTACGCACGTTTTATGCTGTAAAATAAAAAGTACTGAGTGTTTTTGGACCAAATTTTTTAATATATTAATTGATGTATATTGTATCCAAAAAGAATCTACTTATTCGAAATGTCCGCTTTTTGCCTTTACACACGCCTTAGGTCGCACTGGCCAATCGTCAATAGCTGCACGAACCTCGTCCATTGGAAATTTGGCCACAGCTCGAACCAAAGCAGTCTTAAGAGATCCAATGTTGGGGTATCTATTGTGACAAACCTTATCATCTAAAACCGCCCACAATTTGTAATCCAATGGGTTCAAATCTGGACTGCCTGAGGGCCAGGCCTGGGACGTTTTTGCCTGATGGGCCGGCGTCGAATCCTGCTGGAAAGGATGGCTGGTTTTGGAACAGGAAATTCGTAAGAGGCTTCACAACAGCTTCCAAAACGGTTTCTTGGTGAACTTTGGCCGATATTTTGAATTTGGTGTTAAATTTTTCCTGAATGGTAAAATTTTTTTCATCGGTAAACAAAATTTTTCTGTGCAAGCTATCAGCGTGCAATAGACGTTTGAATATTTCAATCCTATTTTTTTAAAGCTGCAGTCAAAAAATGTCCGGTACGTCGTTTGAAAGCCCCAAGTCTTTTTTAATGATTCGACTTATGGACTCTTGCGTGATATTCTCACGGGCCATGATTTTTAGTTCGGATTTCGGATTACTGTGAATTCTTGATTTAACGGTTTTGATGACATGCGGTGTTCGAACAGAGCGTGGGCGGCCCAACCGGTGGCGGTCTTTTACATCTCCAGTCTCCTCAAACAGTTTTATGCATCGGTAGACGAACATGCGGCTAATCCCTAGTAGCCGGAGCGTTTTGAAAATATCGCTTTTTTCATTTCACACTTGAATATTGCGGTTTCCTGCTGTCTACCTTCTGAGCGTATTGTTTCTGATGAATTTAACAATTTGGAATTTATTGCAGTTTGTGTTGCATTGGGATCTAAAAAACTTTTTATAACCTGTTCCTACATTCCTCCTTCGACCGATGTTGATGTTTATAATGAACATTTGACTGCCGTTGGAAAAATAATTACAAGTATGAATGAGTCTGATATTATCCTAACATTGGGAGACTTCAACTTATCTTCTGTATCATGGCATATGTTGCCTGATTCAGAAGCACTTACTCCTCTTACTAACAGTGATTGGACAACTGATGTTGCTGGCCTATTGGCAAGAATGAATTTGTCTCAGATTAATAATATTCTTAACCAGAATGGAAGGATTCTTGATTTGATTTTGACCAATGAAATACGTTCTTTTTAAGTTATGAGAATGCATCCAATTTCTACTCTGGAGGACAACCACCACCCGACTATAGGTATTTCATTTTCAGTTACATTACCTTACCAATCACCATCTAGTCCTGCTGGTGATTTTTCTAGATTTTGCTTCAAACGTTGTGATTTTCATAGACTTAATTCCCTTTTATTATCTGTTGATTGGAATGCTATCTGCTGTTGTAGTACTATTGCGGAATTTGATTTTGCTGTTAAGAAATTTTATGACACTACATAAATTTGTATCTAAAACAGTGCCAATGGGTTCCATTGTTGTAGAAAAAACTATGTCTTGGTCTTCTGTGGAGTTATTTAGATTAAAAAACATAAAGAGTAAATCATTCAAAAGATTCAAAAGAACAGGACTAACTGCTGATTGTGGTAGATATTCCATAGCGAGACAACGGTATAATATCGAGGCTCGTCTATGTTACAGGTCGTACTTGACAAGAGTTAGGGACAATTTTAAAAAAGACCCTAAATCATTTTATCGATTTGTAAATTTAAAACGTCAAACATCTTCTAAGCCATCGAGAATAAGATTTAATGGTGTTGAGTTCTCAATCGATCAGTCTATTGCAAACTGTTTTGCTGACTTTTTCGAAAATACATATTCACTACGTTCGTTTAATCCTGCAATTCCGTACCCTTACAAAATTTCATCAATAGGTCAAATAGTTCCTCCTTTTTTAGATTTTTCACTTATTGAATTAAACTTGCATCGTCTTAAACCCACTAGTACTTCTGAACCCGATGGCATTCCGAATGTTTTATTGAAAGGCTGTTCGGAATCCCCGGTCTTACCCTTATCCTTATTATTTAATTCATCATTACAATTGGGGTACTTTCCTGATTTATGGAAACGGTCTTAGTTGTTTCCACTTCACAAATCTGGTAGTCTGTTGGATGTATCGAACTATAGAGGGATTGCTAAAGTAAGCGCAATTCCTAAGTTATTTGAAAAAATTGTAACAAATTTTGTTTCACATAATGTGGCGCCCATACTCCATCCATGCCAACATGGATTTCGTAAGGGTCACTCTACTATTACAAATCTACTTCAGTTTTCCTCTGAAGTTATAGATGCATTTATTCGTCGCAAGCAAACTGACGTTATATATACTGATTTTAGTAAGGCATTTGATAAAGTAAATCACAGACTATTACTATTCAAGTTAAACAAAATTGGGTTTAGTAATAATTTCATAAATTGGCTTTCCTCCTACCTAATTGGGAGGAAACAAGTAGTTTTATTTGAAAAAAGTCTTTCCAGATCAATTCGTATTTCCTCTGGTGTCCCACAGGGCAGTCACCTTGGACCTATTCTCTTTTTACTATTCATTAACGACTTGCCCGACTCTATTATCAACTCTAATTTACTAATGTTTGCAGACGACGTTAAATTATTTTCCTCTTATGCTAGCTTTGCGGACAGTCACATACAGGGTGATTTGGACAGATTTAGTACTTGGTGTGAATTTAATTTTATGGAATTAAACCTTAAAAAGTGTAAGCGTATGTGCTTTTCTAGACGTAGTTTGTTGGCTACTAAATTTAATTTATGTGGCTCTGAATTGGCATCGGTTGATTCATTTATTGATCTCGGTTATATGATGGATAGAAAGTTGAATTTTAATAACCATATCATTACTATGGTAAATAAAGCGTATGGTGTCTTTTATTTTGTGAAACGCTGGGCAAAAGAGTTTACTGATCCATATACTACGAAACAGCTTTATATTTCCCTAGTTAGGCCAATTTTAGAATATGGATCAGTGGTTTGGGATCCCCAATATGATTACTATGTTAACAAAATTGAGTCCGTGCAGACGCTGGGCAAAAGAGTTTACTGATCCATATACTACGAAACAACATTATATTTCCTTAGTTAGGCCAATTTTAGAATATGGATCAGTGGTTTGGGATCCCCAACATGATTACTATGTTAACAAAATTGAGTCCGTGCAGAAAAAAATTTTAATATTCTGCTTAAGAGGTCAGCACTGGAATACTGGTTATGAACTTCCTTCTTATAATGACAGGTTAAATCTTATTTAATTGCCCTCATTGAAGAGTAGGCGAACTATGATGAATACGATGATGGTATATAAAATTATATGTGGGGTTGTGGTTTCTGAATACTTAATATCAAAAATTTCTATTAACGTCCCATTTAGACCTACTAGATACTATCAGTTCTAGGCACAATTATGCATGTGGTGACCCATTTCGTAGAATATGTGCTGATTTTAATTCGTTATATCATTTAATTGATTTCTCCTTAGGTTTTGATTCATTAAAAACTGTAATAATTTTTTATTTAAACTCATTACACCAAGGCTCATTGTCTTCATAACAATATAGGCTGCTATAAGCAAATTAAGTAATTGTTATTATTCGTAAATACTTATGTATATTATGCTTTATATTATTTTTATTAGATTTTAATATTGTAATAAAGAAAGGTGGTAGTTATATTTTGATTTTGTGTTGCATGCTTCTAGTCCTTCTCATACTTTGATTGGATTGTATTATTGTTTTAAATTAAGGTGGTGGTTATATTATAAAGTATTAATTTGGTGTTTATATTTTCTAGTGATTATTATTAATATTTTTTGTACCGATTGGCTGTTGATAAATATCTGTAGCTAATTTACATGGATGACGTTTCTTGTCATCTCCATTATGGATCGGTCCATAATGTGTACGTTGTCCCTACGTCATGGGGACGTGGCCTCCTCGGTCGGCAGGGGCGGGTGTGAGTGGGGTGGGAACGTTCGTCTAAAAAAAACGAACATGCGGCTCATCCCTAGTAGCCGGAGCGTTTTGGAAATATCGCTTTTTTCATTTCACACATAAATAGCTCTATTACAGCGATACGGTTTTGATTATCTAACCAATCCATGATGAAAGTTGAAACAATTTTAAAATCCCGTTACAGGCTAACGCTATTGAGCTTAGCATTCAAAACCCATATGACATTACCGGGGTATGTTCAGTTATACTATTGAAATGGGTGTGTTCAATGTTGTAACAGTATTTCGTCGTCCGAGGGTTTAAGTGCTCTATGTGCCAAAAATGCGTTTTGAGTAAATCGAGTTTGAAATTTAGCATAATTTTTCAAAGAAACTACTCGATGGGATTTTGTGATTTTTATACCATATATTTGTTATGTCAAGATGATTCTAAGGAAAAATTTTTATCTCCCGATCACATCTACAACGGGATGTTTTCTAACGGTAATAAAAATCCTGGTTGCTCTATACGCCACCTTAAGCATATTTCCCTGCAAATACATACACGTAGAGCAAAGTAGCATTAACAAAGTAATAAAACACGCTTTCAAATTTTAGTAAAAAACAATAAATATATTTATTTACAAAAAACAAAAATAAAAACTATTCACAAAGTTATTATAGAATATATCAAAATGATAATAAAAAAATTAAAATCTTAATTTATTTGAGTTAGGTAATAATTTTTGTCTGCTTCAGATATAAAATTGAATAAAAATTTTAAATCAGAAATTTTTTCATTTTGAATTTTTCCTTTTCTGTTAATAATACTTAACTCTGTTTCAAAAATATTTAACGGTGTTGGTAATTGATTCCGGCAACCTTTTTTTTATTATATTTACTGTTTGGTAATGAGACTGCAAAATTGAGTTTTTAAATTTAATTATGAACAAGTTATTTTGAATATATTCAAGAACTTTTATTTTAGTAAATGGAAGAATAGAAAAATGTAATTGGTTAGATATCTTAGAAAAATTCTTAAAATCTGATAATTGCATTTCTACAACCTTAAGTTTTATTTTATGTGTTTTAAAATGTTTCAAATAATTAACGAGTGACAAAATGCTATGAATTTCTAAACGTTTCAGATATTTGTCTAAAGCACTGTGAACGCAATCGACTTCTTGAACTTTCTGAATAATACTTTTGACCTGTAAATGGTCTGACAAAAATTTTAAAATTGCTGTGGACATCATTTGATTTTTATTTTGGGCAACGCACTAATCACTCCACATAACTATATTTTGAATAGTTGGATGTTCTATCATCAGAGTATTTAGTATTTTGTATATACAACTACTTATTTCGTTACCTCCACGACTGTTATTAAATTCGTCCCAAACGCAACAATAAGTAAATTTTTCTTTATTGGGAAAAATAACTGTAGCGGTCATATTATAAACATTTATTTTTCGCTTATAATAGAATGACGATGCAAAACCTTTAGGAAGGTTGAAAACGCTTTGCAAATCAAAGCATACAACAACAGAAAAAGGGTCTTGTTTTCGGCGATCTACGTCACGTTCCACTTTAAGGCCATTCGTTTCATTTCTGTGAATATCGAATCCTTAATCTCATCCTCCGTTGGATTATTATTTATTGAAAATTGTACGCAACGGTCGCATTGGTCTTTTCTATTCTTTTTGAAGGACAAATTAAAATTGTGGTTAAACTGATCTCTATAAAATTTTTCTGACACGGGGTTTGAGGGTTGTTGTTCCACGTAAAGTGCATAAATTTTAGCGATTGATAAATCTGAACTTAAATATTGTCTGCTGGTTGAAGCGCGACAATAATGGGAGTCAAATGTTGGGAAACTTGTAACATGTTGTCTCACTTGTGCCACTCTTTCGTCATCGATAAAATTCGATCTGCTTTTGCCTTTTCGCAAAGGCATTGGAATTTCTGTAGATTTGTCAACCATATTTTGAAAACAGTAGTAGATCCTTTTTGCTGATATGTCAAGAGTATTAAGAAAAAACAGTTTTCACACACTATGAATATTTTCATTGCTGGCCAAGGAATATAACTGCAATAGAGCAAAAATGCAACTAACGACTGCACGTAGAGCAAAATGTCCAGCAATAATCAATTTCAAGATTTTGCACTGAAATTTTGCTCTATACGCCATTGAATGGCGTATAGATCAAAATAGCACAAAAAAGTTCTGTTTTGAAAGATATAGAGCAAAATGGACACGATTTATCTCAGCAACGAGAAGAGATAGCTGAAAACGGATTGCAGATTTGAAAAATTTGAGGTCGAAAACCTAAGATTGCATCCTCAACTCAAAATTGTCAAAATGGCGTATGGAGCACTTAAACCCTCGGACGACGATTTATGTCCCTACTTAGTTAATATGAAATAACATGTTTCTTACTATTTTTTTTCTTCTGAAAGTCAAAAAAGTCGTAATTTTTTCTAAAGATATACATTCGATTTAAAAGAGATGCCTTCACTTAATTGTTAATAAAAGCGGGACGCGTTCATTTAAATTTAAATTTTTGACAAAAGTATCATTTCAAAGTGGCTTGTGCGTGACCTTTTTTTAATATTTAAATGGAATAAACGTTTTTTTGTCATTAGTAGGCAAAAGATCAATCATTTGTGCAACAGGAAATAATTGTTGAAAAAAAAAATCCATAAAGTCAACACCTGTGGACACAGTGGACATACTGTGGGTAAAACATTATCGAGGGTATGAATATTTAGTTAGGCATGCTACATACCGTTGGAAAGGTTTATTTGTCTAGTTTCTTAGTATAAGATTAATTTTACGGGTTAAGAACCACTTGCACAGAAATAGGAAAACATTCAAAATAGTGTATACGCTAAAAAAACGCAGAATTTTTTTTTTTAGATATTTTGGTTTTAATAAAATGTTTATAAGTTATAATAGGTTTAAATGAAATAAATTTGGAAGCCAAAGTTGGGATCTTAACAAATTTGTGCAAGTTAATTCATTTTTTTATTATCATTTTTCATTTATAAGTGCAAAAAATAAAAATAATACAAATAACACAGTACAACAGCCAATCTGGGGGGTGAGAAATTCCAAGTCAGGGTGATGGTACTAGGTCAGTATATTAAAACCCGCAAAGGGTTTTGCGTTCGTATGTGCTTCGTTTTTTATGACCTTTTACATTTTTTCCTTATCTTGATGTTTTTTCGCTTAGTTGTAAAATGTTGGCAAAAACGTAATTTGACATAACTCGAGAACGACTAGTTCGATTTTGCTGAAATAAATTGAGAAAAATTAATAATTACATTTTCTTTAATCCATTAATATACTGTTTCTTCACCAAATCAACATTTTTGCAATTAGAAATAAATTTATGAAAAAAATTTTGCCAAAAAAAAATTTTTTTTTTTTAAAAACATATAAATCCCAAACGGAAAAACGTGTAGAGTCTTATAACTTTCACGTAAAGTCACATAACCTATAAACAAAATGCGACATAGATCATAGAAATCGATTAACGCGTTCTGCTTTTATTTACAATTAAGTAACTTCACGTAATTGTAAATAAAAGCAGAACGCGTTAATCGATTTCTATGATCTATGTCGCATTTTGTTTATAGGTTATGTGACTTTACGTGAAAGTTATAAGACTCTACACGTTTTTCCGTTTGGCACTATAAAAAGGTTCTTTGGAACGACCTTTTTATAGACCAGACACAGTGTTTTCGGAAATGTACGAGTAAGAGGAAATTAAGTATTTCTAATTTGTGATTGCAACATTCGCCATCAAACCATTCCGGTGTTGCGCGTTTACATAATTCTATCATATTAGCTTTAATACCTAATGGCTATGTGGCTCTTCCTTAAAAATGTTATAAAATTAGTATATGCATCTTGCACACATTCATTAAGGCATCAGACGGAGCAAATAAGTTTCAAAAGCTTGTTAATGACTTATACTTTTTGAAAAATATAAAAAGTTCGCTTGACGCCATCAAATCTTCATCCAGCTTTCTTAACATCTG
Organism: Hydrotaea diabolus; assembly: GCA_963513945.1. NCBI lineage: Eukaryota > Metazoa > Arthropoda > Insecta > Diptera > Muscidae > Hydrotaea > Hydrotaea diabolus. The sequence goes on along the minus strand of OY740717.1, from coordinate 90,931,710 downwards.
CTCTCTTTTTCTACAATCCAGCTTTGGTATAATTTTGAATGCCATGAACCAACAAAGTACCTTATCGAAATCACCTCAATATTAATGTCAGCTGAGTTATCGAAAACATCTTCAAGAAAATATTCGGCAAAGATATGGTTGTCAAAGTCGACATCAGTTACTTCGCTTGGGATTGTGTTTGTTTGGTCAGAAGCTAAATAGTAGCTATCAAAATTTGCTTCAATCAGTATTTCCTCGCCCTGAGACTGCTCACAGTTGCTAGAGGAACTTGATTAAACAATGTTAGCGACTATCAACTTTGCCAAAAAACCATTTAATTTAGCTACAGAAGGATTGTTATTGTTCCCTTCTCTTTGACGCAATATAGCAAACGTGTTTTCTAACTTGTCCTGAGTAAAGGATTTTGTCATGAAAAAAAAACATTTTCAACTACCAATAGTTCGTCGACCAAAAAAAGAACACAATTTAAAGTTAGTTTCATCCTGTCTAAAAAGAAAACTCTCTTATTTTTATCCACAAATTCTAGTTCTTCTAAGTATTTTAGAAAAGCCTGAATATATTTGCGAGCTTCGTTTTTTAATTGTAATGTAGATCTGTAGCAATTATCACTATAAAAGTGGCCGTGGACAAGGCCAGTTCATTACAACTTTTAGTAAATTTAGTTGTCTCAACTACTGTTCTGAATGCTGCAGCCACTGTTTTGCTACAAATTTCGGTTGCAAATTTCACACGCTTTTTTCGAAAAAAACATTAGGGAAATTAAGTATGCTGTCGAGTTTGTTTCGGATAATTTTTTTTTGTTGCGTTGGCTTCCATTTCATAAAGTTTCCTTATTCCCCAAAAATTGGCATTACCGTCAGAAGTTTTTAAGTCACATTTTAGCCACCCATTTCGTAAAGATTTTATGGGGGCCTACCGGTTTAAAGTAGAAACGTGAAGGAAATTGAGATTTAATTTATTTCGAAAAAAGGCATAAGTCGACAGAGACATAAAAAATATATTTGGTTCATGTAGCTCGCTCAATGAAAGCAATTTTGGAATTTGCTTTCAAAAACCCTCTTATTATTGTGAATATACTATAATAAATTCAACTCTGCCTCTCCTTAATGACATCAGCTGCTGCGAGATGTTTGGTGTCTCACAGCAGCTGATGTCACTAATGAAATTTCTTTATATATGTAAAGAAAAAAATAAATATGTAAACAAAAAATGATCACAATTCGTCATTGGGGGTGGCTGCTGGTATGGTGGTGGCTGCTGGTGTGGTGGTAGCTGCTGGTTTGTTGGTGGTACTGCATTATTGGTAGCTCTGGTGTATTGGTAGCTGCTGGTTTGTTGGTGGGTGCTGCATTGTTGGTAGCTGCTGGTATGTTGGTAGCTGCTATTTTTTTTATCACAACGCGCTGGCTTGTTGGTTGCTATGCTTGGTCGGTGTCTCAACAAAGGCCAGAAACCATTTTTCAATGCTTGCCTTCATTTTTCAGCCAAACGAACAAAAAAAATTGACTGGTTTTGACTGGAGAGAGTCACATAAACCAAATTTGTACTGAACGTTACGTTTTCGTGTGACTCGGTTTTCGTTCGCCAAAGGGTTGTTTGATAAACCAAAAACAGCTGTTTGTCGTGTAGCTCTCGACATAAAGCATTCGTTCGAGCACAGTAAACAGGCCGTAAGTAAAAATAAAAAATTAGTGATTACTTACTTTATATTTATGTTAATCTTATATCATAGATTTAATTAAGACCGTGTTTCGATCGAACATCAATAGAAACTAGTTAACATTGCTTGAAGTTGCAATCAGGAGTGGTTGCGTAGTTTCGGTAAACGGCAGGAAGCAGACAGCTACGCATTTAACGAGCATTGCTAAAAACAGAGCGTCCCTCCGAATAAAGTCAACGTAAAAGATTACATTTATTTGGCGACACAAAAAAGCCACGGTCCCCATCATGAATTGAACATTCTAAAAATATTTCATATAAACGGCCTTCTATCATTATTAGATCATTGACGATCGTTTTTCCATTTATCCTTCATGGACGCACTAAACCCCGCTCTAAAGCATTGTTAATCAAATTTAAAACTCCAGGTGACGATTTTGGTATTCTTAAAATTATTTCAGACAAACGTGCTTGTAGCATTAACGGTGGTCTCCTTAAAGAAAGTGTCTCAATTTTTTGCTTTTTATTTTTATTGTATTTATTGTAAAGGTATATTCTTGTACAACAAGAGATGTCTTATAATTAGAGTTAAGAACGTATAACACTGTTTAACACTTTTGCAACAAATGTTTACACTTTACGTCGTTTTAGCGAATTTTTGTAATGCATGGGACTTTTTGAACAAAACACAGTTTTTTTTTTGTTTGCAAAAAAAAGTTTTTCAACAGAATCTCCCTTTAGCTCAATACACTTAGTCCAACGTTTCTCTAATTTTTGCATCCCTAACAAAAATAGGATATTTCGAAGTTCATTAAATAAGCATTTGGATGATCAATAATTTCATCGTTGGAGCTTAATCTCTTTCCACAGAGCCAGGTTTAGAAATAGGAAATAGTCACTGCGAGCTGAATCCGGAGAATAAGGCGGTTGAGGTACCAACTTGTAACTCAATTCATGCAATTTTTCCATTTAGACTGCACTAGTGTGCACCCGCGCACTATCTTGATAAAACATTACTTTTTTCTTGGCCATATGGGGTCCTTTTTTTAAATCCTCGTTAAATCAGACTAATAAGTAGGCATAATATACGCCGTTTATTATTCTTCTCTTTTGAAGGTAATCGATGTGCATTATCCCGCGTACATTCCAAAAAAAACTGTTGGCATTACCTTATTTGCCGACAAAGTAATCTTGGCCTTCTTCGGAGCCGGTTCATCGGGAGAAATCCATTATTTAGACTGCTGATTTGTCTCTGGAGTGTTAAAAGGATCCATGTTTTATCCACAGTTACAAAAAGATAGCAAAAACTCATTCAAATTGCGGTTAATCAACTCCAAACAATTGAAGTTGTCACACGATAACGTATATGGTCAATATGCGGCTCGCATCTTGCAGACTGCTTTCTTAAAGCCAACTGATCATGTAAAATCGAAACCCCACTGTCATATGAAATGCATGTAGCATCAACGCACTTCTGCTATTCGATCGGCCAACACCATATCGTGGACCTTTTCGACATTTTCGGTGTATCAAGCTTTTCCTTGGTTTGATTGACTGTTTTTTTCCGCAAAAAAATTATGTTGAATGAGTACTCAAAATTCACTATGTTCCATTTTTAACAAAATCCACGTGGTTGTATGTTTTGAACAAACTAAATGACGGAACTCTCTCAGAGCAGTATTGCATTTCATATTACAACGAGGGAAGTTGGAAAAGACAAGGAAATATTATTGGCCTGTCAATTTCAGAAGGGGTCGTCTAAGGTAAGTAAGCTATTGCAATTAAATTGCAAAAATGGTGCACTGTTAGGATTGGCAACAGCAATCTGTGGTGTACGATGACGTATATGTTGATGCTGTTGCGAGGGCGACTGCGAATGAGTCTTGTAGTTGGATGATGACGACGACGACGAAAATGTAGATGGCGATGATGACACCAAATCCAGAGACCCACTGATAACTTCGTTGATATAGCACAGGTCGTCTTCGCTAAACTCCCTGATGAGGTTCATACCTGAACAGCTCCTGAAGTACACCCATGCAACGATTACACCTTACAGAAATAGCGCGATGGTGTAAAGGGTTCTAACAAACCGAACAGATCCAAAGTCCTGGGTTATGCGCGATCATGGCTCGAAACAGGTATTCCGGGAAGTGCTTCTTCCCACGACGAAAAAATTAACAAACAAAAAACGCATATTATTAAGGTGAGTGCCACTGGCCGAAGAATGTTTGCTTCGGGTCGATCCGGAACATAGAATCGGCAGTCGCGGGATGTCAATTTTGATTATATACGTTGCCGTTGAGCCAGAAACGAGCCCCATCACTGAACAACATTTTCGTCGAAGCGCACGAAAAACGTTTCTTACCGAAATCTCATTTCCATAATTCAGTTGCACAATTTGGAGACGTTGCGGTGTAAATCTTTCCATAATTACATGGCAAAAAAAAACTGAAAAGAAAACAAGTAAGTAAGTGCTATAGTCGGGCGTGGCCGACTCTATGATACCCGCACCACTATAAATGTGATTAAGTCTCCTGTTAATCGAAAGCACTCGTCGCTATTTCTATCTGTATCTATCACGCAAGCACTAAGCCTTTATACCCCATACCACTATGTGGTGAGGGTATAACAATTATAGTTGGTCCACATTTTCATACCTTGTTTTCGGACCCTGTGCCCTCCCACGGACGAGATACATCATTTGGCTTGACATATTTAAAGTCCTGAGGCGAGTCCCTGTCATTTGAGGGGTCACACTAAAATCCGGGTAAACCGAAACTTTTGGACCCTCCTAATGGACCCTGGGGCCCAAACAGGTCGAATTTTTTTCTGTATTTAAAATTGTAAGATAATTTCCTTTCATTTAAGGGGTCACACTTATATTTAAAAGCATGGGTCCATTTTTTGGGTTCTGAAGGCCCCGTAGGTCCGAGAGGCGGATCCAACTATTTTTTTTACATTTTGTGGTCAGTTCTACATCGAATGTCATATTTTTTTAATTTGTTGACCAATACACGCGACATCAACTGGATTTGGACCAAATCCGGGAGTTCCTTTGTATGGGGGGTCTATCAGAAAGTGCTCCGATTTGTACCAAATTCAATAGCGTCCGTCCTTGTCCCAATATATTACCACTTGCCAAGTTTCATCAAGATCGGTGCATAAATGCGACCTGTACTTTGATTACAAGAATAGATGGACATCTTTACATCCAGCCAGAAGGCCCGCCAGCCAGCGTTACACGTCGGTAATGCCAACTTTCCTCAGCGCCAGCTGTCTTCAAACACGACACCTATCGACTCACCCTCGTAGGTGTTACAAATTTAAGTTTCATAAAGAGGCAAGCGGGTGTTTTTGTTGTTCCGATCTTATGTAGAAGACAGTGTACTCACTTATGAAGTAAACTCCTAAAAGACATACCGTATACAATTTTGGACTTTAATGACAAAACGTCGCAAACCGCGTGTCAAAAGAAAGTCAGGGAATATAAATGCACGTAACAATGTTTCGACCAACTTCTTATTCAACTTCACTCAAAGAAAAAATTTTGATGTGTCAACATCGTCAACATGAATTCGGATTTGGTTGTGTTACTTGTCATAGACGAAGTTTTAGAAGCAGAAGAACAAAAATAATTAAAGAACAATAAAAACAAGAGAAAGAAAAGAATTTGGTCAAAACAATGGTTAAAAAATGAAAACAAATTTTCAAACAAAAAACTTTTAAAAACATTAAAAGAAAGCGAACCAAAAGATTATAAAAATTACATGTGTATGAATGACCAAACATTCAACGACCTATTTTCGAGAGTGCAAATTCATATTGAGAAGCAGGACACAATTAGGAGAGAGGCTATTAGTGCGGAAAATCGTTTAGCAATTACATTGTGGTTTTTGGCCACAGGCAATTCTGTCGAAGATTTGAAATTCTCGTACGCAGTATCACCACAAGCCATCATTCTCATTGTCATTGAAACGTGCGAAGCTATTATTTAAGTATTAAAAGAATATATTACGGTTAGTTAATCTAATACATGTTGTACTGCATGGTAATGATTTCAATCGTTTATTTCTAGGTTCCCAAAACTCCAGAAGAATGGTTAAATGTTGCCGGAAAATTTTATGGAAAAACCTTTGTTTCCAAATTGTGTTGGAGCCCTCGATGGCAATCACATGGCACCACCACATTCTGAGTCTTTCTATTTTAATTATAAAAAATATTTAGTATTGTGTTGATGTCTATTGTCGATAGTTACAGCAATTTCCTTTGGGAACGAATGGGCAAATTTCAGATGGTGGCATTTTCGCTTATACAAAATTCTTCAAAAAGTTGGAAAATGAAGAACTAATCTTGCCGGAACCTCGATCTAAACTCAGTGGACAAGAACCATTGCCCTATGTGTTTGCATTGTAAGTTAACATTCTAAAGCCTTTTGCGCATAACAATTTGACACTAGAAGAAATTATTTTCAACAAAGCTCTAAACGCGCAGGCGTGTCAAAGTTGAAAATGCCTTTGGGATATTAGCTTCTCGTTTTCGAGTATTGTTGACAACCATCTTTTTAAGTCCGGAAAAAGCTACAACAATTGTACTCCCTTGCTGTTATTTACACAATTATATGCGCCACCAATTAAATTCAAATACGGTTCCTGGGGAATCTGAAAGATTGCCAGAGCTGTCAGCCCTTGATCCAACTACAAGCAGAAATGCAACCAACGGCGCGAAGATAACCAGACAACGTTTTTGTGAAACAATTAAACAACTAAGATCACTTCCATGACAAAATATTAATTTATTTCTGTTACATTTAATCATTTATTTCCATTTATATAAATGTGTACATATTTCACTAAAATATTAATTATATGAGATCTAAAAAAATTAAAGTAATACATATTTAATCGCTAAATAAGTCGTGTACTGAATTGTACGTAGTTTCTGATACAAACTGGACAGAATCGTTGAAAGCAGCGGGGCTTATTAATGGAACGGCGACTATACGAGGAGAGGCAATACTGGAAGAATATGATCTTGACGCTTCTGAAATGTTTTGGGAAAAGTAATTTGGGGTACTGGTACTATTGGCATTGTTCAAAAAGTTTGAAGTTAGTTTGTTCAAGCGGCCCAACAGCATTATCTCATCGACTGCCTGTTTAGCAAAAAGTTGCTGGTCTGGAGGCATTTGACGCAACATGCAAGCCCATCCATTAGCAAAAACCGCAGCATCGTTCTGGGTTTCTTTGTTTTTTGATGACTCTAAATGCTCAGTCTCTTTCTTTAAAAATTCTGCTCTTACATCGACTGTGCATTTCTTCTTAATTTTAGTTGGCACTTGCTAAAAAAAATTGAAGAGAATTTATTAAAATTTCAAAACTCTATCCGTTTATAGGAAAACATTTTCACCATATAAAAACTAACAAGTAAAAGCGGCGCTAAGTTCGGCCGGGCCGAATCTTATATACCCTCAATCATGGTGAAGCGTATATAAGATTAGGCCCTGCCGAACTTAGTGACGATTTTTACTTGTTTCTGTTATTTTACTAACCGTAGAGGGCGTGCCAGCAAAGTTTTCCTCGTCATCCGAACTTTAATTCGAGCGCCCGGGCACTGGCATTTCCAAGTCCCGTAAAAACTGAATTCTTCGAAGTACCATAGACTTGGGGCATAACTATCATCTGCACCTGCTCCATATTTTTGGCTTTAAATAAGTTTCTTCAGCTCGTGTCGATAACATGTACGCATGTTCAAAATTTATCTTTTTATCTTAAACTTTTTTATATACCATTAATAAATTTTCGTATGATTTCTTTCTTATATTTTTATTTTTATATTTTTCGCTTTTACAGTTCCACAACTCTGGCATACTTTTATATACCTCGATAAAATCTCGCATTGGTATATCATCCTCACTCTCACTCATTTTTGTTTAGTTGCTTTTCGCTCACAATTGCTGTTGTTTGATCAACGTCAAAACAAAAATGAGGAAGAAAAAGCAATAAAGTTGAAAAACATGCCCTCACACATACCAACCAGGTTGGCCAACTTGAATAGAAATCAAAATATTTTGATTTTTCAACCAACCGACGACCAACTAGCCCTCACACGTTACAACTTGCTATTCAACTTAGTCAAGTTGAACGAAAAGTTGTAACGTGTGAGGGCAGCATTAAGCGAACATGATACCGCCAGTTAGACGCACGTTTGTCATTTTTGACATTTGTGAACGAGTCAGCAGCAGAATACAAACAGGCAATCAATAGTGCGCTATACATTGCATGAGCGCTAAATAATTATGTCGATTTTTTGAGCATTATTCAGTCTGTGTTGTTGGCGCAGCGTGATTTTCGACTCGAACAGCCTGGAACCATATATACTGCATCTTAAAGCTACTCAGTGGTGCGAAATTTACTTGGGAGAAGTGATTTGACCGTATTTTTTTGAGGACGCCACTGCAGCAAGTCAGTACTGTCACAATTAGATGAGCGGCATTTAGTAAACATGTGGTTTAACAAGACGATGCAACCGCACCCACAGCACGAGCCACAATGGATATTGTAAAGAAAGCATTATCTTTTGGCGATTTCGTACGACCAGTAAGATTGCCATATTCAACCTTCCCAGACTTCTATCTGTAGAGCTACTTGAAGTCGCGAGTTTTTGTTAACAAGCCTCAGACAATCGCAAACCTTAGGGAGAATAATTGACAGGAGTGCGAAGAGTTATGACCGGATATCATGCGGAAATTCATTGCAAATGCGATGAAATTGGAAGAAATGTGTACCAACACTGGTAGCAGTCACTTGACTCACTGAAACAATTCCTTCTTTACTTAAATCATCATAGTCTGCAAACAAATCTTAACTCTATAAAAGCCCTGCAATATAAAAAGGAATTGCGTAGGTAAAATTTTTAATTTAAATAAAATGTTAAGTTGGTATTGAAAACATCTCCAAAACAATTTGCTAATTCTACAATAAACAATTTTTTGATTGTTAATAAAACCTTCCTGCGAATGACCGGGTTTATAGATTTTGTGCAGGAATACAACTGTGTCTAGATTAAAACCCTGATTATTGTAAATTCAATTCAAAACATGAATATAATTGTTTCTTAAGATTTTTTGTATTCACTTAGTAGGGAGATAAATACTGTTCACACGTTTTATGGTATAAAATAAAAAGCACTTAATGTTTTTGGACTAAATATTTTTTAATATATGTATTGATGTATATTGTATCCAAAAAGAATCTACTTATTTGAAATGTCCACCTTCTTGCACGCCTTAAGTCGCACTAGCCAATCGTCAATAGCTTCACGACCCTCGTCCATTGGAAAATTGGCCACAGCTCAAACCAAAGCAGTCTTAAGAGATCCAATGTTAAGGTATATTTTGTGACAAACCTTGTCCTCTAACACCGTCCACAATTTAAAATCCAATGGGTTCAAATCTGGACTGCCTGAGTGCCATTCTTCAGATGAAATGAACGCTGGCAATTTGTTTTGAAGCCAGGCCTGGGACGTTTTAGCCTTATGGGCGGGTGCAGAATCCTGCTGGAATGTCAATGGCTTGTTTTGGAACAGAGAATTGTTAAGAGGCTGCACAACAGCTTCCAAAACGATTTCTTGGTAAACTTTGGCCGATGTTTTGACTCCTTGTTCGCAGAAATGCAGGTCAGTGACCTCATCGTAAGAGACACCCCACCAAACCATGACTGAAGCTGGGTGATGACCCTTTTCCACGGTAAAAATGTTTTCATCGGTGAACAAAAGTTTTCTTTGCAAGTTATCAGCGTGCTTCACCAAAAGACGTTTGCATTTTTCAGTTCTATTTTTTTTTAAAGCTGCAGTCAATAAATGTCCGGTACGTCGTTTGAAAGCCTCAAGTCGCAAGTTATTTTTTAATGATTCGATTCCTGGACTTTTGTGTGATATTCATCTCATGGGCCATGATTTTCTGTTTTCGGAGCGGATTTCTGTGAATTCTTGATTTAACGGCTTTGATGACATGCGGTGTTCGAACAGAGCGTGGGCGGCCCGACCGGTGGCGGTCTTTTACATCTCCAGTCTCCTCAAACAGTTTTATGCATCGGTAGACGAACATGCGGCTAATCCCTAGTGGTCGGAGCGTTTTGAAAATAACGCTTTTTTTCATTTCGCACTTGAGAAGCGCTATTACAGCGATGCGGTTCTCATTATCTGACCACTCCAATTTTAAAATCCCGTTACAGACTAACGCTATTGAGGTTAGCTTTCAAAACCCATATGGCATTAACGGGGTATGTTCAGTTCTACTATTGAAATGGGTATGTTCAATGTAGTAACAGTATTTATGTCTCTACTAAGTACATTCAGACTTTGATAGAATTACTCTTATGATTTATGACAGACGCCGGTATATTTAACTTACATGCGAGGGATGGTGCAAAGCGCGTCGACAGAGCTCGACCTCTTTTATAAATTGAACGCACACGATTGTGTATTTTTTGTAGAAAGTATTAGTTTTGTTGCGATTCCGTCGGTTTAGTTTTGTTACTTTCTGAAAATTGTGGTCGCGGAATGAATTTAACTCGCTTTTCCAGACAAGTATAAGACAACCGACATTAAAAACGACGTATATACATATACGGGAAGGAATTGGGGAAAAAAGAAGAGTTCTCGATCAAAGCTAACGCTTGTTTGACCCAGCTATATAGTGGTACAGCCAAAACTAACTTCAAATTTCGACGAAAACGAATACTTCTTGTTAAGTATTGGCACACTCCATAACAGAGCGTACGAACAATATACTTATAACAACTTTGATAGAGTAGTTATTGTTATTATAGGACAGTTACAAATGTATTCCATATAGATCTATTCCAAGCTACTTCACTCTTTGATCTTCCAGTCACAGCAATTTCATTCTCCAGTTTCCTGCACCATGTATTGCCGGGTCTACGATTTTTGTTCTTGCAATATCATCTGCCTGTTTCCGTAGGGTGTTGTCCACTCAGCTGCATTTCTTTTCAGTATTTGGAAGAGCAATGGTATTAGTTTAGTGTCACTCCATAGGTATTGTTAATAATATTTTGCCAGAATGGTTTCCAAATATTTTCATCTTCTTAATATCACGAGCAACGCACTATTTGAAATATATGCGTCCAAAGAGACCTGGGGATCCTCTAAATGGACTTGGTCGGACAATTAAAGACAATGATGGTAAGCAGGACAGTCGTCCGGGAAGTTGGTATCGATTTCATCATTATCTAGATCTCATCTAATCCAGAACAACTTTCTGGTGAAATTTCCGTTATATCTGGATACTGTAGCTGCGACTTCATCAGCACGATAGTCGTTCAGAACTGCCTGATAGATTCGATAAACTAAGCATGAAGATCAAACGTGATCTGCCTGGGCAGAGACATATTGTTAATTAGATGAGTGTTGGGATGACTACTGCGAAGACACCCAAGCAGATTTTGCATAAACGACAAATAGTTGTGTATGAAGGCAGTAATGACTTTTGTCTCCCTATGTAGATGGTCCTCAGAAAACATAAGGAGACACCCTGTCAATGCCCTCAGGGTGGTCTTCTGGCGGGTCTGAATTTTCTTTTATTGCGTCATACTCACGTTCGCCGACCACACCAGTGCTCGTAGTTTGCTACAGACCGACCGCTTTGTAAGAGTTCAACAAGGTTTCATTGTCAGCTTTCTAAGTGATGGCGGCGAGTGACTTCATGACCTTGTTCTTACTTCCAACTCATCGCAGGTAGATAGATGTAGCATGTGCAAAGGATCGAAAAAGTTGTCCAATGTGTCCCCAAGGATATTGAGGTAAATGGTAGTCGGGACTTTCACATTATCGAAAGTCCCGACGTATCGACTTTCACATTACGTGACAACCGCACTTCTACTGGTGATTTGGCGGCCGATATTTTCATATTTTCATCTCGCTGTGAAGCAGCGTGCAAAATAAGTATGATAACAGTTGATATTATCGCATATGTTATGCACTGAGTTGTGTACGCAAGAGTTGTGCAAGCATTTGCGTATGACATAATTAAAAAGGTTGCGTTTGAAAAGTGGCGCAGATATCATCACTCCCTACTGTACTTCCTGATTAACTCTAAGCTTTGACTTCCTTTCTCTAAACTCTACGTATAGTTTACGACCCAACGCTTTAAATTTGGCGGAGGAGAGGTTTCTGCAATGTCCTCAAATAGAGTGGAATGACTGACCGTGTCGAAGGTGTTGGTACGGTCAAGGGCCTTGAGGACCGTCCTGTCGTTGGACTTGTTCTGCTTGGGGCTGCGTGTAATAAGTCTGGTGATGGCGTGTAAAGCAGTTGTGTTGTGCTGCTTGCGGACCCATGCTGATGATCAACACGTGGCAGGTGTTCGATCAGGAATCCTCAAGATTTAAGTTCTCTCGGAAACTGTCAAAAAGTTTAGATAGGCCAATATAATTTTATAAACTGTCAAGATTCTTTAACATTGAATTTTAGAAGAATGTCAAATAAATAGTGGTCCAACCATAATGCACGATGTTAATTGTGAGTCACACCTTATCGTCAAGTTTTTTGCCAAACTTAATTTGACATTTCTTTGTTTCAATGTTTTACAAATTTAACCATGGATAGGATAACAATTATGCAACGCGCTTAGATTACACAGTGGAACATTTTTGGGGTTATTGTCTGGGGGGTGAGAAATTCCAAGTCAGGGTGATGGTACTAGGTCAGTATATTAAAACCCTCAAAGGGTTTTGCGTTCGTATGTGCCAGTTTTTTTTTATGACCTTTTACATTTTTTCCTTATCTTGATGTTTTTCGCTTAGTTGTAAAATGTTGGCAAAAACGTAGTTTAACATAACTCGAGAACGACTAGTTCGATTTTGCTGAAATAAATTGAGAAAAAATAATAATTACATTTTCTTTAATCCATTAATATACTGTTTCTCTACCAAATCAACATTTTTGCAATTAGAAATAAATATAAGAAGAAAATTTTGCCAAAAAAAAAATTTTTTTTTTAAAAACATATAAATCCCAAACGGAAAAACGTGTAGAGTCTTATAACTTTCACGTAAAGTCACATAACCTATAAACAAAATGCGACATAGATCATAGAAATCGATTAACGCGTTCTGCTTTTATTCAAAATTAAGTAAAGGTATAAATTTCAAAAATTTGCTCGAGATATGCTCAAAATTCCTTGGAAAAAAGGTTGATGACTTTTTTTATGATTCTCAGAATTAAAAAAAGAGTAATAAACAAAAGCTTATTACATTTTTATGGTTGCTGTAACAAACTAAAAAACGGTCATAAATGTGCGTGAACAATTAAAAGGAAAAAAGCAAGGGCACTTTTGTAATTATTTGGGTTTTTTCTGTTGGCTACCTGCATGGTTTTTTTACACGAATTTCACCCACATTCATGAGTGGTCATGTTTTAGAACGTTGCAAGATGCGCCAATTCATAAGTACGTGTCGGTAAAATATTGAAAAATATGAAAATGAAATAGTATAAATAGGTGTTCATTGTTCGTTTTTTGTCATTAAACAATGCCGACGAACGCGAAGAAAACAAGTATTTTCCCTCCAGTTTTTTAAAAGTGAACAAAAGTGAATAGAATATGGAACTGTGCAAGCCAGATATAATTAGCTTCTGCTACTGCTGTGGTCAATATGTCTCAACACATAAAAAAATGGGAAATTTCAGTACTGCTTTTGTTCAAATATACGAGATGTACTTCAATCAAAATGTTATGCTGCCTGGGCAGAGACATATTGTTAATTAGATGAGTGTTGGGATGACTACTGCGAAGACACCCAAGCAGATTTTGCATAAACGACAAATAGTTGTGTATGAAGGCAGTAATGACTTTTGTCTCCCTATGTAGATGGTCCTCAGAAAACATAAGGAGACACCCTGTCAATGCCCTCAGGGTGGTCTTCTGGCGGGTCTGAATTTTCTTTTATTGCGTCATACTCACGTTCGCCGACCGTTGATATTATCGCATATGTTATGCACTGAGTTGTGTACGCAAGAGTTGTGCAAGCATTTGCGTATGACATAATTAAAAAGGTTGCGTTTGAAAAGTGGCGCAGATATCATCACTCCCTACTGTACTTCCTGATTAACTCTAAGCTTTGACTTCCTTTCTCTAAACTCTACGTATAGTTTACGACCCAACGCTTCAAATTTGGCGGAGGAGAGGTTTCTGCAATGTCCTCAAATAGAGTGGAATGACTGACCGTGTCGAAGGTGTCGGTACGGTCAAGGGCCTTGAGGACCGTCCTGTCGTTGGACTTGTTCTGCTTGGGGCTGCGTGTAATAAGTCTGGTGATGGCGTGTAAAGCAGTTGTGTTGTGCTGCTTGCGGACCCATGCTGATGATCAACACGTGGCAGGTGTTCGATCAGGAATCCTCAAGATTTAAGTTCTCTCGGAAACTGTCAAAAAGTTTAGATAGGCCAATATAATTTTATAAATTGTCAAGATTCTTTAACATTGAATTTTAGAAGAATGTCAGATAAATAGTGGTCCAACCATAATGCACGAAGTTAATTGTGAGTCACACCTTATCGTCAAGTTTTTTGCCAAACTTAATTTGACATTTCTTTGTTTCAATGTTTTACAAATTTAACCATGGATAGGATAACAATTATGCAACGCGCTTAGATTACACAGTGGAACATTTTTGGGGTTATTGTCTGGGGGGTGAGAAATTCCAAGTCAGGGTGATGGTACTAGGTCAGTATATTAAAACCCTCAAAGGGTTTTGCGTTCGTATGTGCCAGTTTTTTTTATGACCTTTTACATTTTTTCCTTATCTTGATGTTTTTCGCTTAGTTGTACAATGTTGGCAAAAACGTAGTTTGACATAACTCGAGAACGACTAGTTCGATTTTGCTGAAATAAATTGAGAAAAAATAATAATTACATTTTCTTTAATCCATTAATATACTGTTTCTCTACCAAATCAACATTTTTGCAATTAGAAATAAATTTAAGAAGAAAATTTTGCCAAAAAAAAAAAAATTTTTTTTTTAAAACATATAAATCCCAAACGGAAAAACGTGTAGAGTCTTATAACTTTCACGTAAAGTCACATAACCTATAAACAAAATGCGACATAGATCATAGAAATCGATTAACGCGTTCTGCTTTTATTCAAAATTAAGTAAAGGTATGAATTTCAAAAATTTGCTCGAGATATGCTCAAAATTTCTTGGAAAAAAGGTTGATGACTTTTTTTATGATTCTCAGAATTAAAAAAAAGAGTAATAAACAAAAGGTTATTACATTTTTATGGTTGCTGTAACAAACTAAAAAACGGTCATAAATGTGCGTGAACAATTAAAAGGAAAAAAGCATGGACACTTTTGTAATTATTTGGGTTTTTTCTGTTGGCTACCTGCATGATTTTTTTTACACGAATTCCACCCACATTCATGAGTGGTCATGTTTTAGAACGTTGCAAGATGCGCCAATTCATAAGTACCTGTCGGTAAAATATTGAAAAATATGAAAATGAAATAGTATAAATAGGTGTTCATTGTTCGTTTTTTGTCATTAAACAAGTGCCGACGAACGCGAAGAGAACAAGTATTTTCCCTCCAGTTTTTGAAAAGTGAACAAAAGTGAATAGAATATGGAACTGTGCAAGCCAGATATAAATAGCTTCTGCTACTGCTGTGGTCAATATGTCTCAACACATAAAAAAATGGGAAATTTCAGTACTGCTTTTGTTCAAATATACGAGATGTACTTCAACCAAAATGTTATACTGAACAAAAATTGGGTACCAAATGTGGTGTGTAAAAGCTGCTACAACCGTCTAATGGATTGGAAAAATAGAAGTGAAACTATGCCATTTGGTATCCCAATGACTTGGACTAATCCTGGCGAAGGTCACAATCCATTGAATTGCTATGCATGTGCGAATAAAGGAGCCGCAAAAAGGATAAGAAAATCGTATAATTACGTTGGTGTTGCAAGTGCCGCAACACCATTGCCTCATTCGGACCACATTCCTGTGCCAAAAGCTTCTAGCCCAGATATTGTATCTTCTATGACCGCTCCGAGTTTTGCAGCAGCATACGGTTTAAGTGATGATACCTCATATAATCCCGAACCATCTGTGTCCAATGAGCCTATTTTAGTAAATCAAAATAGCCTTGATTCAATTGTTGCCAAATTGGAACTAACACAGCATAAATCAGAAGAACTGGCTTCTTTTATGAAATCAAACAATCTTTTGGCACCCGGTGTGAAAGTCACAGCTTATCGAAGTCGTCAGGCAACACTCCAAACTTTATTCCTTGTGGAATGATGAACAAACTTCTGCATATTGCCCGGATGTAGGAAAATAGATGGACGCAATGGAAATAAAATATGAAGCAGATGACTGGAGGCTATTTATTGACAGTTCAAAACTCAGCTTGAAGGCGGTTTTACTGCATAAGACCAATAAAAAACCTTCAGTTCCAATCGCCTATAGTACAGAAACGAAAGAAACATATGATGCACTGGAAAATATTTTAAAAATGGTTAACTACGCCAAGCATATGTGGCGCATATGCTGCAATTTAAAAGTTGTAGCAATGCTTTGCGGCCTTCAAAGCGGCTATATAAAATATATGTGCTTTTTGTGCGATTGGGACACACGATTTTCCGGTGACCAATATGCATGCCACGGATGGAAACTCAGAGAGCACAGCATGTTACAAACGGTCAATATTATTCGTGAGCCTCTAGTGCCGAAGGAGAAGATATTGCTGCCTCCACTGCATATAAAACTTGGAATTGTTAAGAATTTCATCGAAACTGTCGCCAAAAGAGATGAAGTTTTCTTGTGTTTGAAACTAATTTACCCGAGACTCAGCGAAAGTAAAATTAAAGAAGGAAATTTATAATATCACATTCATTTCCCATGATTTTCCATCTTAACAACTTCATTTTTTCCAATCAGGCGTACTAAATGGTCCAGATATACGAAAGCTGATTAAAAGTGGCGCATTCAACAATATTTTGATTGACGCTGAATTGGTGTCCACATGTCCTTGAAAATCCATTATTTACATCATCATCTGGACTACTTCAGCAAACAATTGGCTACCGAATCTGATGAACAAGGCGAACGCTATCATCAAGTTGCTATGCCATTTGAAATGAGATATAGAGGGAAAAAGTCGCCGAGCTTGTGTGCCAAGACAAGGATGATCCTGATGATAAAGAATTTTCAGGAGGTGCAGAAGGGCCAGCAGTGGAGTCACACATTGACATTATGTGTGGTTCAGAAACTGATGACAGCGATGAATGCGATGCCACTAATCCCGAACAACCACCATCGAAAAAGTCTAGGCAATATTTATTAAAATAAATAAAAATAAATAAATAAAATAAAAATAAAAAATTATAAAAATTTTTACTTTATTTTTTTAGTAGTTTATGGCCAGAAGTCTGGAGTTATTGGGGAAAATTTATAAAAAAGGCGATAAATGACACTTTTTTGAATAAAAACATATATCAATATTCTTGTCAAAATGGGATACCTTCACTTAATTGTAAATAAAAGCAGAACGCGTTAATCGATTTCTATGATCTATGTCGCATTTTGTTTATAGGTTATGTGACTTTACGTGAAAGTTATAAGACTCTACACGTTTTTCCGTTTGGGATTTATATGTTTTTTTTTTTGCAAAATTTTCTTCATAAATTTATTTCTAATTGCAAAAATGTTGATTTGTTGATTATTAATTTTTCTCAATTTATTTCAGCAAAATCAAACTAGTCGTTCTCGAGTTATGTCAAACTACGTTTTTGCCAACATTTTACAACTAAGCGAAAAAACATCAAGATAAGGAAAAAATGTAAAAGGTCATAAAAAAACTGGCACATTCGAACGCAAAACCCTTTGAGGGTTTTAATATACTGACCTAGTACCATCACCCTGACTTGGAATTTCTCACCCCCCAGATTGGCTGTTGTACTGTGTTATTGAAGCCTTTTTTAAAAATGGACGTTAAAATAAAAATGCATTTCGTGCACTTCGTAATTTTTGTGGTCAGCATAATCGACCAAATGTGGGTCTGTTGGAAATGTGAAAACATCTGTGCATACTCGCCCAGTTCGTTCGTGGGGCAGACGTGCCGTCAATCTCAACTCGTGAATGGTGTTCGCTATCGCGATATGAGAACCAAAAATTGAGGATATGGACCAGGACGATATGTGGTTCCAATGGATGGTGCTACTTGCCATCTTAGCCAACGAAACAATGGATTTTTTGCGCGAGAAATTCAATCACGATCACGTATTTTTACGCCGCACTGAGGCCGAAATTTTGATTTCGTTGGCCAAAAGTTTAACATTTTTTTGTCCCCGATTTTTAAAATTTTTACTCCTTTTTGTAGCTTATATATCCAGATTAAGGTAGCCAAAAAATTAGATTAAACTATTGCTAATTATGTGCGTGGCGTGCTGCCAAACTCAACTGTTTTTTTTTTAATTTCATAAAAAGGTTTTTTGTTTTGTTTTTTTTTTTATCAAAAATAAATGGTTACTAATGGCAAGCTATCATCGATAATGGCCTGCGGTATTTTTTTATAATGTTGGTAGGATTATAGTCTTTAGTTGTTGTAAGTGGTCACTGCTCTAGCGTAAAATATTTGGGGCATTATGAAATATTTATGAAACTACTATGTATATTTTTCTCAAATTTAAACTTTAGTGGAATAGAACTTCTAGGGAACAAACGGGAACAAGAAACGTGTTCCATCCGGTATAAACTATTGTACCCCCGACGACCCGCCGGTAAAACACTTTTTTTCATTTGAATGAAATTACTCTAAAAAAATTCAAATTACGATTCAAAAACGATATAAGTACTCATGTACAATGGTTTATTAAATATATGCTTTAGGTATTTTATAGCTTATAATGAAATAATTAAATATAATACCTGCGAAAGGGTTTTATGGCTTTGTTTTGATCAGCAAAAAATAAGTCATAAAATTATCACAATAGGTTCTACAGTAGACTTATGATCTCTTTCTAAATTTACCTGTTATCAAATGTTAGGGTCAGCCATCTTCTACGAAATACTGCAGGCCAATCAAATTTGAATTCAAAAGATAAACTCATGATGCCGTTAAGAAAGAAGTTAGTGATATTAAGCCCTAAATTGCAACACTACAGCCATTACAATTATAGTTAGATGGGCAGTAAATTGAGGTAAGCTACCAATTAGTGCTGACAATGATAGATGGAAAAGTAGGTCAGGCTTTGACTAACACGAAGGCTGTATCAAGCTGCATTATATGCCAAGCACCATCAACCCAATTAAATCAAGTCCCAACAAAATCATTAGATAATATCAATGCATATGAATTTAGATTATCACCACTACATGCAAGAATACGACTTATGGAACACATACTAAAAATCAGTTATGATTTAGATTTCGGGTCTTTAGGATCAATAAGAAACAACGAAACCAACAAAGATTTAAGATGTTCAAAAAAGAAACATGTTCAAGATAAATATCGGAAATTTGGATTGATTTTAGATCAGGCAAAACAAGGGTCAGGCAATACAAATGATGGCAATACCTCAAGAAGATTATTTTCAGATCCAGAAACAGCATCTGAAATAACAGGAGTGGACATAAACCTTATTTTCAGATTTAAAATAATCCTAGAAGTACTTGCGTGCAATGACGAAATTGACGCTAGAAAATTTGGAGAAATATGTCTGCAACAGTTCACAAAATCCTTTACCATGGAGAAGATGTCATTAAATATCATTTGGTGCCACTTGGAGTACTATCAGAGGAGGCTCAGGAAAAAAGGAACAAGGATTACAGATTTTATAGAGAGCACAATACCAGAAAAATTTCACGAAATTCCACAAATGAAGATCTATTTATTATATTATTCGCAACTTCAGATCCGTTCATCTCCAGTATTCGCAATCAATGGAAAGTGGAACATCGGAATTTAGATGAAGAAGCCAAAAAACTACTAAAGAACAGAAATAGCACAGAACAAAATATGGAATATTAGCAATCAATATTTGAGTCAAATGAATAATAATTATAATTGCCTTTCATTGTTATTTAAGTACGAAAAATATAGTATAAGTAAAAATAATTATAAACAGAACCTACCATTGTTACAAATGCTATCAAAATCTATTGCAGTTTTTATTTTAAAAATGTTTTTTTTTAAAAATTATCAAATTTGACAGCAAATATTAATAGCAAGATTTTAAGATAATATTATTAACGTTTTTTTTAAGTGTAAATACTCTTTGAGTGTAAACAAATTTGCAAATTTGACAGCAAAAAAAATAATTTTTCTGTATTAATAGCAAAATCTCCAGTTGATTTTACTATCTTTTTTGAGTCAAAAAAATTTTTTGAGTGTAACATTAAAAAAATTCCATTATTACAAAAAAAAATTATAATTATTATTAAAATCAAAATATTACATTTTTTTAATAAATAAAAAAATAATAAACCCATATTTCACTCTAAAAGTTAAAAAAAAAATCAAAAGTTTAACTTTGACCTAGAATTCCTTTAAAAGTCCTCAATCAATTTTAATGTAATTAAAACTGAGTCAAGCTGAAATAAATATCTATCAATTAAAAAAATAACTCAAATATTTTGATCGGTTCAAAAGTTCCAGAATTTTTGCCAACACAAAAGCCACTGTGCGTCGTTGGATTTTTTTCTTTAGTGAATTTTTAAAGATAAAGCCTACCTCAGATCATTGAAATGAGTTTTGGCGAAGTTTCTTTGCATTCCACCGCTTTCTTAGCAGATTATCAAACCTATTCTCCAATCTCCATTCGATAGATTGCTCCACAATAATTCGGAGCGTGTTTACTTGGTCTATGATTGATTTAATCATTTTGACATCCTCTTCTGCAAAATTCGTATGCTTTCAACATTTCTGGTGCGAAGTTATCGGTTTCTGGCTAAAAAATTATTAAAAGCGAGGTTCGGTTCACAGCAAAAAAATCATATATCAAAACCATTTTACTACATAAATTTGTATCTGTGTACATGTTACGTATTATTTTATAATGTACCAAACATATTTTTTAATTGTTAGGTACATACCCTAGTTTTAATTCTATTTCTTGTTTTTAATTATAGGCGTGTTCATTTGGTACTCGCTTTTTAAACGAGCAAGTGGTCGCTAGAGCGATCCATTGTCTCTCTGCATCATAAACCGTTTGATTTAAAAATGTGTAATTTGTAGAAAAAAAGTTATCCAAGAAAAGCTTTAAGCGAGTAATAACCGAGCTCGCTTAAACCGATAATGTTAATTTTGTAATAACTTTCTTCACAACAAATTTAATGATTTTAAAAAAATGGGTTTTAACGCAAATGTCTATGAGTTCTGTAAAAAAATTGTATATTCTTGTACAGGGTGGAGCGCTTTTTTGGCGGCACTGTTGGTCAAAGAGAGTGAGGAGTGTGCGTGGCTTATAGTGGCTGACGTGAGATTTGTATTCTCAATCACTTGTTCTTAGCATTTCCAGACGTTCTCTCCACCGGATTCTTCATGATGAACTGAATTTTTATCCGTATAAAATGTGCGTGGTCCAACAATTGTCAGCACGGGACTATCTGACTCGGCGGACCTCTTGTGAAGATATTCTTGCAACTATACCCCGTGACGCAATTGTTTTATTTTCTGATGAGGCACATTTTCACCTCAGTGGGTACACAAGCAAAATATGTGGTACTAGAGTGGAACAAACCCCAGAGAACTTCACCAAAGACCTCTGCATTCGGACCGCGTCACTGTGTGGTGCGCCATATCACGAGTAGGCATCATTGACCCTGTGAACTCCAATCGGTACTATTATTAAGAGCATACATGTTTCCAACAGGATGGTGCCACTGCACACATTTGCCTCAAACAATTCATGTTAACCCTCGTAACATGAATTGTTTGAGGCAAATGTTTCCTGGACGGCTTATCTCTTTGCACGGTGAGATGAACTGGCCGGCACGCTCACCAAACTTAGCCCTGCATCATGCTCTTCTTTCCTTTGGGGTTACCTGAAGTCGAAGGTGTATGTCAACCGTCAAGACCGAATTAACAATATTTAGGCATAAATTGGCAGATTACCAGAAAACGTAAGCAGCAGTGTGTGGATAGCGAAGGTCGACATTTGCTAGATACACTATTTAAAACCATGTAATTTAAAAGTTCCCTTTAATTAATTAAAATATAAAATAAATTTTTCTAATGTTCATAATTTTTTATGTTATTTCCAAATGAGAAAATTTACCGCGCTCCGCGTGTAAAGTTATCGCGTTAGCGGCCCCATTAGCGAGTTACCAATAAAACACGACCAATAACATATTAAATCAAATAATTATTTTGTTTCTATGACTTCTGAACCAATTTCATACCATTGAACCAAACCAAAACCACGGTTTACGAGTACTAAAAAACCATTTTAACGCCGAAACATTGGTTCAGGCCATCTCTGGGCCACTGAAACGAACAAGCTCGAATTCTGAAATGGTTTGCATCCCTGTTTGGAAACGCTCATGTAACTTTGTGAATAGTCTTGTTTGGAAACAATGCGCCTCCAATATCCATGTTAATTTGCACATATTTCAGTGAGTAGTTAGCCTACTCCAAGCTGTCCTATTGTGCTCTCCATGTTAATGTTCGAAATACCCACTTGCGCCTATTTGGATAACGATGTCTCCACGGTGAACAAAAGACAACATCCTTCATGATAACTGCTTTGGCTAGCTCAGGATTGAAATCTAGCGGTAATAATTCTGCAGCTTTGGGCTGTCAATCTATAAGTACGTCGTTTGATTTCTTTGACAACAACATTCCAATCCGCTGGATCGTGTTTCGGATGAGTGTTCGCAGTTTTGTTTTGCCAAATTCAGGCCATCTAGTTTCAGTGAGCCCCGTATGAGCATATTAAAGTTTCTGAATTGCCTGCAAAGACCATTTAGTTTGGAAGGTTTATTCCATGATCCAATCCGTATACATTTTTTATCCTGTTTTTAAAATTTAAGAAAATTTTATGGACTTTAAATGTATGAAGTCGCTGCTAGACAGATGACTTGAACCTGCAATAATGCGACCTAAACAAAAACAAAAGTTGGAAAAGCTCACGAATACTTGTTCGCGCTATGTGCTTGTATTTTACGTGTTTGTATCTTTAAATTTGCCCAAAAAGATATTTTAATTATTGACCAAACTTTATTTTGTTTATCAAAAATAATGTAAAATTATATGTAACGTTGCATTGATTTAATTAATATTAATTTTTCGTTACTATGACATTTTGGATTTCTGAAACCACCGTGATAAGAGAAACAGAAATGAGAGAGTAGGGTTCTTCCATAAGTCGATTTTCGACATTTCGATAAGTAGGTTTTAGGTATAAAAAAGTCAAAGTCTGTAAGTTGACTTTTTATTTTATTTACTTGCCACTTCTGTCCCGTATGAGGCTATTAAAATTCTCCAAAAAATTAAATATGATTCATAAGTTTTTAAAAACTTAAAATGATTAATGTACAAACTACTTGAAATTTCTGATGCTTTTTAGTTTATAATCACTCTTACTTGTTTTTTATTCCAATATATTGTATTTTCATTTCCCTAAAGAAGTCGAAAAGTCGAATTTAATGGACTTTTTATATTCAAATTTTAATTGTTTTGTAATAGTTAAAAATTCTTTATAAAAGTCGAAGCCTTAAGTATATAACCCTATGAGAGAGAATGACGCAAACAGCGAACGGTTATTAGACAAAAATGTGTTACCTTGAGAAATTTTGTAATATTTCATTAAAACTTTTTTTATAAGACCCAATTTTACCAAAAAAAGACCCAATACCAAAATAGGCACTGTAATGTACATTGTGTTATTTTAAAACATGTGGTTTTCAAGAAGAAAAAAACGCATATAATTTAATTTTATGGCCAAGAATTTAGCTCTATTATAAAGAGAAGAGTTTGACATTATGTTGGCTGACTCGACTGAAATGCAGCCGAGAGGCCAAATTTTCGACCACTTTTTGCAGCATTTGGGGCCGTAAATCAGCAATAACGTGCGAATATTCTCTCACAAGGCGTCAATCGTGTCGGGCTTATCTGCGTAGACAAGCAGTATCACATAACCCCACAAAAAATAGTACAGCAGTGTTAAATCGCACTATCTTGGAGGGCACGCCAAAAGCCTACGACTCAAAAAAATAAATTGGTTGTTTCGTTGGCTGTATGGCATGTACCCCGTCTTGTTGGAATCACATTAATCATTGCCCATTGATTGGCTTAATTTTTAAAGAAATATGGACCAATGGTTCCCACTGCTCATAAAGCACACAAAACTGTAAATTTTTTCTTTACTCCAAATGCGACAATTTTGGTTGTCAACCAAAAGTGAGCTTCATCGCTGAACAAATTGTTCTTGTAAAAATCAGGATCGGTGGCCATCTCGTTTTGGGCCCATTCACCACGATTTTAAAACGTTGCTCCGGATTAAGTCTTTTTATTATGAAATGGCAAGCCAAACTGAGCATAAATCAAGTGACAGCTGTCGAAAAGACCAACTCCGAAAAAGGTGCGTCCAGATTGAAAACCACATGTCTAAAAAAACACCCTTATTGTTCTGTCGTTATTTGTGACGCTTATGCCGATAAAAAAATTTTGGTCAAAATGTTTTCTAATTTCTATGGATTGAATATATTTTGTGTTAAATAAAACACCATAATATGTGTTTATTGTCATAAATATGAGATGATCCAAATACAGAATTTTTTATTAAAATTTACAAAAAAAAATAAAAAATATATATTTTCGTCAAATTAGTAGGTAATTGGAAAAACAAGCATTTCAGTTATTAAGTAGGATTCGTAGTAATGCATCCTGGCAACAAAATTTTCCAGGACTTTTGTGACTGTTTCTGACTATCTCACAAAGGGATTGCTCAAAATTCGCTCTAACAGCCAGCAAAAAAGTCTATCGGCCTCAAATCGAAGCTCCTGGGTGGTTAATTGACATCCCCTAGACAGCTGACGCATTCACATTCAGTAAATTATAGCTCTACTCAGACTCTGGGCGATAGCCATAGCTCACCAGACGTAACTATGGCATCGCCTGGCCTGATCAACGACGTCACCTTTCAACCCGTCATCTCACTAGGATCGGACCACCTTCCCATAATTCTCTCCATAGACGGACCAACCGACTTTATAACGTCTGAACGCCGTACGTATCTCAATCAAAAAGAGGTTGATTGGGATGCCTTTAGAAAAGCTACCAACCGCAGCTTTAATAATATACCCAGCTTTAATAATCGGCGTGACATATACTCTACTCCCGGGGTATTCAAGTGCTTTAACATCAGCATTGAGATTTCGTACAGAACCAGCGTCCGTTCCGCCCAGTTTAAAACGTTAGGTCGTAAACTATATGTTTGGGTGCCAGTCATATGTATAACTTAGAGAAAGGAAGCCATTGCCGCGTAGACTTAACTATATATTATATATAATATATAATACTTAGTAGGGACATAAATACTGGTACCCACGTTTTATGCTGTAAAATAAAAAGTACTGAATGTTTTTGGACCAAATATTTTTTAATATATTTATTGATGTATATTGTATCCAAAAAGAATCTACTTATTCGAAATGTCCGCCTTTTGCCTTTACACACGCCTTAAGTCGCACTGACAATCGGCAAAGATGCACGAACCTTGTCCATTGGAAAATTAGTTACAGCTCGAACCAAAGCAGTCTTAAGATATCCAAGTTGGGGTATCTTTTGTGACAATCCTTTTCCCTAAAACCGTCCACAATTTGTAATTTGTATGGGTTCAAATCTGGACTGCCTGAGGGCCATTCTTCAGAGGAAATGAACGTGTTCAATGTCGTAACAGTATTTATGTCCCTACTAAGTATATAATATATAATATTAATATATAATATATTATATAAAATATATAAAATATATAAAATATAATATATAATATATAATATTATTATATATAATATATAATATATAATATATAATATATAATATATAATATATAATATATAATATATAATATATAATATATAATATATAATATATAATATATAATATATAATATATAATATATAATATATAATATATAATATATAATATATAATATATTAGATATAATATATAATATATAATATATAATATATAATATATAATATATAATATATAATATATAATATATAATATATAATATATAATATATAATATATAATATATAATATATAATATATAATATATGATATATAATATATAATATATAATATATAATATATAATATATAATATATAATATATAATATATAATATATAATATATAAAATATAATGTATAATATATAATATATTATATATAATATATAATATATAATATATAATATATAATATATAATATATAATATATAATATATAATATGTAATATGTTATATATTATATATTATATATAATATATAATATATAATATATAATATATAATATAAAATATATAATATATAATATATAATATATAATATATAATATATAATATATAATATATAATATATAATATTTAATATATAATATATAATATATAATATATAATATATAATATATAATATATAATATATAATATATAATATATAATATATAATATATAATATATAATATATAATATATAATATATAATATATAATATATAATATATAATATATAATATATAATATATAATATATAATATATAATATATAATATATAATATATAATATATAATATATAATATATAATATATAATATATAATATATAATATATAATATATAATATATAATATATAATATATAATATATAATATATAATATATAATATATAATATATAATATATAATATATAATATATAATATATAATATATAATATATAATATATAATATATAATATATAATATATAATATATAATATATAATATATAATATATAATATATAATATATAATATATAATATATAATATATAATATATAATATATAATATATAATATATAATATATAATATATAATATATAATATATAATATATAATATATAATATATAATATATAATATATAATATATAATATATAATATATAATATATAATATATAATATATAATATATAATATATAATATATAATATATAATATATAATATATAATATATAATATGTAATATATAATATGTAATATGTAATATGTAATATATAATATGTAATATATAATATACTTCGTAGGGTCATAAATACTGTTACAACATTTACTTTCAACAATTGCAGAAGGCTTTCTGAAGAGGGTTGTCACTGACCCGAAATCATGATAAAAGTAGTGTGCAGGCAAGAAAATCAATGTCACTTTGCCATTTTGTTAAAAACTTGTCTTCTATTTAAATATAGAAGCAAGAGGTCTTGAGCCGGTTTATTCCCTGTTCAATGTGTAAAAACAATAAATGTATTTCAATCAATTTATTTAACTTAAAAATTAAGTATATTTATAAAATTATACCCAACATCCACGTTGATGCGAATTCCTTTAAAAAAATTAAAGCTTTCATGCATTGATTTGTTTTTGTGAACCGAACCACGTTTTTTTTAACTTTTGAGGTTTTTGGTTCGGTTCGATATTTCTTTCCAGCGGTGGTTTGGTTTACGGTTATGTTCGGTTTCACCCCTGGTTGTTACTCAGCGTACAATGCAACAACAGTTTCAAGGGGCTTTAATATGTAGGACATCGGGGTCTTTTGTAGACTAACTTCCACATTATCCAGAATAGTACCTCCTCGTTATGATGTCAAGCCCTAGCAACAGTTTTTTTTTCGCAACTTTTAAGTGAATGGTTTTATGAAATGCACCACTTTATTTGTTTATGACTTTTTTGACTGGGCTGATTGGTCAGTCTTCCTTCATAATTCAAATAAAACTAATTATTCCATGTTTTTCCCTTTTATGATTTTGCAGTTGAAATTAGCAGTATCAGTTTCATTGGCTTTATCTTAATTGTTGTCATTGAGAAAACAGATATAGGATGTACCGATTTCTTAAGACAAAAATTTGTCGATATTATAGCACTGATTTTTCCAAAGCTTTAGGCATGAGGAAAAAGTTCGATTCTCTCAGTCGTGCGCTCATATGTTATATTGTGTTTTATCTGGTAATGTATATTTTTATGTATTGTATGTCTCCTTGAAAAGGTAATATTTAAAAAAAAATATTTTTTATAACCTACTAAAACAACTTTAAAAATAAGAGTTAACTTAAAGTAAAAAAAAATAAATTGGGGCGCCTCGAAATTTCCTACTAGTGTTACCTTTGCTTTATCACAAATACGTATGTTACCTTAGGTTGTCAAGTTACTTCGTAATATTGTATCTGGATTCAGTCCTTTAGGGTGAAAATGTTCAACAAAATTCCAGCGGGATCCAGTGGCGAAAGCCCTGAACACGGAAAACAATATCGAAGACAAATCCTGGGATTTTCCCCGCGGGAACCCTATCTGTGTCCATTTGCTTTCTTCAATACTTTATCACGACTTGCCGCAATGTGACAGTTCCGATTAATACTGAGTATAAGCTGAATCGTGTTAGCTCCTTTAAATTGAATCTCTTCAAAATTATTGCATTTTTTCGTCAGAACTGGTGATTCTTTTTTTCTTACGCAATGCAGCATTATAACTGTTTTACTAGCAATAAAGCAATTGAAATTGATATGAGGATAACTCATTGTTTAGCTGTTGCATATGAAGCTTCTTAATGTCTAGCATTCTCGGCCACTGATGTTTACGGCTTTCGCTATACTTATATATGCGGAGCTTACTGATTAATGATATGATAACCTGATCAGACCTTTCTTAATATCTAGCATCCCCTAAGTAACTGTGTAATGCAATGTAAAAAAAAATTAAGTCTTATACCGAATTAACTGCATATCTTTTTTTTCATAGCTCGCACTGATATGGAGGAATATAAATTTCTTTTCAAAATTGTTCTTGTTGGCAATGCTGGTGTAGGCAAAACTTGTCTTGTTCGACGTTTCACACAAGGGCTTTTCCCACCCGGTCAAGGTGCTACAATTGGCGTTGATTTTATGATCAAAACTGTTGAAGTCGACAACGACAAAATAAAGGTATGTTTAAAATTTAGAATTAGATATTGTGTAAAGTTATTTTTTCTTTATTTACAATGTATTTTATAAAATTAATTTAAAAAATATGGTTTTAAAAGCGCCGGGTAACTAGACCATTTTCGCCTGAAGGTTTATTAATTCAGAGACTTAAATAAGGAAGTAAAAGTAGAAAGTGAAATGAAAAAGAAGGCAGCTTGATTTTATAAGTACATGCTATGAAAAACATCCGTGTACAAGGTCGTCTTGGGTGTGACCTGGTTTATCGAGCATGCATTCAAGAAATTGTACGGGATGTTCTGAATAGTCAATATATGTGACGCGCAAAATAGAAAGGGACCTAAGGGTAAAAACCAGTTTTTCAGGAGAGCCATTTTAAAGAATTAAATACGTGTATCTTTGGTGTACCATCACTTTCATAAAACGCGCATATCTCTGGGAGGGAACACTTTTGGGGCATGGGATCGGTCTCATTCGATGCTCAGATGTGGTCCACATAAAAAAAAAGTGAAATTTGATTATATTTTTTACCCTTTCTCTATGCGCTGTCACATATATATTATTTTTATTTTGTGAGGTGTTGATACTTGTGGTGGTTCATTTGTTTTCCTGTTGGAGATGTGGTTTTCTATGTTTTGTGCATTGTTGCTGTCTAAGCTGTTGGAGTTGTCGTTTGAGACTTTGTTTTTAGCTATTTCTTTGCTGATTAAAACTTTGAATGTGATGATTTGTGATTATTCTCTGTTATGGCGCATGAAAGAGGGCTGGTTGTAGTTTTAATATGTATATGGGTTGTTTGTAGAGAAGAATGTGACGAATTTGATGCATCGGGAGTTCTTCGTGCTGTGAGGTGGAGAAGAATGGTCACTAATAAGGTTGGACAACTCGAATCATTTGATGTATGTGTCAATATTATAATTGACACAGAATTTTCGTTCACAATTATCGCGTGGTGGTTGTAAGACACATTCCGCGCAGAGAATTATGCCTTTGCAATGATTCTTGGTATGGCCAAGTTTCATGCAGTTTCTGCTTTAAAGAGGGTTATGTATGTGTTCAGACACGGAACACATTTTGTAGCCAATCTTAATGCCTGAATGTCGTTGAATCAACAGGTTTTTCATTCTAGATTTTCTTTATTTTTTTTTAGTTTAGCAATGAATTTCGCATACATGTAATTTATTTCATTTGCCAATCCTGCTTCAGAATTATTTACTATTTTACCGAATAAATCTTTTCCGTCAGAGCAGTTTAGTTTATTTACCGAAAAAATCTTTTCCGTAGTTTATTGAGTAAAGTCAAAATAAGACAGAAACTATGCCAATGTATTTTGCACTAATAAATTGTTCAGCAGCTTTCAAATTGTTTGATTTTATTAATAGTTCTCCGCTTTTGAATTCTGTTATCTCACTGTAGTTCCTGGGGATATGATCAAGACCTTTTCCAATATGAAATTATATGATCCTTGGGGCGTAGCTTCACTTGATTTTTCATAAGAGCTGATGCGACTAGATATCTTGGCAAATAATCATAATTATTGAGTTCCGCTGGAAGTGGCGGGTTTTCTTCAAGGTTATGTTGAGAACGTTGGGAGGGTCCAGTTAGAGAACACTGTACTTGATGGAAATATAATAATGTTATTATAATTTTAATAAAATTGCAATTGTAATATCCCATTCATTTGTTGACTTGTAATTGAAAGGCAACATAGCATAAATTATAAAAAGCATACACGAATAACAATTTTAAACTACTAATTTTGATGTGCTCATTGCAAAAATAAAATATATCTGTCTATGTAACAAAAGTTTACAATTCGAAAAATTCAGCTTTAACAGTATGGCTTTGGCAATGTTGGACGATATGGTTGTTTGTTTTAGGCCCATGTATGACAGGACATAATTTTGGGGCAATATAGACTATATGTTAGGCATCCAATTCTTCCAAATCCTAACATGTTTTTCAGCTCTCTAGGGGCTATAGACCTATGGGTTAAGGCCTTGTACTTAGTCGAATAAAATAATTATTTTTTCGAGTTTCTGTAGTAATGTATTGGCCGAGTTTCAACTTGGCTCAAATCTAGGAACATATTTTGATTTGTTTTAAAAGTTCGCTGATTCACCACACCTCTGTGTACCCAAACATTTTTAAGTACTTATCTATCCTTTGTTAAAAAGCCAGATTTCGTGGTTTATAGGGCCCGTATATCCGGACCGGATATATTAAATTTAAAATATATATGTATAGGAAATGCGTCTACTGCTACTAGCAATATCAGGACTTCCGGTTTGAACTATATTGACTCGAAACAAACAATTTTCGACGCTTTCATCATCCAACTATGATACTACTCCGCAGTCTTCCTCGCAGCAGCACTTTCTTCCTGATGGTACGGTAATATTTTAATTTTACTGCAACAAAATCAGTGAGAAAATATAAGTCATGTGTCAGACAAAGATAATGGTCGTTTTGATCTAGGAGACAAGCTGAATGCCACCGGCAGCCTACATAGTTGTGATGAATACAAGTTGTTACGTACGGATTACCCGACAAGTGGATAGGAACATTCTTTCCTGATACACAATTCTGTGCTGTACGGGGGTCAAGTCTTGGACTGCTAAGATAGAGCTGTAAAACCTAGATATACATTCCGCGGGTTGTATACCACAAGCTAATATATTCAATGTCAAATAATTAAACAATTAACTTCTAGGTTAAATTAATGCAGAGCTCAGAGATAATTTTTTTTAAATATATCACTAACATACGACGCTTGTAGGAGACGAACCCAACCTGTTTTTCGCATACCAACATCATTGCTGTCTACGCTATTCCCTGTTGTGAGTTATGGCCAACAAAATCAGATAACGAATGTTGGTATGACATTACCGCGCAACTCAGACGTAAAACGCACCTCATGCTTTCTTGTTTTGTAATGATCATTTGTTGTTATTATTTTTGAAAGAGTGAAAACAACTCAGGTTTGTTATTGTTTGTCGTATGGGGAAGGAAAAGGAAGTCAGCAAAGTTACAGCAAATACATGAGACGGTGATGTCTATATATTACAATTTTGTTAATTGACTTTGCAGTTGAGCCAGAAATGGGCCTCATCACTGAACAAAATTTTGGTCAAAAACAGCGGATCTTCCCGTTTCTCACCGAACACTCATTTCCATAATACAGTTGCCATCATTTGAAGGAAATTATATTAAAAAAATAAATGCAATAAAATTTCTTTCAAATTACCAATAAAGATTCTACACTTGATTTGAATTTTTATATTTTTTTCTTGTTCTGAGAAAATACCTCTAGATGGATCACCCTATATACTTATATATATGTTTTTTTTTAATATTTTTAATAGTGTTTATAAAAAATAAAATAAATAAATTTAAACCAATTAAATATAGCATATCTTTACAATAAAATACAAGAATACCCGTACTTTGGCTCGAACCCAAAACCTTCCTAATAAAAAAAAGCAAAACACATACACGTTGCAAAATAAAGTCTTTTGATGGCTCTCAATGTGGAGTCACTGTAGAGGTAGTAAGAGTGAATTATACCTTTTTTATGTGGGCAATTGTGTGACGAAAACTTGAAATGTGAAACAGTAGTTCTCATTCGTTTGGTGAGAGCCTGGTCTTAAAGAGTTCTGCTGTGAAGCTTCTGATGAAGGTCGTCAATCGAAATCCTGATAAAAGCAGTGTGCAGCCACAAAAATCAATGTCGCTTTGCCATTTTGTTAACACCTTTTCTTCTATTCAAATATAGATACAAGATGTCTGGAGCCGGTTAATCACCGTTCCTGAAAGAAAAAGATGTGATAAAATTTGCACATTATCTAGCAGACTTGTATCCTAATTGCCTGATAAAAGGTGATCCAACCATATTGCAGTGTTTGACAAATTCAACAATAAAGAACTTCACAATTAAACATAGCGTTAAGATTGTTAAAGCCTTTTTTGAAAATGTGCGTTCAATTTAAAATGCATTTCGTGCACTTCGTATTGCATCTCAGTGGATTCTTTAACAATCAGAATTGCAGCATTTGGGAAATGAGAATTCACGGACTTCTTGTGAACAGAAATTTGAGGATATGGACCTGGACGATATGTGGTTCCAAAGGGATGGAACCACATATCGTGCCACACAGCTAACGAAACAATGTCTTTTTTGGGCGAAAATTTTATTGGCTGTGTTATCTCACGCCATGGCGATATAAAATGTCCGCTACAGTCATGTAATTTGACACCGTTGAACTTTTTTCTTTGGGGATATTTAAAAAAAAAAAGTGCACGTCAATAAGGCAAAACCAATTCAAGAGCTACATATGTATTTGGATAGCGACATATGTATTGTGATAGCGATAGACGCTTTGGTGATTGGGCTTCCTGTACCAACATACAAATTAATGTCAACAAAACTAAGTGTATTGTCTTCAGATGCGGGCGAGATCCAGCAGCCGCTCAGAACATTGGTGTGCAAAATAATATCTAACATATTCAAATGTTTTGGCTCTGAACTCCATAAGTATCGTATCAAAAGAGGGCTGATTGGGATGTATGCAGAGAAGCCACCAATCGCATCTTCAATTGTCTGCCCCTTTCCTCAGTTGTTCGGAAAGCTAAGAAGAAATTCCGAACTACTCTACGCAGCAGCCTCTCGCCACATTGCTCCCTCCTCCCCGAGATACAACGGTATTTCCTACCAGAGAATGTGTCACCACGCTCGCAGATGAGCGTGGTGACATTCAAACCTACTGACCTTATAATTGGGAAACTCAACTGTGAAATAGTAGGTTGATCAAGGAACACAAGCGGAACAAATGACTTGAACAACCATTGCAACCAGGGATGCAAACCCATTAGAGTTGGTTCGGTTCTGTAGTTTAGAGCAGGTCTGAACCACTGGATAGGTTTTAAAAATGTTTTTAGGAACTCTTGAACCGTGGTTCCAAACCAAAATATTTGGTTCCAAGGAACCAAAATATATTTTAATAAAATCTTTTTAATTAAAAACAAAAAAATAATTTAAACCTTGATATGTACCTCAAAATATAAAAAAGTTCGGTATATTCATAAAATATTACGTAAGTTGCACATAGATCCGTATTAATGTAAATACGCTTACGATGTATCGTTTTTACACTCGTGATCCGTGCTTTTGGTTTGGGTTGCCAATTTTTGTGGTTATGTTTAGAGTTCATTTCACAGTCAAAAAAGTGGCATGGACCGGTTTAATACCTGTGCGGTTGCATCCAAGATTACAACTTAAGTTCTAGATTGGTATATTGTGGAAAACGCTCTCTAACCCTGGACGTCACGTTTGATGACAGAACAGTGACCGATCCAAAGCAATGCGTATCGTTGACCTACTGTTTATTGAGCACCCAGTGAACGACAAAGCTAAAAAGAAGTGTGTTGAATAGGCAGCAACACGATTTACTGTTGGCAAAGTATGTCATTCACAGCGCAAAGTCATCAAATTTTGCAGCTTTTATGCTGATGTTGCAGCTTTTGGATACCCCGGGAATTTTTCTTAATTTTTCGATAGCCAAGCATGTATGTAGTTCCCGATGCCTGGAAATTGGGCACTTTCATCATTTTGTCAAAGTTTTTACTTTAAGCGATGTGTCAAAGGGGTTTACAAAGCTGTGATTTGAATACTCTATCTTGACTAAACTTCGTACAATCGCCCTTATTACGGTTGTTGTTCCGAAAAATAAATAGTGTTGTTTATATTGAATTACGACGAAATAAACATTAGTCCATTAGGACCAAAGACAAACAACATTGAAATTTGTTAAATGTGTTTATATATTGTCGATGCATTGATTTCTCACGAATTCAAATCTTATCACTCTACTAGCCACATATGAGGCCCGAACTCTATCAACTTTTGAGGGATCAGTTGCCAACCGTGGAGAAGTTGCGCATTTTTGTTACATGTATTCCTAATATGATGCAATAATTTCAGACCGAGTTATTCAGAAAGCCGCATTATCAACCCGATCCTGTAGAAATTTCTTACAGACAAGTTAAGGTCAAATTTCTTTATATGAAACAGTTTCTGAAATGTAACCCTTTGCATATTGTTAACAATGTTTCTTTTTTCTTCCGGATAATCTGTGAACTGATACGTTCCGATTTATACCTTTCAGGTTTATAGTCGTTAAATATACACTAGGTGGCACATAATTAATCACCCCATCGGCAGATGTTATTTTGGAAATGGCGTCGTTTTGTCATTTGCGAACTAGACCAAATAGTCCGGCACTTAGCTGCTCGACTCGATCAGACTGCAACCACGAGAGAACTTACAGGGCGTGGCTGCTACCGGACTAGTCGTTCGGGCGTGAATATCACGACTGTGGACGCCGATGTCGCTGAGAACGATGATTCATTAACCAGACGAGGGCCACACAATTGGGCCATGTGTAAGTCTTGAAAAAGACTTACACATGTTCCCGTACTTAGTCCAAACAGTGCCTCAGTTAATAAAGGGTGGTTAAATTTTAAGGGCCGATGTTAAATGTGAACCACACCTAAACGTCAAGTTTTTTTCTTTTCACCATATCTTTATACCGTATTTGGCAGGCTCTGATGGAATGTATTGTGTGAAGCGGGTGCGGCCTCTGTATGGAAATAACTGCTCATCAACGGTCACTGCATCATGCGGAGAATAAGCTGCTGCCAAGTTAGACTGCAACATTTACCAAATATCATCAATAGCCGCAGTTTTGCTTTTGATTAGTCGCTGCTGTCGCGTTTTTCCATTGTCGAATCTAAGGCATTGTTTTATGCACTTCATACGATCTAATGATAATGCTGCTTTATATGTGACGCGCAAAATAGAAAGGGACCTAAGGGTAAAAACCAGTTATGTCCAGGAGAGCCATTTTAAAGATTTAAAAACGTGTATCTATGGTGTACTATCACTTTCATAAAACGCGAATATCTCTGGGAGGGAACACTTTTGGGGCATAGGATCGGTCTCATTCGACGCTCAGATGTTGTCCACATCAAAAAAAAGTGAAAATTGATTTTTTTTTACCCGTAGGTCCCTTTCTCTATGCGCTGTCCCCATGTTGGGCCGCATAACACTTCAAGAGGTTTACTATTCGATCGATTTAGTGAGTCCAGCATACAAAATAATAGGCAAAAAAGCATCGAGCTCTTTCAAAATGATTGGTTTCCATTCCTTTGTGTTAGTTGGATTTGCCAAATTCCATGCAGCGTTCACTTCCCTGTCTTTCCAATTTGATTTGCGTATTATGATGTACGCCATGTTTTCGGTGATGAGCGAGCGGAATATGGTAAAGGGATCATATGGGATCATAGTCGACCACGTTATGAGCACGAGTACGGGAAGTCGGTGGTGCATTTTAGTCCATTTGGTGCCATCCTTGGTTTCAGTTTCTTCATCTTCATCATCGTCGTCATCACTAATATCTTCATTGATGTTTATATGTGGTTCAGTTTCCGCATCCGAATCATCAACATGAAAATTAGCTTGATATGTGAAATCGTCACCATCCGCACCTTCAAGACCAAATGCAGGAATAGCACCTTCATCGTCATCAGTCATCTCCGCACTCATGAAGTCTGCAAATCTATCATCCACTGCACGTCTTTCATCCTCACTCATTTGCTGGTAGCGTGTACTACGACGTACCACAATTTCAGCAATGTCTTAATTTTCCTCTGCCATTTTTGTACTTTTATTTCTCTTTATAAAATTCCAAATATAATTTCGCACTCGATGCTCACTGTCTCAACTTTCACTGATTAAGTTTACGAAACTACAGCCGCTTTTATACCCTTTTCTACGTCTACCTGGCTTCTAGCTTGTACATCTGCTTCTATGTGAGGGTAAATTCAAACAACTCAAAAGGGACGGTAACAAAAATTCAAAAAGGGACGGAAAGTTTATTATGTTTCAAGGAAAGGCACAATAAAATAATCCAAAAAGTAACTTAAACTCAAGGAACACGATTGTGACGTGTTCAAACAATAAAACAAGCCAAAAGACAGACAGTGCATTTATTAACGATTTCTTAAAATTTTAGTAGTGGACCTTTTCACACGTTCCCGTACTAAAAACATTTAAATCTCAACATAAACTAAACTATTGGTCCGATCGCTTGGAATACATGTCGGGGTCGGGTATACTTCCCATGGACCATCAAGGAGGAATTTCAGTTTGAAAATGAAAAAGGTCCCCAGGGACCTTCTCACCCGCCGGAGGGTTAAGGAAACACGGAAAAAATGAACCACTTTTTCAAAAAACCATTTGCCACTTTATTGTTGAAATCCCCCTTTTGTGCAACTTTTTTAAGTTGTCGGCGATAACACTGCACCCAGTTATAAATATGGAGAGAAAAAAATGCGGTATTTACATTCTTTTGCGGATAGCGACATTCTGTGCATTAGAAAAAGAGATATCAATCTATTGAGAAAGGCTAAAAAAAATTAAATTATTTTTTTAGCATGGTCCATTTAAAACGCGCGAATTGTCTTAATATTTTTTATTATGATAGACGGATCTATGACATTTATGTGTGAAACAAAATATTGGCCAAATGTTTGCCACATAGATCTATCCGATGGACCATATTTTCAATGACTGAGACTTAATGGAGGTTCAATGTCGTTAATATGCCGAACTATCTCATCCTTTAGCCCTTGAATTGTTCTTGGCTTATTGACGAACACTTTTTCTTTCAAATATCACCAAAAAAATAAGTCCAACAGTGTCAAATCACATGATTTTGGCGGCTAATTAACGTTGCTACGACGTGATATAACACGGCCTATGAAATTCTCGCGCATAAGGGCCATTGTTTTGTTGGCTATGTGGCACGATATTTGGTTCCATAATGTTGAAACCACAAATCGTCCAGGTCCATATTCTCAATTTCTGATCACAAGAAGTCCGTTATCATCTCGCGACCATTCACAGTAACTGCTTGGCCGACCTCATTTTGGAAGAATGGCTGGCAGTCCATTAACTGCACTTAAAAGTCACTCTATGCTTATACATCGGCTTTTTAACAATGCCTCGTGGATTATCATTTGTCCAAATCCGCCAATTCTGCTTGTAACGAATCCACTGAGGTAAAAGTGTGCCTCATCGCTACTTTTGTCTGTTCAACCAACCATTAGGCGTATTGGCGACACTGGAAATGGACAGTGGGCTTTAGCTCTTACCCTCTAAGAAAACCGGCACGAAAACGAAACGTTGGCGAAGTCATTTTTTCATACAAGACTACGAAAACGAACCGATTTTGCGATACGTAAATGCACCGTAAACGTTAATCTCGGAATAAGTGAATTAGAAAAAAAAGTAGTAGTTTGAATGTATTGGTAGTACGCCAAGGCTAAGCTAAAGTAGTACTTTTACGTAACACTAAAGCGGTCCGTTTTCGTAATACCAGAGTGTTGCGTTTACGTAACACTGAAGCGGTACGTTTTTGTATCTGCAAAACGTTCTGTTTCCGTACTAAATTTCTTTCTCTATCGAAATAATATAAGCTTTTTTATACTGAAGAATTAATGTTGCATATATTGTGAATGATTATGAATTCTTTGGCTATTACAAAATATAGATATGTAGATATAAATATACTACAAACGTTTTATAAATACCTATTATATTAACACTTACAAAAGCTGATTTTGTTTAACAACAATCAGATCATCACACTTCAAACATCAACTAAAACAATTAAAGTGTTCTGTCAACATGGCTGCCCGAATAAGAAAAAACAGTTAATGCCGTTACCATTAAGAAAAAACAGTTCGTTTTCGTATCGCAAAAACGGCACGTAAACGGATTGTTTTAGGTACTTTTTGTTTTAAATACGTTCGTTTCCATTACGCAAAATCACTTCCATTTCGTACCGTAAAAAACGGCACGTTTACGAAGTGTTTTACGCAGAATTAATTTCGTCGTATTTTTATATGAAAAACTATGCAAGTGTTAGTGATATGGCGGTCCGTATGCAGTTCGTTTTCGCTCCGCAAAATGCGTTACGTTTATTTTTCTTGGAGGGTAAGTCAATTAAACCTTGTCAGCGTGTAAATAAGGGTGAGTCGATTAGCAATCGATATTTTGCCATCGATTTTTCGATAGCCTTAGGCATGAGAAAAAAAAATTCCACTACGACAATCAAAAAATTTATTTTCGAGGCGCCCAAATTTAATTTTTTTACCTTTTATCAACTTTTATTTTTATGGTTTTTTTTAGTAATTAATAAAAAATATATTTTATTTTAAAATATTACCTATTCGAGGCATACAATTCATACAAATATACATTGCCACATACAATACGATAAAAATATGTGAGCGTGAGAATAGAAATACGACTGAACGAAAATGATTTTGTCGTAGTGTCATGCCAAAAGCTATCAAAAAATCGATGGCATAATATCAACAATTTTTTGCCCTTACAAATCGGGTTCAACCTAGTGTAAATTCAAATATTTATTCAAAACTCGAATCAGTGATGTTCGTGAGATGTTTAATTGTTGGGCACGACGTCGAGTCGAGGTTGACGGCTCTTCTGCCACACTAACGCGCTACTCAATTGTTTACCCCTCCTTGGTTGAATTTGTCAAACACTGAACTAAAAAAATATTAAATTAAGTTGGGTAAAAAAGCTTGACGTTAAGGCGTGTGTGACGTGTAGGATGTGACTCACAATTAACATAAAAAACTTTCTCGACCAAAATAAAATAACTGAGACCTTCCAGGACGCTATCCTTTACTATACTATTAGCAGAAAAGCAAACCGAACTCGAACCGAACCATTTTACCTTTTTTTGTCTACGATTCGAAACGTAAAGCAAACCGCTGTTGACAAAAAAAATTGTCAAACCGAACCTAAACCGCAAAAAATATAGAAAAAAAAACTGAGTATTGTACCTTAATTAATTAGTTTTATTTCCATTTTTTGTTTTAAATAAAAATAATTTACCTAAAAAAATAGTTTTAATTCTTACGATTTTTGAACTAATTTTGAACCTTTAAACCAATCCTAAATCACGGCCTAAGAGCATCTAAACCCCAATTTTATAACCGTACCATTGCTTTAGACCGAATTACCTCAAATTCTGAAATAGTTTGCACTCCTGCATTTAAGTCATTCACCCAAAGAAATCATCCTTCCCCAGAGAATGCTCAAAATTTGTTTGCATAGTGTACTCAGCCTTTTAAACATATTTTAATGTTGATATAGAAATTTTTTGAAATTTTACATCTGTTTGTAATCCTCTACTATATGGTGCCAACATCTCTTGAGCGAGTCGCGGCAAGTTAATTTGCCTAGTGTGAATGGGGACAAAGACAATTATTGTGCCACTGGTGTGGAAGAAGAAATCAATCTCCACTCAGCCAGCTGGAGAGATCTGTGGCACATCCGCTTTTTTGAGAAACTGCTCGAACCTAAAGACAGTGTTCAGGAAGTTCAATGCTAAAATCAGGGCAATTAATGTGTGGTCTCAGTTAAAGAACGAGCTTTAGACATAAAAACAGAATTGTTTGGCATTTTTGAAATGTCCAAATGCTATCGAAGTTTTTTTTTTTGTCAATATCGATAGTATCGGATAAAAAAAGTAACCTGCACATTTGTTACCATTATGATTATTCGGAAAGGACATTTACAGAGAGATTTTAGAAACTGGGACATTTACAGAGAGCCTTTAGAAACTTCGGAGGAGACATTTTAAAAATAAAAAAAATGGAAGTAATTAAAAACTATTAACAAGTTTTTTTTCGCTTGCGATGGGTGAATTAAAGATGTAAAAACTTTGATAATAATAGTGGTGTTTTGGGTGAGGCGTCGACAACTTACACTGTATACTGTCAATTTTGAGCACGCCTTTAGAAAATGTTATACTATTCATAAAAAAGATTGAAAACAGTACAATACATAAATTGCAAACAGCTACTTGAGTGCAATTTTTTGAAGTTCGTATCGAAAGTAACGTAACCCAATTTGGGGTTTGCTACTTAAGCTGCTGCTGTTCGGATTTTAAGGATTAAAATTAATTTTCCCGAGAAAACGTGTAATTTTTCTCACTGCAATATCGCTTAAACCAATTGGGTTTATTTTCCTATCTTCGACACAATTATAGCTGTAGACGAAGAGATTGGGTGTAAAATAAGCGAACCCATGTAGTGCTTCAAATTTCTAAATTGCCAATTGTGTTTAATTTTTTCCATCAGTTTTCACTATTTTTGGTCCATAGCTGTAAAACTGCAGGGAATTCCGTGAAGTAATCCTTAGAAAAATTATTACTTATTTTATAATTCACAATCCTTTAGAACTTTATAATACTGGATAATATTAGTACACATTTCCCCATTTGTATTGGTTTCTAGGGCCATTATGCTCTTGTGCCATTGCACATGTAAAATAAAGCTGGAAGTTGTCGAAAATGAATTTTCTAGTATTTTATTATCCTTAAGAAAAAAATGCATTATACTACAAGTAATATAAGTAGCAAAAGGGGGACAAATTTTACTTTTTTGACTACTGTCTTCCTTTTTGACAGTAGTCAAAAAGGAAAACATGAAGGCATGGAAAAGAGGATGTATGGTAACCCTGTTTGTTGGCAACACAAAAGTTGTTTAAAGGAAATGTCTAATAGCAAATTCTATAGCCATTGTTGTTAATACTTAACCTAGAAATCTATCAAATATCAAACTATCAAGAATTAAAATATTTTAAATCGACAAGTGGTCGGCCTAAAAATAATTAAATCTGGTAAAAAAAAGTCCTTTTAGATTAATGTTTTAGCATAGCCCCCACACAAACATAGTTATCGTTTGATGAACTGGATTAAATTGTCAATGATATATTTTGGGATGCTCTTCCAATGCTCTTTCAGGTCAACATTTTTTTCTTATATTTTTTAAATACTTTATATCCAATTTTTCCTTTTACAATTTCCCAATGGTTCTCTATGATTCCATCGATTTTAGGAATCGGGCCAATTCCTTGTCCGAAAAGCATCTCCAGATCATAATGTTGCCCCCAACATGCTTGACAGAACCTTTTGTATATCTTGGATTGAGGATTTCCCTTTCTGTCATCCGAACCGTGCAAGCTAAATTTTGATTCATCAGAAAATAGAACACATTTCCACTTCTGCTCAGACCATTTAAGATATTTTTTGCGAACTTAATTTCTATTTTTCTTGGAAATTATTGGTTTTTGAACAGTTTTGTACATTCGAAGTCTGGCATCTACGGCTCTATGTCTGCTCGTTGGCGCGGAATTATCCAGTTAAAGCGAATTGTTGGTTTCTATTGGTGATTTTTGAGGAAATTGTTGTACAATTCTTTTATTTTCCCTATCTTCTTTTGATTTAGTATTGCATTTTCTTCCACTTCTATGGGCTGTTTTGATGGTTCCACTACTATAGGGTGATCCATCTTGTTTTTCAGAACAAAAAAATATAAAAATTCAAATCAAGTGTGGAATCCTCATTTGAAGGTAATTATATTCAAAAATAAATGCCATAAAATGTCCTTTCAAATTACCCATAAAGATTCCACACACTCAGAAAAAAAGTGAACCAAGAGACAAGTAAAAATGAACTAAATTTTAGGAAAATTGAACTTCGTATGGCTCTAAAGCTTTTTTCCTAACGCCAAGTTCATGCATTTCCTTGAAATTAGGTATTAGATATGGTTGGACTTGATTCTACTTTAGTTTATTTTTACTTCATATAACAATTTTTTCCTCATAGTAAATTATTTTTGTCCTTAAATCAATAACGTTTTTACATAATGTAAGGAAAAAAATTTACTATAACCTAGTGCAGTTGAACTAAGACCGAGGAAATTTGAAAAAAAAATTGTCTTTGAACCATGTACATATTTCTTTAAAATTAGGATATGGTTATTGATGTCAGTTCAACATAAATGATGAAGGAGAAAAATATTTAGCATATATGTTTAATTTTTCCTAGATGTTAGAATGTTGTGCTGTTCTACAGTACAAGTAGTCATTCTTAGAAGAATGTTTTTCGTAGTATGTAAATTACTTGGTGTAAGAAAATCTTGTAGTAACAACAAGACAAAATTTACTAAAGTGAAGTTCGACAAAACTTTTTCCAAGTTTATTTATTTCAAATATTTTCTCAATATAGGAAAAATCATCATGTTTTTGAGTATACCCGCATCCTATATGAGTACATACCCCAAGTACTCATATAGAACGTTTTTTTTTATTAAAATAAAGTTTAAAATGTTCTCTATTTAAGATTTGTCTAGAATTGATACTAGTTGTGTTTTATTTAAAATAAATTTATTTATACAAAAAAAAATATATAAAGCGCAATTTGTGTGCTTTATTTTCCATATTGACCTTACTGTTTTCTGCTCTTAAAGAGAATATTTTTGAAAAAAAAAATTAAGTCAAATTGCGAAATAAGATGCAGCGTTTGTACAATAAAATATAGAATGAGCTAATAAAAAGAATAAATATATCAGAAGCATACATAGGATATTGTAATAAATTTACAATCTGAATATTTGCATTCGCATTTGTGGAAGATCTTGGAATAAAATAAATTTAAGTTAGTTAAAATTTAATATTTATTTGATATCATACTCAATACCCACCATTATTGTTTGTCGATTTTAACTCGAAATATCCACAATATCCATTCTAGAGCCAAAAAAAGAGTCTGGTGTCATGTAGAAAAAGAAGAAATCATTTGCTTAATTAAAATTGTAACATTGATTTCCTTTATAAACAAAAAAAGTATGTACTATTCTACACAGAAAAAGTACATATACCTTATAAGTTCATAAATATTTTATTCGAGATGATAAAAAACGGTGTACGTTTAGTAAATTTGTGGCTGCTTATCACGAATCAGGCCTTCGATTTGCTAGATTAGCACAAGTTTAGGAGATATTAACATATACCGTTATTGTTTTTGAATAATAGGTCCCCTAATTGCTTTATTTCGGAGCCGGTTTGAGCACTTGGGCACTGTGTTTAGAGGAGAAAATTAATTTTTTAACGATATGCAGCGCTTCTATTTCGGATAACAATTGTTAAAGATATAGGTACAATTCTACAATTTTGAATTTTCGTTACAAAATATTATCTTAAGCTGCCTACAT
The DNA here is from genome assembly GCA_963513945.1 of Hydrotaea diabolus. Taxonomy (NCBI): domain Eukaryota; kingdom Metazoa; phylum Arthropoda; class Insecta; order Diptera; family Muscidae; genus Hydrotaea; species Hydrotaea diabolus. The sequence goes on along the minus strand of OY740717.1, from coordinate 90,887,722 downwards.
TTTTGAATCCTTTACTAGTGTTGTATTTTCATAATAACTGTGTATAGCGTGATAAAATCTACGTCCAATAAGCTAATAATTTCCCCTTCTATACCAAAAATTTGTTTAAAATGCACACATGTTTATGAGTTATCATATCGTCATCGGACAAAGGGATCAGAATATTTAAACCTAAAATGTTTTTTTTTTGCTCGAAAACTTAGCTGCTTTTATATTTTTTTATCTCTTAGTTTTATTGGAGGGGGTGTTGAAAATGTTTAAATGGCCAAAAAATTCATTTTTGTGCTTTACTAAAAACATTGTCTATACACTTAGTAGGGACATAAATACTGGTACGCACGTTTTATGCTGTAAAATAGAAAGTACTGAAAGTTTTTGGACCAAATATGTATTAATATATTTATTGATGTACATTGTATCCAAAAAGAATTACTTATTCGAAATGTCCGTCTTCGGCCTTTACACACGCCTTAAGTCGCACTAGCCAATGGTAAATAGCTGCACGAACCTCGTCCATTGGTAAATTGGGCACAGCTCGACCCAAAGCAGTCTTAAGAGATCCAAAGTTGGGGTATCTTTTGTGACAAACCTTGTCCTCTAAAACCGTCTACAATTTGAAATCCAATGGGTTCAAATCGGGACTGCCTGAGGGCCATTCTTCAGAGGAAATTAACGCTGGCAAATTGTTTCGAAGCCAGGCCTAGGACGTTTTAGCCTTATTTTAGCCTTTCCTGCTGGAAAGTCCATGGCTGGTTTTGGAACAGGGAATTGTTAAGAGGCTTCACAACAGCTTCCAAGACGGTTTCTTGGTAAACTTTGTTTTGACTCCTTGTTCGCAGAAATGCAGGTCAGTGACCCCATCGTAAGAGACACCCCACCAAACCATGACTGAAGCTGGGTGATGACCCTTTTCCACCCTTGGGGTCAGTTCAGATGCTTCCTTAGATGACCGCACATACACTATCATTTGCTTGTTAATTTTTTCCTGGACCGTAAAATTTTTTTCATCGGTGAACAAAATTTTTCTGTGCAAGTTAGCGTGCTTCACCAAAAGACGTTTGCATTTTTCAATCTTATTTTTTTTAAAGCTGCAATGTCCCGTACGTCGTTTGAAAGCCGCAAGTCCCAAGTCTTTTTCGACTCATGGACTTTTGCGTGATATTCATCTCACGGGCCATGACTTTCTGTTTTCGGAGCGGATTTCTGTGAATTCTTGATTTAACGGCTTTGATGACATGCGGTGTTCGAACAGAGCGTGGGCAGCCCGACCGGTGGCGATCTTTTACATCTCCAGTCTCCTCAAACAGTTTTATGTATCGGTAGACGAACATGCGGCTAATCCCTAGTAGCCGGAGCGTTTTGAAAATATGGCTTTTTTCATTTCACACTTGAAAAGCGCTATTACAGCGATACGGTTCCCATTATCTGACCACTCCATGAAAGTTGAAACAATTTTAAAATCCTGTTACACACTAACGCTATTTAGGTTAGCTTTCAAAATCCATATGACATTAACGGGGTATGTTAAGTTGTACTATTGAAATGGGTGTGTTCAATGTTGTAACAGTATTTATGTCCCTACTAAGTAAAGTAGTTACGAGTACATTTTGTAGTTTTTTTTTAAAAAATTTAATTATTTTAATAGTCTTAGCTTTTTTTTTAGTTTTACTGAATTTGCTCTTAAGTCTTACCAAACACAATCATTTTTCAATGCCCATCAATCTTTTTCATCAAAGTACAAGTCGCAAATATGAGAAAAAACGTGGAACATATCTGTCCACGTTTTGGTATACCTATCATTCAAAAGTCCTTCCTGATTTGGGGTGTTACCGGTCTAGATGACACAATTTACCACAGACCATAACTAAATTTGGCAGAGAATGATACAATTTCTTTAGAATATCTCAGTATGAATAAGGACCAAAACATAGGCGTTGATCGGTACACGATGCACATTTTTATCAACATTTCGATTAGTGCGCAAATTTGCTAAAAATTCAAAAAAAAATCGAAAAAACTAAAAAGATAATCTACTTATAGATACGATTTCGGGAAAACCATAAATACACCCTAAATACCTCACCCAACATACCGCCCTTTTAGTTTTTTTATCCTGCGTTGTCATTTGAAGTCCGATCGTAACAGGACGCATACCGTTGTTCAAGTTTTGGCAAGGCCGGTAATTCTTGGATCCGATGTCAAATTCAATTAGTTCCCTTTGTTGTCTCGGGTTCAACCCCGCTGATTATTACTTGTTTTGAAACGTTAGTAAAGGGCTTTCAATATGATTAAACTTTTTCGTTTTTTCATAGTATTCTTTTTTTTTCATAAACAAAAAAGGGTTCAACATTTTAAAATATACACGAAGGTCAAATTCGACTAGTTTCTTTTGACTTCGTTTTCTGCCTTACTCTCACCCACACATACACAAGAAAACAGTTCCAGAATCGCACACCTATTAAAGCGGTTCAGACAAGTAAAAAGAAATCAAATTTACGGGTCACCACCTTATTTTGTAGCTTTCTAAGGGATAAATAGAATAAAATCACATTGTTTTCCCCATGCACCCTACATTTGACCATGATGTATCCTTATTTCTTATCCGATCTTTACGTGAGATATCTCGTTGATCATTAATTATTAAGAACTATACATCTTTAATACCTCATTTAGGTACCCGATTTTCTACCCCCGTAAATGGTACTTATTTTGCAACACAAGTATATAAATAATTATACTTTCCTATAATTATATTTTATATATTTTTATTCATTAGCAAATAGGTTATAGCGGATTGTTAATAATAAATAGTACACGTATGGCAAACTTGCTAGCATACCAATCTCATATTTAACTTAAATACATCAAAATACCCTCGTTTATGATAACTCAATTAATAAATTAATAAAACATTTTGATGATATTAAATAGATTAAATGAAATTCTGACGCGAATACAATTTGCTATAACGCTCTCGACTTTTTATTTTGGGTAATATATACCCCACCCGTGTGTGAGAGTCAAAAACATAGATCCCCGTAGATAATTTGTTATAGAAAGAGATGCAAACCTGTATAACAGCTATATTACGTACATTTTTTGTTGTTAATGCATTAACTTCGATCTTCCAAAATTAAGAGTTACGATAACAAATGCGTTCTTAATTTTGAACATACATACTTTACATATCTACTTCTAAATAGTTCAAAGGCAACGTGTGAAGTTTTTACTTATACTGCTAAATTTAATATACAGTTGAACATCGATTATCCGTAATTCAATTCCCGGGAATATCAATTATACGGGATCAATAACTAACGGAAAATATTTTTATTTTAATTGATAAACTGTGATTGCCTCTATTATCCGGTATTGCAAAACATGTATGGATTTAGAAACACTAGCGTTAATATGTGTATGAAGCGAAATAGTGTAAACCCATGTTATGGTGCATTTCTTTGGTGTTTAGTTGCGTTTGAAATTGGAGCAGTCCGGATTGTTGTTGAGCAGATCCAAAAGTAGATTTTGCGACATATGAATAGTTCCGGCAAGAAAGTTTTAAAGCGGCCCCGATTGCCAGTTCAATGATAATGGAAAGGGCTAATACTTCTATTTAAATATGAATAGTAGTTCGGGTTTAGGATGTGAATATTCTCGTGGGTGGTTGCACAAATTTAAAAAACGAGATGGAATTCACAAACTCAAGATTGAGGAGAAAATGCATTTGCCGATTATGTATCTGACACAGTTTCAGTGAATGATTTTGAGAAATACATATCAACCTAGAATCTTACAAATGAACAAATCTACATTAGGGATGAAACAAGACTTTTTTGGAAACGTTTTCCTGAAAACAGTTCGGGCTGCCATAATGACGGCAGCAATTCTCTTCCTTTGCCTTAATAATGCAAAGGAAAGAATCATCGTATTGGTTTGCTGAAAAAATGCACGCCCAAGAAGCTTTTGGCAAAAAATATTCAGGTTAAGGAGAAAAAACAAACCACATTAAATGATATTGTTAAGTAATTACGTAAGTAATAACTAAAAATGTATAAGTATTATATCTTGTATGTGTGCATACTAAATACATAAAACAGCTATTTTTGTCAAAACAAGTAAACAATTTAACCTCAATTAATCAGTAAAATCGATAATCCGAAACGCTTCCGGTCGCTTTAAAGGAAAAAGTGTAATCATTTTTAAAGCAATTTACTATCGTTTCAAAAAAAAAATCCTAATCAGGGAATTTGACCTCGGATCCAAAAATAACCTATAGCCCTTGCTATAAACTTGAACAACGATATGCATTTTGTTACGATCGGACTTCAAATGACAACGCAGGATAAAAAAAACTAATAGGGCGGTATGTAGTTTCCGAAATCTTCTCTAGATAATCTTTAAATCTAGGAGGTGACTGATGCAACTTTTTTTTGTACGGCGACCGACCCTAACTATTACAGAACAACGAGTCTCGAACAAGATGTTATCTGACTTAGGCATGACAACTCTCAATCGTCCGATGAACAACTCATTTAATCAAGAGTAGCGACGCGACAAAAACATATGAGTGTGATGCGTGGAGGCAATCTGTTAAAAAAACGTAACACTGTTCCACAAAAAATGTGTCCGAGGATTTTTTTTTCGAACGCTCCCGGTGAAACTGGAATACCTTTTTTGGTCGCATGGATTTTTTCGAAAATGCAACGTGCAACTTTCTCAGAACATTGTTGTGGCCAAAGTTTGCAGGAAATCAAACTAATCATTTGAGATGAGTGTGCTATGGCGTAGTCTTTGGAAGTATAAGACACAATGATGCTCGATTTACGAAATAATCAAAGACGGTTTGGTGGAGCGCTGATTCTGATGGCAGGCGATTTTTAGCAAACAAAGCCAGTGCGGACGACGCCAGACGAGGGAAATAATGCATGTTTAAAGTCGTCCGTTTTGTGGAAACACGTGAAGAAAGTCAAACTGACAATGAACATTCATGCCATGTTGCAAAACGACCAATCTGGAGATGTATTTTCAATTGCTGGACATAGACCAAACCAGCTACGAGTATATTGCCTGCGAAAAACTTTGAGATCGCCGAAATAAATTGTAAGATTCATAGTGAAACTACTCGAGAATTGGAAACGTACAAATCGGAGAATTCCGTTACTTCGCAAAATGATGCAGTCATCTATCGATTTGAGTTGTTTAACTCGCTGGAATAACCCGGATTACCAACTAAAATCTCCAACTGAAGGTCGGATCGGTAATCATTATGTTTCGAAATGTAAATCAAACACGTCTTTGCTAATATCAAATAAAATAGTAAAAACTTTCAAGTCTGATACAATTTTTCAATTATTTATTCTATGGCTACCAAACACGAAGTATTAATTTTAATCAATACAATACATGCACAAGTATACCAGAGATGCAAAAGTTGATACATGTTTAGCATCGAAAAAACCATGATACAACTGCAACCCATTCGGGGCTAATTTGATACATTTTATAAACGTTCCGATCTGCTGTCTTTTTACAATCTAATCCACACTGTTGTACACGGAACTTTGACTTAGTGCTGATCTTTTAAAACCTTTAAAGAATCAAGATTACTATTTGATTCCTTTAAGGGACGTTCGTCCTTCCATATATCGCTCCTACATGTAATCAGAGTACAGCTCACAATTATGAACCGGTTTCGATTGATCTTAATACATTGTTTAAGTTTAAGCCAAGGACAACTATTAAAGTTTGTCCATATCGGTCCACATCATGAGCGACCAATAATTAAATCTTGTAAAACTGATCCATATCGTTCCCTGCTTTCGAATATACCATGCTTAATGGGCGACTTTATCGGTCAATGTTCTTTCAGGCAATATATTTTCTGGTGAAGTTTTTACATTTCGGTATTTTCATATAGGCCCAACGAAATATTTCACTTCCACTCTAAGAGAATTCATATGTGTAGTCCGACATTGCCTAAACTCTTTACTCTTAAAGTCAATCTCGTCCGACTTCAAATTCTTTTAATTGTTTTACTTTTCTGTTTCAATAAAATTGATTTTGAAAAATATTGTCTTCTTGGTTTTGGTACCGTTGGGATCGAAAAAGTGCATTTTTAAAGAGCGAAAAGTACAAATGAAAAAATCTATTTTACATCCCTGGTGTGTACATGTCGCATATGTGATTGGAGTTGAAATTTTTAACCCAGATATAACACCATAAAAATGATTTCAGAATACTGCTGGTTGCTTCAAATGAATGCATGCAGTTTTGAGTTGAATGATCAAAACTTGTATTTTTGTAAAAATTCCGTTTTAATAAAAGCTAAAATAGTGGAGGTTTTGGTTAAGCCTCAACAAATAAGACTGGTTAGCAAAACCGTAATAGTTATGTCATTTGTTAACAATAGGTCTGAAAAATGACAGCAAGCACAAATCACTTCCCCTTTTTTCTAATCTTCTTGGTAAATATTGTGACAAACATACTCGTACCTTTTTAGTTAATTGTTGTAGATTTGGGTCTTTATAGGGGAAAAATATTACAAATTTTCTTAAACTTACTACTGCATTGAAATCCAATGAATTTAAAATCGTAACAAAAATGGTTATAAACGGAGAATATCAAATGTGATGTGGGTCAAATATTTTTAATATCATTAATTGTTGTAAAATGAATCGTATAATCACCCTGAATATCTTATAACCTTGTCAAAATGAGAAGATGAAATACTATTGCATCGAAATCCAATGAATAATTGTTAGAATTTAATGGAACAATATTACCAATTATAGAACCTGGAGTTTGCACATGAAAATTAATAATATGATCAGAGTGAAATTTTGAATGTATCCCTGCTTTTCTAGTGGTTATCCTTTACTTTAGTCAAGACTTGCTGCAATCTCAGAACATCAGCAACCAAAGCTACCTTGGTAACGCCTGGGAAACTATGACATACGGACATATAACCTAAGCTAATTGATAAGTACCGACTTGAGTAAAGCCCGGGATACATTCAGGAGGCGAATAATCTTATTTTACGTGTATTTTGATTGTATTTTGTATTTTATTGGGTTGTACTGAAAATGCTGATATTCAAAATAGTTAAGAATTCAAAACATCAATTGCAAGCAAGATAACATGCGTTTGATATTTCAGAAATCTGCTCAATTTTCAGTACATTCTTATTTGTTTGTAATTCATTAGAGTGGATCGACTTTTTTGGACAATATAGAAAAGGTGCCACCGTTTGACCATTTAGTTTTTCGTATGTTTCGTATGTATTTCTAAAAACTATCGCTGAAGAATCTCTATCTATCTAAAATCATTTTCTAGCCCCTCTATGAACGAGGGAATTACTCGTAAATTCGAAAATGATTTTTGACTTAAGGGGATGCTACAGCGAAAATTCTTGAAAACAACAGAAAAATCGGATTTATAAACCAAAAAAAATACCGATCCACTCTAATGTACAAAGAACATACACACAATCACTTATCACATATGTATACATACACTAAATTTTCACTTTAGTTCACTTTAATTAACTAAAAATTCACTACACTTATCTCAGATTTCTTTTTGGATATTTCCAAAACACCTATTGAGCCCAGGACACGCTCCACTACGACAAAAATCTGCAAAAATTGAGAGTTTTATCTCCTTTATAAACAAATTCTATCATTTTTTACTTACCTGTTGTTGTTGAATTGTTTAACAAATAATATTTTGTTTTTTTTGTAAGTATCAAAAAACAAAACGAAATAAAAACAACGCCTACTTCCTGCTTTTGTATTTCTTACGTCAATTTTCTCATTGAGATTATTTTAGTCCATGTTTTCCTAGATTCAAGGGAATATATGATTGTATGTACAAAGTATTGAATTTGAAATAATGAAGTTGTATTCGTTGTTGGTCCATTTCTTTTCGTTTAAGGAAATTTTTAATGTTTGAAAAAATATATTGAACTAAACTCTATTATGGATTTTTCTCTAAATTAAAAGAAAATTTCTTTCATTCTTATATACTTGAACTTAACTGTAGTTTGTTTTTTCTTGCTCTAAGTACGAGTATATATATGGAATACGATTGAGCTCATTCGAAACATCTTTCCAATATTTCTCTCCTCTGATCTACTACAATTTTCTGTACAGAAAGTAAATATTTACTATTTTCTATGATTTTTTTATTAGCTTAAATAAAGTTTCCCATACTAAACGAAATATGTTGTTTAGTATAAATAAAACAATTATTTTAAAATCAGCAAATGTGTAGTACTGTCAAGAAGCGATTTGAACGACATGTTAGTATTATTTCGTATTTTTTAGTAAACATTTCTTAAATTGTCTTTTTTATATCTAAACATTTTTTTAGTATTTTTTTCCTAAAATTTATGTCAGTTATACTTAATGAACGAAATTACTTATGCATTTATAGTAAATATTTACTCTAGCAATGGAAATGACTTTTAGGAAAATTGCTTCTCAATTTCAAGAACATGCATTTTTACTTTGTCCTAAAAATAAGGAAATATTTCTTGTACTGAGTAACTTTTCCAACATTCAAGTAAAATTGAACTACATGGCAATAAAAACTATAACCTACATTTAAGTATGCATTGTACTCAAAAACGTAAACCATATTTTTCTGAGTGCACTTAGTTTGAATTTTTATATTTTTTTTGTTCTGAAAAATACCTCTAGATGGATCACCCTATATTACCACGAGACACTGTTGATGGACATTAAACTTTTCCGAAATTTCTTTTGGTGATACGCCTGCTTTATAATATTCAATAATTTGCTTTTTGCAGAAATATAGCACATTGACCTGTACCAATCAATTTACGATGAAATTATGCAATTTACTAAGCGATATTGCTTTAATGCTTTTTGTTTACGTTAATCAGACAATTTTTAAACCGCTATTCTATTATATTTATAAAAATAAGAAAATAAAACTGTAGAAGAATAAAATAATACAGGGTGTTAAGTAGTTGCAAATGTTTTGAACAGACAAAAACACTTTATTTTTTATTCTATGAAAAATAACAACATATTATTGTAACATATTTGTTTTGCTAAGTAGATCTTAGGAAGCTCATTCCTTAAAGATTATTTCTTATTTGGAGTATAAAGTACACGGAATTCTACTGCGACAGTGGACCACAGTTTGCTTCGAAAGAATCTTCAGAGCTTACAAAATCCTAGGACATAGAACACTAAACATCAAGTCCATATTACCCGAGATCAAACGGGTAAGTAGTAACAGCAAAGTCCATTTTAAAAAAAGGCTCGAAGGACAACAGGACATTTTCCTTGCCTTGCTCAACTTTAGTTAATTGAATCGCCGAATCAACGTATAATGAGCCGAAACAAGAGAAACACAATACCGACATCCAATGAAGTGTTGAAACCCAGAGTTGTAGCGAATGTACAAGCAAATATGAGTAAAATTAGAAACATATACAAAGAAAACTAAGACGTAAGCGCGAAACTCCCTTAATTGGTTTTACTTGGTAATCGTATTAGAGCACACCGGGGACATCGAAACTGGGTTTTCGGAACCATTGAAAATAAGCACACAGACTCGCCACGCTCTTTTTATATAAGAACCGTCGACTGCAAACTCATAAGACGGAATTCAATTCACATACAACCAACATACCAGTACCACAAACAATTGTAGCGAAAATACCTGAAACCATAGAAGCAACAGATACATTCACTCAGACAACTGCGGAAAGTGAAATAACAAAACCATAATTGCCAAACATTAAGGTAGCACATGGCCGTCTTATCAAAGAATTATACCGCTATAAATCCTAAGTTCTAAATTAGTTGAACAAGCATATACGTGCGTATTTAACAATGAATTATAAAGATATACATGAATGAATTATATAGTTGAACAAGCATATACGTACGTATTTAACAATGAATTATATAGAGAAAAAAACTCATCAAATTTTGTAATATTAGTTTATCCTTACCTTAAACGGGGGATGTCAGTAGGAAACCCTGTTCTATTATGTTCCATTCACTCATTATATCGTATTTACATCCTGACTCTCACCAACCATGTATCATGAATATCATTTTATTACAATAAACATCAGTTTATATTCGACAACAGTCTCGGTCACTACATCTAGCATAATGGTGAACTTGTTGTACATATTAACTTACCATCCCATCATCTATAGAATGCCCAAAATGAGTACTGAATTTTAGGATAAAACCAATCAGATCGTTGCTTTGTATCCAGCATCCCCTATGTTATCGTACGTCCAATTAAAAACTTGATTACTGAATCAGGGCGGCAACAGAAAATAAGGTCGGTTATATTATTACACTAATTTTATTAGTAAGAAAATTAATAACTGTTCGTGCAAATACTAGACGAAAATAAAGCTGTCAATTAAAGACATTAAGAAATAATGTCGACTCGGCCAAACTAGTACGAGTACTAGCTACTTGTACATATATACTTAAGCTACATTTACACGATTGAAATGTTCTTCAATATTGCTCTTCAAAAGGCTTCAAACCCGTGTAAACAGCAAAATTTCTTCAAAATTTATTGATCAAAATTTATTGAACAAAACTTTTGAAGATTTTATTGACGCCGTGTAAACAAGCATCAAAATCGTATCTGGCAATATTGATAACTACAAATAATTTGACAGCATGTTCATTATTTTTATTCAAAACATTTCATGTGTTTTTGAATTAGAAATTCGTAAAAATTAGAACAATTAGAAATTCTTAAGCTACATTTACACGATTGAAGGCATTTTGAAGTCTTATCAAAATATTGAAAATTTATTTTGATGTGCTATTTACACGTTTCAAAATTTTGATCAAAATATTTTTTCAATATCTTTCAAAATATTTTGATGAAATTTTGATCAAAATTTTTTGAAGCTAGTTTACACTATTGATAGTTGTTATATTGACAACATTGACTTTGATCAACTGTTTTGCTTTTTTTGTGAAATAATTTAATAGTTATCAGTATATAAACATCAACAGACGCATATGAATATTTTGTAAATAAATAAATAAATTTATTAGTAATAAGTATGGACGACGACGCAATTATCATAGCATCTACATTTTTAATATTGGAAGAAGAAGTAGCTGATGATAATGCAAAAAAAAAGAAGAAAACAAAAGACGCATTGGGTGCGACCTTTTCTTTTGGAAGGCAATGGTGTGTATGTGTCTTTTAGGGAGCAATCGAAAAGGAATGATCCTGACCTGTACAAAAACTTTGTGCGAATGTCACCAGATGATTTTGATTTTTTGCTAAATCTAGTCACCCCATTAATAGAAAAGGCCAATACTAATATGCGGGAATCTATATGCCCCGGAGAACGCTTGGCAATTACTTTGAGATTTTTAGCGACTGGGGACAGTTATGCAAGTCGGATGTTCTTGTTTAAAAGATCAAGATCATCGATATGCAATATTGTGCCTGAAGTCTGCAATGCGTTATATAAAGTATTAAAAGATGAATTTTTAAAGGTAATTATTATTTTAATTGATTATCAAAAAACAAATCAAAAACAATATCTATTGATACAGATGCCAGCAACAGAGGAGGAATGGAAGAGTATTTCCCAAAGAATAAATGAAAAGTGGAATTTTCCCAATTCAATCGGTGCATATATTATAGCACCAGCACACTGTGGAAGTGCATATTTATTATAAAAAGAACAACAGCATTGTTTTGATGGCGCTTGTGGACGCGAACTACAATTTTGTTTACATCGACATTGGTGCAAAGGGCAGAGAGTCCGATGGCGGAGTATTCAGCAGATGTTCGCTATCGAATGGGTTATATAATAACATGTTGAATTTGCCGCAACCGAAACCATTGCCCGGTAGACAAAAACCTATTCCATATGTAATTGGTGCAGATGATGCGTTTCCCTTAAATTCCAATGTTATGAAACCATATAGTTTTCGGAATCAAAACACGAAGGAAAGAATTTTCAACTACAGGTTGTCCAGATTTAGGCGTGTTTCGGTAAACGTGTTTGGATTAATATCAGCCCGATTTCGCGTTGTCAGAAAAAAAAATGGAGCTATCCCCACCAAATGCTGTCAAAGTTGTTCTCGCAGTATGCGCATTACACAATTTTTTGAACAAACGCAAGTGCGGTACCTATGCACAAACAAGAGACTACGACCAAGTGAATGCATATGGATCTATAACGGATGGACGATGGCGTGAAGAAGTGCGGACTGAGAATATTTTGTCTTCGATTGAACCATTATGCAATCAAGGTCGTCAAAGCGAAACAGCCAAGCTCATTCGACAAGAATTCACGGAATATTTTTTAAATGAAGGAGAAGTTCCATGGCAATACAAGCATATTTATTAAAAATTAATTAAAAACCCAATTAATCGAAATAAAAAGTTCAATTCATTTATTTGGCAACTTAAAATCACATTTTGTTTCTATATAAAAAGGACATTTTTTTCAAATATAAAATAATAAAATTTTAAACAAAGTTATTGGTTTTCCTGTGGTTCAAATGAGTCGATGACGTTATTAATTAGGCTTCTCAGTCTGAAAATATAAGTTCGTATTTAATATTATTTGAGTACTATGCATTTCAAACTCACCTGCGACCATCTGACTCTGAATATGCAGAAAGCTGCTGCCCAACATACTCTCCATAGGCCTTTTGCCAACTTATGTCTTCTTTACCTTGCGACACTTTCTGCGATAGGAGTTGGCCAAGTTTTTCATAAACTTTTGAACGCTGACAGTCGATTGAATTACTTTCTTCCACTCTTCTACGCTTTGCAGGAGTGGAGCTTGTAAGAGAACATTGAGAATCCGAAAATAATAAATTAATATGAGCTGGTAAGTGTTACATATCTAATAACTATGTACATATATTATTATTATTCGAATTATCAATATTTTCAAAGTGATAATGTAAACGATAATCGTAACAATCGCAATCAGCAGAAAAAGTGGACAGGAGATGAAATGATACGTTTCATCGAAATGGTGGAAGTGCGCGAGCCTGTATGGAATTTTAAAGTGGATGGGTACCGAAACCGAAACGAAAAGGAGAAGTGCTGGTCAGAAATTCCTGCTGCAACAAATCATTGTATAGCCGACTGCAAAGCACAATTTAACGCTGTGCGATCACGCTATAATGTAAATTGTTATTTTTTTTTTTTTTTTGATGTTTTGTTCACATTTACAAGTTTTATTATATATTGAAGGCGGAGCACAAAAAAATAAATACCTCCAAAAGTGGACAAGGTGGCGCTACTTTTGTATCCAAATATGAATACTTTGCAGCTCTACACTTTTTAGATACGGTGAGAAATCGTGGATCAGGAGGTACAGAGTCTAACTTCGAGACATTAATTAATGCTGCTTTTGAGGATGGGGATGACTTTGAAGAGCAGTTGCAGATTTCGGATTCTCAATGTTCTCTTACAAGCTCCACTCCTACAAAGCGTAGAAGAGTGGAAGAAAGTAGTTCAATCGACTGTCAGCGTTCAAAAGTTTATGAAAAACTTGGCCAATTCCTATCGCAGAAAGTGTCGCAAGGTAAAGAAGACATAAGTTGGCAAAAGGCCTATGGAGAGTATGTTGGGCAGCAGCTTTCTGCATATTCAGAGTCAGATGGTCGCAGGTGAGTTTGAAATGCATAGTACTCAAATAATATTAAATACGAACTTATATTTTCAGACTGAGAAGCCTAATTAATAACGTCATCGACTCATTTGAACCACAGGAAAACCAATAACTTTGTTTTAAATTTTATTATTTTATATTTGAAAAAAATGTTCATTTTATATAGAAACAAAATGTGATTTTAAGTTGCCAAATAAATGAATTGAACTTTTTATTTCGATTAATTGGGTTTTTAATTAATTTTTAATAAATATGCTTGTATTGCCATGGAACTTCTCCTTCATTAAAAAATATTCCGTGAATTCTTGTCGAATGAGCTTGGCTGTTTCGCTTTGACGACCTTGATTGCATAATGGTTCAATCGAAGACAAAATATTCTCAGTCCGCACTTCTTCACGCCATCGTACATCCGTTATAGATCCATCTGCATTCACTTGGTCGTAGTCTCTTGTTTGTGCATAGGTACCGCACTTGCGTTTGTTCAAAAAATTGTGTAATGCGCATACTGCGAGAACAAATTTGACAGCATTTGGTGGGGATAGCTCCATTTTTTTCTGACAACGCGAAATCGGGCTGATATTAATCCAAACACGTTTTCCGAAACACGCCTAAATCTGGACAACCTGTAGTTGAAAATTCTATCCTTCGTGTTTTGATTCCGAAAACTATATGGTTTCATAACATTGGAATTTAAGGGAAACGCATCATCTGCAACAATTACATATGGAATAGGTTTTTGTCTACCGGGCAATGGTTTCGGTTGCGGCAAATTCAACATGTTATTATATAACCCGTTCGATAGCGAACATCTGCTGAATACTCCGCCATCGGACTCTCTGCCCTTTGCACCAATGTCGATGTAAACAAAATTGTAGTTCGCGTCCACAAGCGCCATCAAAACAATGCTGTTGTTCTTTTTATAATTGAAATATGCACTTCCACAGTGTGCTGGTGCTATAATATCGATGTGTTTTCCATCTAATGCACCGATTGAATTAGGAAAATTCCACTTTTCATTTATACTTTGGGAAATACTCTCCCATTCCTCCTCTGTTGCTGGCATCTGTATCAATAGATATTGTTTTTGATTTGTTTTTTGATAATCAATTAAAATAAAAAAATTCATCTTTTAATACTTTATATAACGCATTGCAGACTTCAGGCACAATATTGCATATCGATGATCTTGATCTTTTAAACAAGAACATCAGACTTGCATAACTGTCCCCAGTCTCTAAAAATCTCAAAGTAATTGCCAAGCGTTCTCCGGGGCATATAGATTCCCGCATATTAGTATTGGCCTTTTCTATTAATGGGGTGACGAGATTTAGCAAAAAATCAAAATCATCTGGTGACATTCGCACAAAGTTTTTGTACAGGTCAGGATCATTCCTTTTCAATTGCTCCCTAAAAGACACATACACACCATTGCCTTCCAAAAGAAAAGGTCGCACCCAATGCGTCTTTTGTTTTCTTCTTTTTTTTGCATTATCATCAGCTACTTCTTCTTCCAATATTAAAAATGTAGATGCTATGATAATTGCGTCGTCGTCCATACTTATTACTAATAAATTTATTTACAATTTATAAAATATTCATATGCGTCTGTTGATGTTTATATACTGATAACTATTAAATTATTTCACAAAAAAAGCAAAACAGTTGATCAAAGTCAATGTTGTCAATATAACAACTAACTATCAATAGTGTAAATTAGCTTCAAAAAATTTTGATCAAAATTTCATCAAAATATTTTGAAAGATATTGAAAAAATATTTTGATCAAAATTTTGAAACGTGTAAATAGCACATCAAAATAAATTTTCAATATTTTGATAAGACTTCAAAATGCCTTCAATCGTGTAAATGTAGCTTTAGTCTGTAATGGAATTTTAAAATTGTTTGAACTTTCATCATGGAGTAGTTAGATAATGAGAACCGTATCGCTGTAATAGCGCTTTTCGCTCCGGCCACTAGGGATTAGCCGCACGTTTGTCTACCGATGCATAAAACTGTTTGAGGGGGCCCGGCCGGGCCCCCACGCTCTGTTCAAACACCGCATGTCATCAAAGCCGTTAAATCAAGAATTCACAGAAACCCGCTCCGAAAACAGAAAATCATAGCCCGTGAGATGAATATCACGTAAAAGTCCATGAGTCGAATCATTAAAAAAGACTTGGGACTTTCAAACGACGTACCGGACATTTATTGACTGCAGCTTTAATAAAATACGATTAAAAAATGCAAATGATAGAGTGTAACGCGGTCATCTAAGGAAGCATCTGAACTGATCCCAAGGGTGGAAAAGGGTCATCACCCAGCTTCAGTCATGGTTTGGTGGGGTGTATATTACGATGGGGTCACTGACCTACATTTCTGCGAACAAGGAGTCAAAACATCGGCCAAAGTTTATCAAGAAACCGTTTTGGAAGCTGTTGTGAAGCCTCTTTACAATTCCCTGTTCCAAAACCAGCAGGATTCTGCGCCGGCCCATAAGGCTAAAAGTCCCAGGCCTGGCTTCGAAACAATTCGCCAGTGTTCATTTCCTCTGAAGAATGGCCCTCAGGAAGTCCAGATTTGAACCCATTGGATTACAAATTGTGGTCGGTTTTAGAGGACAAGGTTTGTCACAAAAGATACCCCAACATTGGATCTCTTAAGACTGCTTTGGTTCAAGCTGTAACCAATTTTCCAATGGACGAGGTTCGTGCAGCTATTGACGAATGGCCAATGCAACTTAAGGCGTGTGTAAAGGCTAAAGGCGGACATTTCGAATAAGCAGATTCTTTTTGGATACAATATACATCAATAAATATATTAAAAAATATTTGGTCCAAAAACATTCAGTGATTTTTATTTTACAGCATAAAACGTGTGTAACAGTATTTATGTACCTACTAAGTAAAATCAAATACTGTATATCTTTCCGACACGTTGCATAGGTTTGTATCAATTGCTTTAACACAAAGAGAACATTGTTACAGGACAAAATTCTGTTCCACAGATTGGTACAGGGTGTAAAAAGAAAAAATAATGTTTTTCCTTCGTTACATTGAACTCAAGTAACTCGAATATCATTGTATAGTTCAACAGCACACGTACTTGTCTCATTCATACCGAACCTAGCATCGAGTTGAGCCGAGTGTGCATCGTGGTTTGTGTGAATACTACGAAGTCGATGCATTCATCCTTCATTCAATTTTTGTCTCTTTAGCACTCACTCATTGATAGTGAATTGAATAAATGCGTGGGTATAATGGGTGTTTTTGTTGCATTCATACAGATGTTAAGTTTCAACCTTCTGTGGTGGGTATACAAATGTGTGAACAACAAATATGATGGTTCATTAATTTTAATTATTCACTTTCGTCAACAAAATATGACAATATGAAATTTAAATGAAGATAATAATGAAATAATAATAAATGTAGTAAAATGTAATCTTGTTTTATTTAATATAAAACAAATTCTGTATGTACATTTACATAAACAATAACGTATGGCTTCAAAACAATTCGCCAGTGTTCATTTCCTCTGAAGAATGGCCCTCAGGAAGTCCAGATTTGAACCCATTGGATTACAAATTGTGGTCGGTTTTAGAGGACAAGGTTTGTCACAAAATATACCCCAACATTGGATATCTTAAGACTGCTTTGGTTCAAGCTGTAACCAATTTTCCAATGGACAAGGTTCGTGCAGCTATTGAAGAATGGCCAGTGCGACTTAAGGCGTGTGTAAAGGCTAAAGGCGGACATTTCGAATAAGTAGATTATTTTTGGATACAATATACATCAATAAATATATTAAAAAATATTTGGTCCAAAAACATTCAGTACTTTTTATTTTACAGCATAAAACGTGTGTAACAGTATTTATGTCCCTACTAAGTAAAATCAAATACTGTATTTCTTTCCGACACGTTGCATAGGTTTGTATCAATTGCTTTAACACAAAGAGAACATTGTTACAGGACAAAACTCTGTTCCACAGATTGGTACAAGGTGTAAAAAGAAAAAATAATGTTTTTCCTTCGTTACATTTAACTCAAGTAACTCGAATATAATTGTATAGTTCAACAGCACACGTACTTGTCTCATTCATACCGAACCTAGCATCGAGTTGTGCCGAGTGTGCATCGTGGTTTGTGCGAATACTACGAAGTCGATGCATTCATCCTTCATTCAATTTTTGTCTCTTTAGTACTCACTTATTGATAGTGAATTGAATAAATGCGTGGGTATAATGGGTGTTTTTGTTGCATTCATGCAGATGTTTAGTTTCAACCTTCTGTGGTGGGTGGGTGAACAAAAAATATAATGGTTCATTAATTTTAATTATCCACTTTCGTCAACAAAATAGGACAATATGAAATTTAAATGAAGATAATAATGAAATAATAATAAATGTAGTAAAATGTAATCTTGTTTTATTTAATATAAAACAAATGCTGTATGTACATTTACATAAACAATAACGTTTAGAAAATTTAAATTAAATACTCAACTTTAAAATAATACTTTGCTTTTCCAAAAACTGGGGAAGAAATACATACATACACCTACAATAAGTACGAGAGACGATGCTTTCCATTATTGTGTTTTTTTCTTCATTTGATAAAAAATGGGGTATTGTAAGAAACAAGTACTGCAAAGTTTTCTGTTCGTAAACGATTGGCCTTTCTTGCAGGGCAGTGGATTGTCAGCCTTTTCGTGCTTGTGTCATACGTGTTTCCCAGTACTCATTGTTTAAAACTGGGTGAAAGTTCTACATTCAAACTGGGTGCAAGTTCTACAATCGCTTCAGCAGAGTAATATGATTTCGGCTTTTCTCTGGGGTGTTCATGGTACCTACAGGGTGTCCGCCGGGAAGGTATTCTACTATGTTTTGCCGCCATTTTGGTAAACGTTAGTCTTGACAGTTCATATTTGGCAGTCGTGAAGTAGTGACGTGATCGGCTAAAAATATTACTGCTGCTCAAGAAATCAACCTCAATTCGACGCCGCACAGTGGCTGAACCGATTGAACTTTTGAACCGATCAAAATATTTAAGTTACTTTTTTTTATGGATAGATATTTAGTTCAGCTTGACTCAGTTTTTATTACATTAAAATTGATTGAGGACTTTTTAAGGAATTCTAAGTAAAAGTTAAACTTTTGATTTTTTTAACTTTTAGAATGAAATATGGGTTTATTATTCTTTTTTTTATTAAAAAATTTAATATTTGGATTTTAATAATAATTATAAATATTTTTTGTAATAATGGAATTTTTTTAATGATACACTCAAAAAAAATTTTTGACTCAAAAAAATAGTAAAATCAACTGGAGATTTTTTTTATTTTTGTTTTATTATTTTTTACTAATACTATGTTTTTCGTACTTAAATAACAATGAAAGGCAATTATAATTATTATTCATTTTACTCAAATATTGATTGCAAATATTCATATTTTGTTCTGTGCTATTTCTGTTCTTTAGTAGTTTTTTGGCTTATTCATCTAAATCCCGATGTTCCACTTTCCATTGGTTGCGAATACTGGAGATGAACGGATCTGACGTTGCGAATAATATATTAATTAGATCTTCATTTGTGGAACTTCGTGAAATTTTTCTAGTATTGTGCTCTCTATAAAATCTGTAATCCTTGTTCCTTTTTTCCTGAGCCTGACTGGTGTGATTGTAATAGTGTCCTTTGATAGCAAACATTCAATTTTAGCAGCGGTTATTTGATCCCTTTTCAATCGCACGCAATATGAGTTAATTATATTGCTGTTTTGTTAATTTCAAATCCAGAAATAATGCTAATGCCTCCTCATTTGTGAACTGTTTTGCATCGCTCGGAGTTGGTATACTTTTAAGAATCCGTTTTGTTCTCGCTGGACTAGCTTTAATAACTTTTTCAATGATATCCACTTTTGTAAATTGGTTCTGTGATGGTAATTGATGTAGGAAAGATTCTTTTATATTTGTACAACCAATTTCATCGTTAACATCTTTAAGTTTCCGCCTCTTAGATCTATCGTCGCAGTTGTCGAATGATTTGCGTGGTCTTCCAGCCTTATCTTGCTTTGCTATTTCTGCAGCGACAGTAAGTTGGCCTTCTAACCAGCTTGCACTTTTTATATAAAACTTTTGTTTACTGTAGCTAACATCTTTTTGGTGCGTTTTTTAGTCCTATGGCGTAATTACATATTTGTTCTTATATTTCGGTGCTACACGAATTTAAGTTTAATTTTATTTTAACGTAACTAAGAACATCCTCCTGGTTTTTGGTTCTAAAATACTTTTGACCAGTTCTTTATAACTGAAGCTCTCCTTATTTTTCTGAATATTTTTATTTGCGTCTGTTATGTTTTATCACTTGCGATTATACGTATATATATATACACTTAAAGGATTAACTAATTACTGAGTAAACACTTATCGAATTCGTATTGTATAGATTTTTAGATACTTGATATTCACACATTGATCTTTAATTTCATAGCAGGTAGTACTTCAATTGAACAAAACTGCACTTGTTACCAAGACCTTAATATCAAGTAAAACTAATTAGTATCTCGCCAATATGGGGTTGTTTTTTTATCTTTAGTGGTTTAATGTTGCGATTATTTACACACTTATAAAATTGTTTATGAATTTGGTTGACCCTAAAATTTGATAACAGGTAAATTTAGAAAGAGATCTACTGTAGAACCTATTGTGATAATTTCATGAATTATTTTTTTGCTGATCAAAACAAAGCCATAAAATTTCGCAGGTATTATATTTAATTATTTCATTATAAGCTATAAAATACCTAAAGCACATATTTAATACACCATTGTACACGAGTACAAAAATGAAATGTTGCGGGTACAAAAGTATATATAGGGTTAAAGAAGATACTTTCACCTTTCTCCGGGTGGTACACGTTTCTTGTTCCATAGAAGTTCTATTCCACTAAAGTTTAAATTTTAGAATAATATAGTAGTTTCATAAATATTTCATAACGCCCCTAATTTTAAACGCTAGAGCTGTGACCACTTTACTAACTAAAGACTATATTCCTACCAACATTATAAAAAAGACCGCAGGCCATTATCGATGATAGCTTGCGAGTAGTAACCAATTATTTTTGATAAAAAAAAAACACCTTTTTCTGAAATTAGAAAAGCATGCCACGACCACAATTAGCAATAATTCACCTATTTTTTTGGCTACCTTAATCTGGATATATAAGCTACAAAAAGGCGTAAAAATGTTAAAAATCGGTGACAAAAAAAATTACATTTTGGCCAACGAAATCAAAATTTCAGCCACAGTGCGCCGTGCTGAATGTAATGAAAAATGTGCTCAAAAGGGCTCGCATTTGTTAAGCTAACAGAGGCGGACATTTATCTGATATTGTATTCCATACATAATTGCCGACATTGAATAAAATATTTATCAATATAAAATCCATTCTCTTTCATTTAATCAAAAATTATAAACAAAGTTTTATACCTTCCCGACGGACACCCTGTAAAACAAATGAACGACTTAAGTGAATATAGTAAATCTCCAAAAGAACAGTGTTCTGGTATGTCTCATTTCTTTCTTATAAAAATGGTACATATTACTTTATTTAAGCGAATTTTCGTGAAGATATGTCTAAAGTGAAATCACACGGAGATACTTTTCGTAAAACAAACATCCTATCCTTAATTTTGGCTGGTCCTTTTTCGCCCTTTTTTGGAGAAAATTGAAAAAAGTACTTCTTACAGGATTTTTGAGTATTTATATGCTCTAAATTTTGCCCATATAATTTCGTCCTTTTTTGGAGAACATTGAAATAAGGACTTTTTAACAGGAAAAAAAGTCTATTTAATTTCAGTAGAAGACGAAAAATCTATATCTCCATTATTATGTATATAAATTACTGTTGTTCCTATAAAGAGCATAAGGCCTCAACGATTACGTTACATTCTTTTTTGTCACGATAGTTGCTTTCTATTCCTTTTTGTCTAATTCGAGGGGGGTTAGCTCATTCCAAAATTCGTTAATTTTGCTGTTCCCATATCTAGTTGCCGTCACCAAGTGTGGCTTGGATCTGCTCTTCTGCGGCTTTCTTGAAGATCATTTTAGTAAACAGCATATCGTCCAAAAAAAAAAAAGAATTCTCTTGTCATTTAAAAAAATAATTTAATGTTTTGTAAACACTTTTTTTAAGACGACAAATTTATCATTTTTGTTTATTTTAAAGTTTGATTGAAATCAAAAAAACACAGATATTGACCCGCATCTATTCTTTTACGTGGCATAGTAATAGAGGAATAATGAATTGTTTTTCTTTATAGTATACTTAGTAGTATGATAAATGGGGAACATTACCTGCGCCTAGTACGAGTATGTTTACAATGTGAAAATAACGCACTTTAGTAATTTACTTACTTATTAATAAACAAAAATTAACAATTTTTCGTCTTAGAAAAATTCAAAATAAATGTTAGTTTTATACATATACGGCGCGACACAACCTTACCGCTGCGACAGTTGTGCATCCCACGCGATAGCTCTAGTACATTTACACTTAAGCTATCTAATCGTTCAGCAGAAATAATAAAAAAAATCAAAATTAATTTACAGTTGTATTTGATTTGTATTATTTATTTATTTTTATTATTTGTTTACCAACTAATTAAAAGGAATTAAAAATAAAAGATTTGAAAATGTTTAATTTGTTTTATTTGGCAACACAAAAAAATTGTGATAGAAGGCAAAAACGTATTTATTACCGTATTTCATTTTATCTCTGCAAAGCCGATGTTAATTTTTTGTGTCGCTTGAGTGATTTTTTGGCCTCTCTACAAATCGACCCGCCCTAATAAATATATATTTATTCCCGTCCTACCAATGTGGATCATAGGACAATCAGTTCGTATTTTCATTCCAATTGTCATCGTTTTATCAGATTTGTTTTGATTAATGTTGTTTGTGGTTTTGTTAATAGTTGTTCTTTAAGATGTAGGATCTGAACATTACATACGAGGTATGCTATTTATATTTCGTGCCCGGCAATAAAAACACAATAATTTATCATTGAAAATGGTTTTATTGTTTTTCAAAATATTCTCCTTTAAGACCAATACACTTTTGCATGCGCACAAACCAATTTTTGAAGCACTTTTTCCACTCCGATTGATACACCTCCAAAACATAATTTTTGAACGCTTAAACAGCTGCTTCGGGCGATGAAAAACGTTGACCACGCATATTTTTTGATGCTAGGAAATAAGAAAAAGTCATTGGGTGCCAAATTAGGGCTGTACGGTGGATGTCCCATCAATTCGACATCTTGAGTCAATTCGAATAGCTCATCGTTTCAGCTGATGTGTGAAAGCTCGCATTGTCGTGATGCTAAATGATCCGTCTTCTCTTATTATCTTTCCTCATTTCTTCGAACACTGTTGGCAAACAGATGGTTGTATACCACTCAGAATTGACCGTCCTACGTTCCACTAAAGGCACTGTAGCAACATGGCCGGTTATAAAAACGCACTCATTTGCTTCGATGTACTTCTTCCCGAACAACTTGTGTTGGATTTGGCACTTCTTGAAAGACCAGTACGATCGATTGCTGTTTTGTTTCGGGTTCATATGTTTACTTATAGATCCATGATTCGTCACCTGTGACAATGTTTTACACAGCATTTAAGATACCGCAGTTATGCTTTTCCAACATCTCTTTGAACCAATCCATACGAGCCTTATGTGAGCATTCGTCAAATTATGTGGGATACAACGAGATCAAATTTGGTTCACGACCAAATGAACATGCAATATCTAGTTGATGCTTGTCATACTAATGCCCAAAGATGCCTCAATCTCACGATTTGTCACATGTCAGTCTTGCTTAATCAGTTCACGCACAGCATCGATGGTTTCTGGCAAAGGGACCGAAGTTGGACATCCTTCACCAGCGATTAACAGTGGTGTTTGATCGTGCTTCATCCCCAAAAGTCGAAACAAGTTGATTTAAACACTCTTGTTTCGATAACACACGCCGAAAATCGTAAAAAATCATCGCACGGAAATGTGCACGGGTAATTCAATTTTTTGACTCAAATGAATTTTTCAACACACTGTAAAGAAAACTATTCGCCCTCAAATGACAAAACTTTCAGAGTGTAGTTATGCTAAAAAAATGTCAAAGTTTCAGTTCAGTGGAAGTTCCAGTTTGCATCTGGGAACACTAGTATTGTCAGGACCCGGAATATAAATAGCAACCCTCGTAACACAAAATGTTTAAAAAAAAAAATAGTTTAGATGACATACTAAAATGAAAAATGTAGTACCTTATTTCTATTTTGTAACTCAAACACTAAAATCTTTACCCATATTTACTCAATTACTTTAAGATAAGGACAAGAAGGTCACTCTAAAATTAGAGATATCAATGTTTCGTCGGTGACCACTACTGAAATTAACTGGGCAACATTAAGAACATTTAAATTATCAAAACATCCGTTATAGAGTACTTTTTTAACTTTTCTCAAAAAGGAACGGAAAGGACACACAAAACTAGGAGATGGGATGTTGAAATGCTCTGCGGAAATAATCTCCATATGAATTCATATAGGACATATCATCACGAGTATTCTCTAAATTGAAGGTATAGCATTGCCAATAAAACATCCTTGACCAATAAAAAATAACTGAGATCTACCTGGACTCTGTCCTTTTGGGGATTTACTATATTCACCTAAGTCGTTCAATTCCTGAATATACCATCCAAAAAGTGTTTATCAGTGTTATTTGATGCACAAAAGACGACTTTATGCCGCAATCGTACCAATTTGCGGAAGGTGAACAATTATTATTTTTTTTTAGAAAAGTTCCTAAAACCTTCTGTAAATTTTTATAAATATGTGTTAAATTTAACTTGTAGGTACATACTTTATTTACTATATGCAACTTTAAAATATTTTGGTGGACTCTACGCTAGCCTTCGTTACAAACGGTCGCAAGCAATCGTTCTGCAAACAAAAGTACCCGCAATGATACTCATCCCCCGTAATAATCATTTCAGTTAAAATTATTTTTCTCTTTATATATTGTGCACGTTTCCAATACTATATGGAGAGCAAAATAAAAAAATCATTATGGCCCGCTGTCCTAAATTCATAGCTTATTCCAAGAATAAAACAAACGTCTTTAAAAAACTTAAAACCTTCTCTGGTGCTCGACCATCAACTTCACGCACAAATAGGTTCAGCATTCTGTCCGAGTCAACTTACATTGATGTGACCCAAGATTCCAACATTGTCGAAGAGAGCAGACAACTTAAGTCACCACCCAGTGTTGTTGACACCACAATTTCGATAAGAGAAATCCAAAATTTCCTTGGTAAAGACTGCACTTACAAACGAACGTCAATTTGAAGTTTGCATAAAAACTCTAAAGAAAAAAAAATAGATTTCCATTTTTTCAACTCTAAAGAAAATCAGCATTATACAACGTTTCATCTTGGTCTCCCAAAAATGGACACAGATGATATTATCGACGATCTAAAGGGTTACACTCTTACTCCAACTTCAATGGCAGAGGTAACAAAAATATTTAGCGATATTAATCAATGGTGCTGTGTATAAAGTACAGTTTACACGCAAAAATGTCAGCCCACTTCATCATAAAATGTTAAAACAATTAGAAACGTAATGATCTCATAAAAAAAACAAAGACCAAAAAGGAACAACCGAACTACTTATTGCTGGAACTGCCTTATGTACAGCCATGGAGAAAAGTACTGCAATATAGAACCGGCATGAATGTTATGCGCTGGACAGCAAAATTCTAACGACTATCCATTTAACAAAACAACAAAAGACCTGCAGTACTGACCGCAGTACTGCAGAGAACTGATCACTCAGTCAACGATGTCAACTGCCCTCTCCGCGCACATTATCTCAATAATCGACACAGAGCAACAACTAAACAGATTAGGAAATGCCAAACATGTATATAGGAGTTTTTCTAGAAAAAACTCGGCTGGTATTGCTTTAAACTCGTTACAACAATCGTATAATTTCTCTATACACCCTCCTGACTGCTCAACTTTATTTCCCATCAAAGTAACTGCAGCCCATCAACAGTCGATCTCGTCAGAACAGTATACACCAACGTACTACTTCTGTAAGGTGTAATCGTAGCATGGAGTGTGTGCACTTCAGAAGCTGTTCAGATCCAAACCACATCAGGGAGTTTAGCGAAGCGGACTTTGTTGCCTTGTGCTATATCTATATATATAAGTTAGCAGTGGGTCTCTGGATTTGGTGTCATCATCGCCACCTACATTTTCGTCGTCGTCATCATCATCATCATCCAACTACGAGACTCTCTCGCAGTCACCCTCGCAACAGCATCTTACACCGCAGATTGCTGTTTCCACTCCTGACAGTGCATCAATTTCAAATCTGCTACAATGCAATAACCGTTTGGTCCTAGGAGACTTTAATTAGTGGCATTCTCTCCTAGACAACGAGCAGTGGGGCATAGTTTTGGCAGAGCAAATTGATAGATCTGCGTTCTGCACAGTGAATGAGGACGACCCCACGCGGATTATGGGCAATTGCCATAGCTCGCCATACATTACTTTGGCATCCCCTGGCGTGATCAACGACGTCACCTGGCAACCTGTATTCTCACTAGAATCGGTTCACCTTCCCATAATTCTCTATAAATAAACCATCCGACTTTATAACCTCTAGAGAAGCCACCAACCGCAGCTTTAATAATCTAGCTATTCCGTCGGATGTTCGGGTAGCTGAAAAAAATTTCCGGGCCATCATCAACGCAGCAGCCGCTCGCCATATCCCTGCTGGTCGAATACCCGAAGTACGACCCAATTTCCCAGCAGATACAGCGGGACTCTCAGACGAGCGTAATGACATACGTCGCTCCAACCCTACTGATCCTAGAATTAGCGATCTCAACTCTGACAGCAGTAGGTTGGTCAACGAATATAAGCGGAACGAATGGCTAGACCACTTGAAGCAGTAAAACTTATGTTCCGGAATTGGTAAGTTGTGGACAACGGTCAAATCGCTCTCTAACCCTGGAAGAAAGGATGATCGGACAGCCGTCACGTACGGTGATAGAACAGTGACAGATCCGAAGCGGTGCGCGTGTTATTTTAAACGGCTTTTTATTGAGCACCCAGAGAGTGATATGGCGAAACGGAGTATATTGCGTCATATCCGCGCTCTCCGAGTCGAAGAGGCACCACCACAATTTACAATTTGACAAAGTTGCTCGCAGCGCAAGGTCATCTAATCCGTTGGGTCCGGACGGAATCTCAATGCTGATTTTAAAGCACTTGGATACCCCGGGAGTAGAGTACATTACCAGAGTGCTCAATCTGTCGCTATCCACTCACATAGTTCCCGATGGCTGGAAAATGGGCAGAGTGGTTTCGCTATTGAAGCCAGGCAAAGTCGCAAGTAAAGGAGAATCGTACCGGTCGGTCTCCTTGCTTTCTCTAGTAGCAAAGACGCTTAAAGGACTGCTCTTCTCCAGACTGATCGAACACGTTCCTTGTGCTGATCATCAGCATGGGCTCCGCAAGCAGCACATCACAAAGACTGCTGTACACGCCATCACCACACGTATAAGTCGCGGCCTTAACCAGAACAAGCCAAACGAAAGCACGGTCCTCGTGGCTCTTGACCTAACAAAAGATTAAGACACTGTCAATCATGCCACTCTGTTCGAGTACATTGAATTGCCGCCTAGTTTAAAACGTTAGGTCGAAAACTATATGCATGGGCTCCAGTCGTATGTAGAATTTAGAGACAGGATGTCGAAGCCCCGTAGAGTTAAACAAAGAGTTCCCCAGGGTGGAGCTGTTTAACCTCTACCTCTCTAAAATTCCTGCACTACCAGACGGCGTTGTAATTATCTCTTACGCTGGAGATTGCACAATTCTGGCGTCAGGACCTAAAGAGGATGATATAAGCAAAAATATAAACGATTACCTCACTGAATTAGCACGCTTTTCCACTGCGAGGAATATGAAAATATCCGCCACACTGTTTACTGCATGGACCGCAGAGTTGCGGTTGTCACTCAATGTGAAACTCGCTGACGTCATCATCCCGACTACCAACTACCCCAAAATCCTTCGGGTCATATTGGACAGCCTTCTTCGATCCTCTGCACATGTTACAGCTATCTGCGATAAGATCGAAAGTAGGTTTAAGGTCCTCAAGTCACTTGCCGACAGTAAATGGGGAGCCGGCAAAGAAACCTTGTTGAACTTTTACAAAGCGATAGGTCGGTCTGCAGCAAACTATGCAGCACCTGTTTGGTCGGCGAACGTGAGTACGACGTAGTGGAAGAAAATTCAGACTTCCCAGAATGCCGCCTTCAGAACATTAACAGGGTTTCTTCTGAGGACCATCTACATGAGGAGACGAATGTCCTTACCGTGAGCAGACACAATTTCCTGCTGTCTAAGCAATACCTGCTACGGTGTTTCGCAGCAGTCATCCTTACCACCATATCTTGGACAGGATGCATCCGACCAGGCTGATCAGGTACTATCTTCATGATCTAGAGAGAGGGGTCCAGCGGTATTTGAGACAACTTTTAGATCATCGAAACTATCAGGTCTGAACAACATTCACTCCGATTATTAAAGCTGGCTATATTATTAAAGCTGCGGTTGGTAGCTTCTATGAAGGCATCCCAATCAACCTCTTCTTGATTGAGATACGCACGGCGTTCAGACGTTATAAAGTCGATTGGTCCGTTTATGGAGAGAATTATGGGAAAGTGGTCCGATCCTAGTGAGATGACGGGTTGAAAGATGACGTCGTTGATCAGTTCAGGCGATGCCATAGTTATGTCTGGTGAGCTATGGCTATCGCCCAGAGTTCGCGTAGAGCTATAATTTACTGAATGTGAATGCGTCAGCCGTCTAGGGGATGTCAATTAACCACCCAGGAGCTTCGATTTGAGGCCGATAGACTTTTTTGCTGGCTGTTAGGGCGAATTTTGAGCAATCCCTTTCTGAGATAGTCAGAACAGTCACAAAAGTCCTGGAAAATTTTGTTGCCAGGATGCAGTACTACGAATCCTACTTAATAACTGAAATGCTTGTTTTTCCAATTACCCAATAATATTTGTTGCTTTTTTTTTGTAAATTTTAATAAAGAATTCTGTATTTGGATCATCCCATATTTATGACAATAAACATATATTATGGTGTTTTAACACAAAATATATTCAATCCATAAAAATTAGAAAACATTTTGACCAAAATTTCTTTATCGGCATAAGAGTCACAAATTACGACAGAACAATAAGAGTGTTTTTTTAGACATGTGGTTTTCAATCTGGACACACCTTTTTCGGAGTTGGTCTTTTCGACAGCTGTCACTTGATTTATGCTCAGTTTGGCTCGCCATTTCATAATAAAAAGACTTACTCCGGAACAACGTTTTAAAATCGTGGTGAATGGTCCCAAAACGAGATGGCCACCGATCCTGATTTTTACAAGAACAATTTGTTCAGCGATGAAGCTCACTTTTGGTTGACAACCAAAATTGTCGCATTTGGAGTAATAAAAAAATTTACAGTTTTGTGTGCTTTATGAGCAGTGGGAACCATTGGTCCATATTTCTTTAAAAATTAAGCCAGCCATAATGTTACAATCAATGGGGCATGCTATAGAGCCATGATTAATTTGATTCCAACAAGACGGCGCTACATGCCATATAGCCAACGAAACAATCATTTTATTTTTTTTGTGTAGTAGGCTTTTGGCGTGCCCTCCAAGATAGTGCGATTTAACATTGCTGTACTATTTTTTGTGGGGTTATGTGAAACTGCTTGTCTACGCAGATAAGCCCGACACGATTGACGCCTCGGCAGAGAATATTCGCACGTTATTGCTGATATACGGCCCCAAATGCTGCAAAAAGTGGTCGAAAATTTAGCTTCTCGGCTGCATTTCAGTCGAGTCAGCCAACATAATGATAAACTCTTCTCTTTATAATAGAGCTAAATTCTTGGTCATAACATTAACGTGAGTACGACGTAGTGGAAGAAAATTCAGACTTCCCAGAATGCCGCCTTCAGAACATCAACAGGGTTTCTTCTGAGGACCATCTACATGAGGAGACGAATGTCCTTACCGTGAGCAGACACAATTTCATGCTGTCTAAGCAATACCTGCTACGGTGTTTCGCAGCAGTCATCCTTACCACCATATCTTGGACAGGATGCATCCGACCAGGCCGATCAGGTACTATCTTCATGATCTAGAGAGAGGGGTCCAGCGGTATTTGAGACAACTTTTAGATCATCGAAACTATCAGGTCTGAACAACATTCACTCCGATTATTAAAGCTGGCTATATTATTAAAGCTGCGGTTGGTAGCTTCTATGAAGGCATCCCAATCAACCTCTTCTTGATTGAGATACGCACGGCGTTCAGACGTTATAAAGTCGATTGGTCCGTTTATGGAGAGAATTATGGGAAAGTGGTCCGATCCTAGTGAGATGACGGGTTGAAAGATGACGTCGTTGATCAGTTCAGGCGATGCCATAGTTATGTCTGGTGAGCTATGGCTATCGCCCAGAGTTCGCGTAGAGCTATAATTTACTGAATGTGAATGCGTCAGCCGTCTAGGGGATGTCAATTAACCACCCAGGAGCTTCGATGTGAGGCCCATAGACTTTTTTGCTGGCTGTTAGGGCGAATTTTGAGCAATCCCTTTGTGAGCTAGTCAGAAACAGTCACAAAAGTCCTGGAAATTTTTTTTGCCAGGATGCAGTACTACGAATCTGTTTACTGCTTAATAACTGAAATGCTTGTTTTTCCAATTACCCAATAATATGACGAAAATATATATTTGTTGCTTTTTTTTGTAAATTTGAATAAAAAATTCTGTATTTGGATCATCCCATATTTTTGACAATAAACATAAAATAAACATATCCATAAAAATTAGAAAACATTTTGACCACAATTTCTTAAACCAAAATTGTCGCATTTGGAGTAATGAAAAAATTTACAGTTTTGTGTAAAAGTGGGAACCATTGGACCATATTTCTTTAAAAATTAAGCCAGCCATAATGTTACAATCAATGGGACATGCTATAGAGCCATGGTTAATGTGATTCCAACAAGACGGCGCTACATGCCATACAGCCAACGAAACAATCAATTTATTTTTTTGCGTCGACTTTTATTAAGAATTTTTAACTATTACAAAACAATTAAAATTTGAATATAAAAAGTCCATTAAATTCGACTTTTCGACTTCTTTAGGGAAATGAAAATACAATATATTGGAAATAAAAAACAAGTAAGAGTGATTATAAACTAAAAAGCATCAGAAATTTCAAGTAGTTTGTGCATTAATCATTTTAAGTTTTTAAAAACTTTTGAATCATATTTAAATTTTTGGAGAATTTTAATAGCAATAAAAACTAGATAATGTCTCATACGGGAAATGTCATAGTAACGAAAAATTAATATTAATTAAATCAATGCAACGTTATATATAATTTTACATTATTTTTGATAAACAAAATTAAGTTTGGTCAATAATTATAATTTCTTTTTGGGCAAATTTAAAGATACAACCAAGTAAAATACAAGCACATAGCGCGAACAAGTATTCGTGAGCTTTTGCAACTTTTGTTTTGTTTAGGTCGCATTGTTGCAGGTTCAAGTCATCTGTCTAGCAGCGACTTCATACATTTAAAGTCCATAAAATTTTCTTAAATTTTGAAAACAGGATAAAAAAATGTATACGGATTGGATCATGTAATAAACCTTCCAAACTTAATGGGCTTTGCAAGCAATTCAGAAACTTCAATATGCTCATACGGGGCTCACTGAAACTAGATGGCCTGAATTTGGCGAAACAAAATAGTGTATTTAGCATCCGAAACGCGATCCAGCAGATTGGAATGTTGTCAAAGAAATCAAACGACGTACTTATAGATTGAGAGCCCAAAGCTGCAGAATTATTACCGCTAGATTTCAAACCTGAGCTAGCCAAAGCAGTTATCAAGAAGGACGTTGTCTTTTGTTCACCGTGGAGACATCGTTATCCAAATGGGCAAGTGGGTATTTCGAACATTAACATGGAGAGCACAATAGGACAGCTAGGCTAACTACTCACTGAAATATGTGCAAATTAACATGGATATTGGAGGCGCATTGTTTCCAAGCAAGACTATTCACAAAGTTACATGGGCGTTTCCAAACAGGGATGAAAACCATTTCAGAATTCGAGTTGTTCGGTTCAGTGGCCCAGAGATGGCCTGAACCAATGTTTCGGCGTTAAAATAGTTTTTTAGTACTCGTAAACCGTGGTTTTGGTTTGGTTTAATGGTATGAAATTGGTTCAAAAGTCATAGAAATAAAATATTTATTTGATTTAATATATTATTGGTCGTGTTTTATTGGTAACTCGCCAATGAGGCGCTAACGCGATAACTTTACACGCGGGGTGAAGTAATTTTCTTATTTGAAAATAAAAAATTATGAACCTTAGAAAAATTTATTTTATATTGTAATTAATTAAAGGGAATTTTTAAATTACATGGTTTTATAAAGTGTATCTAGCAAATGTCGACCTTCACTATCCACACACTGCTGCTTACGTTTTCTGAAGTTTTTTGGTAATCCGCCAATTTATGCCTCAATATTGTTAATTCGGTCTTGACGGTTGATATACACCTTCGACTTCAGGTAACCCCAAAGGAAAAATAGTGCATGATGCAGGGCTAAGTTTGGTGAGCGTGCCGGCAAGTTCATCTCACCCATCAAAGAGATAAGCCGTCCAGGAAACATTTGCCTCAAACAATTCATGTTACGAGGGTTAACATGAATTGTTTGAGGCAAATGTGTGCAGTGGCACCATCCTGTTGGAACCATGTATGCTCTATATAATCCGGCTGAAAATAATCCTGTATCATAGTCAAGTACCGATCGGAGTTCACAGTTACGGCAAGATGGTTATTCTAGAAAAAGTAAGGGTCAATGATGCGTACTCGTGATATGGCGCACCACACAGTGACGCGGTCCGAATGCAGAGGTCTTTGGTGAAGTTCTGTGGGGTTTGTTTCACTCCAGTACCACATGTTTTGCTTGTGTACCCACTGAGGTGAAAATGTGCCTCATCAGAAAATAACACAATTGCGTCACGGGGTATAGTTGCAAGAATATCTTCACAAGAGGTCCGCCGTGTCAGATAGTCCCGTGCTGACAATTGTTGGACCACGCACATTTTATACGGGTAAAAATTCAGTTCATCATGAAGAGTCCGGTGGAGAGAACGTCTGGAAATGCTAAGAACAAGTGATTGAGAATACAAATCTCCCGTCAGGCACTATAAGCCACGCACACTCTACACTCTCTTTGACCAACAGTTCCGCCAAAAAAAGCGCTCCACCCTGTACAAGAATATACAATTTTTTTTACAGAACTCATAGACATTTGCGTTAAAACCCATTTTTTTAAATTAATTAAATTTGTTGGGAAGAAAGTTATTCCAAAATTACCATTAGCGGTTTAAGCGAGCTCGGTTATTACTCGCTTAAAGCTTTTCTTGTATAACTTTTTTTCTACAAATTACACATTTTTAAATCAAACGGTTTATGATGCAGAGAGCACCAAATGAACACGCCTAATATTAAAAACAAGAAATAGAATTAAAACTAGGGTAAGTACCTAACAATTAAAAAATATGTTTGGTACATTATAAAATAATACGTAACATGTACACAGATACAAATTTATGTAGTAAAATGGTTTTGATATATGATTTTTTTGCTGTGAACCGAACCTCTCTTTTAATAATTTTTTAGCCAGAAACCGATAACTTCGCAGCAGAAATGTTGAAAGCATACGAATTTTGCAGAAGAGGATGTCAAAATGATTAAATCAATCATAGACCACGTAAACACGCTCCGAATTATTGTGGAGCAATCTGTCGAATGGAGATGGGAGAATGAGTTTGATAATCTGCTAAGAAAGCGCTGGAATGCAAAGAAACTTCGCCAAAACTCATTTCAATGATCTGAGGTAGGCTTTATCTTTAAAAAATCACTTAAAAAAATCCAACGGCGCACAGTGGCTGAAAATCGTTTTGTGTTGGCCAAAATTCTGGAACCTTTGATCCGATCAAAATATTTAAGTTATTTTTTTTAATGGATAGATATTTAGTTCAGCTTGACTCAGTTTTAATTACATTAAAATTGATTGAGGACTTTTAAAGGAATTCTAGGTCAAAGTTAATCTTTTGATTATTTTTTTATTATTTTTTAGAGTGAAAAATGGGTTTATTATTTTTTTATTTATTAAAAAATTTAATATTTTGATTTTAATAATAATTATAAATTTTTTTTGTAATAATTGAATTTTTTCAATGTTACAGTCAAAAAATTTTTTTGACTCAAAAAAAAAAATAGTAAAATCAACTGGAGATTTTGCTATTAATACAGAAAAATTATTTTTTTTTGCTGTCAAATTGGAACTGTAAAACCTATTGTGATAATTTTATTACTTATTTTTTGCTGATCAAAACAAAGCCAGAAAAACCTTTCGCAGGTATTATATTTAATTATTTCATTATAAGCTATAAAATACCTAAATCATATATTTAATAAACCAATATACATGAGTACTTATAGGGCTCTTTAAATTATCGTAATTTGAATTTTTTTAGAGGAATTTCATTAAAATGAAAAAAGTGTTCTACCGGCGGGTCGTCGCGGGTACAAAAGTTTATAAAGGGTTAAAGAAGACACTTTCGCCTTTCTCCGGGTGGTACACGTTTCCTGTTCCCTTTTGTTCTCAGAAGTTCTATTCCACTAAAGTTTAAAATTGAGAAAAAATATAGTAGTTTCATAAATATTTCATAACGCCCTAATATTATACGCTAGAGCAGTGACCACTTACAACAACTAAAGACTATAATCCTACCAACATTATAAAAAAGACCGCAGGCCATTATCGATGATAGCTTGCGAGTAGTAACCATTTATTTTTGATAAAAAAAAACACACACACACACCTTTTTATTAAATTAAAAAAACAGTTGAGTTTGACAGCATACGCCCATAATTAGCAATAGTTTAACCTAATTTTTTGGCTTCCTTAATCTGGATATATAAGCTACAAAAAGGCGTAAAAATTTTATAAATCGGGGACAAAAAAAATACATTTTTGGCCAACGAAATCAAAATTTCAGCCACAGTGCGGCGTAAAATTACGTGATCGTGAATTTCTCGCGCAAAAAATACATTGTTTCGTTGGCTATGTGCCAAGTAGCATCATCCATTGGAACCAATGGATGGTCCATATCCTCAATTTTTGGCCACAAGAAGTCAGTTCTCATATCGCGATAGCGAACACCATTCACGAGTTGAGGTTGACGGCACGTCTGCCAAACGAACGAACTGGGCGAGCATGCACAGATGTATTCACATTTCCAACAAACCCACATTTGGTCGATTATGCTGACCAAAAAAAATACGAAGTGCACGAAATGCATGTTTATTTTAACATCCATTTTTAAAAAAAAGCTTCAATAATCTAAGCGCCTTGCATAATTGTTATCCTATCCATGGTTAAATTTGTCAAATATTGAAACAAAGAGATGTCGAATTAAGTTTGGCAAAAAACTTGACTCACAATTAACATCGTGCATTATGGTTGGATCACTCTTTATTTGACATTTTTCTAAAATTTAATGTTGAAGAATCTTGACAGTTTATAAAATTATATTGGCCTATCTAAGCTTTTTGACAGTTTCCGAGAGAACTTAAATCTTGAGGATTCCTGATCGAACACCTGCCACGTGTTGATCATCAGCATGGGTCCGCAAGCAGCACAACACAACTGCTTTATACGCCATCACCAGACGTATTAGACGCAGCCCCAAGCTGAACAAGTCCAACGACAGGACGGTCCTCAAGGCCCTTGACCGTACCAACACCTTCGACACGGTCAGTCATTCCACTCTATTTGAGGACATTGCAGAAACCTCTCCTCCGCCAAATTTGATGCGTTGGGTCGTAAACTATATGCAGAGTTTAGAGAAAGGAAGTCGAAGCCCAGAGTTAATCAGGAAGTACAGTAGGGAGTGATGATATCTGCGGCACTATTTAAACGTAACCTTCTTAATTATGTCATACGCAAATGCTTGCACAACTCTTGCGTACAAAACTCAGTGCATAACATATGCGATAGTATCAACTGTTACCATACTTATTTGACACCAGAACAAGCCAAATGACAGGGCGGTCGTCGTGGCTCTTGACCTAACAAAAGCCTTTGAAACGGTCAACCATACCACTCTGTTCGAGGACATTGAGGAAACGTCCCTTCTGCAAAGTCGTCCCTTCTGCAAAGTCGTTAACAGTATGTGTGGGCGCCAGTCATATGTAGAATATAAAGACAGGAAGTCGAAACCCCGTAGAGTTAAACAAGGAGTTCCCCAGGGTGGAGTGATATTCCCGGCTCTGTTTAACCTCTACCTCTCTAAAATTCCTGCACTGCCAGACTGCGTTGAAATTTTGTCGTACGCTGATGATTGCACAATTCTGGCGTCAGGACCTAAAGTGGTCCTGCACAGACTCCAAAGGTGCGTTTTCAATTAATGAGAAAGTCGATGACGTCAACATTCCGACTACCAACTACCCCAAAATCCTCGGGGTCACATTGGACAGCCTTTTTCGGTCCTCTGCACATGCTACAGCTTTCTGCGATACGCTTAAAAGTACGAACAAGGTCCTCATGTCACTTGCCGGCAGTACTTGGGGAGCCAACAAGAAACCTTGTTGACCTCTCACAAAGCGATATGCCGTTCTGCAGCATCTGTATGGTCGGCGATATCCTCCACCTGGATATTGAAGCAGATCCCCATATACGAACAAGACTTCAAAATAAATATAAAATATTCAGAGTTTTCAACATAAATGACGAAAGTTTCCATAGTGACAATGAAGAACGCAATATGAGCATATTAAGTGATAATGACTTATATAAAAAAATATAAAGAACTTAATTAGACAGACTAAAATCAATCGTGTCAAACCAGCTAGAAAAAAAGAAAAATGGCCTATATAGCGATGACGTACATACCATAAAAAACTTCCCTTGCAAACCACTGTACGACATAAGCGAAACTTTAACGACGTACAACTTGTAGCAAAGGAGAGAAATTATAAGAGAATAGACACCTTGGAGATGCTTTACATCAATGACGTTACTACATATATGAGAATGATTTTAAAACTTGCACAGTTAGATGTGCACATACATACAGACATATTGCTAATAAGTACCGGCGGAAAGACAAACATTAGTTGAATATTAGAAGTACAACAGGACAGTAGCTAACAACTACTTATTAAAATGTAATTATTACAAATTTTGGTATTTGTATTATTGTAATTTTACGTTCTCGGTTTTATTAAAGCGATTACCCCTGATAATGAACGACAAAGTCAGTTCGAAATATTGGGATATTGAAAAATAAAAAAATTATAAAAGCATCAACATCTTTTTTTGCTCGTGAAGTCATTCCTAACAAAAACTGAAAAATATAAAAATAATATATAAATCTCGGTTTTCTTATAGTGATTACCCCTGATGATGAACGACAAAGTCAATTGGAAATGTTGGGATATTAAAAAATAAAAAAATTATGAAAACGTCAACATCTGTTTTATGGTCATGACCTCATGTTTAGCAATAACTGAAAAATAAAAAATATTATACTCGAAAAAATCCCATGTCGAGGCAACCCGCAGAAAAGCTATAAAGTCCTTTCGTTCACTGTGTCCTCTCATAAACCGGCGCTCAATTCTAAACCATGCGAATAAAGTGTGTTATAAGACCGATTTTATCATATGCCTCACCAGTATGACATGGAGCCGTCAAATGCCACCTACATAAAACAAATTATTTAAAATAAATGCTAATAAAGATTATAAACTAATATTGGGGGTATTCCACAGAACTGCTTCACATCGAAACTGGATACGAGATGTATACAGATTTAATATTTATTTTTTTAAAATAATCTTGGTATGCACAATTATATTTTCTAACTATTGTTGAATTTTTGTCTCTAAACCAAATGAATGAGATCTGTGAAAAACTGGTTTAATGAATTCAATCGTGGCTGACGTTCGCTCAAAGACGAAGGTCGTGAAAACCATGTTTTGGTGGTGCGAATTAGTCGCCACATGACCAGTTTTGCCGAAGAAACAGGCGACCATTTGTTTCGAAGTGTTTCTTCCACGAACAACTTTCGGTGGATTTGGCTCGTCTTCGGAGACCCACACTGTCGATTGCTGCTTTGTTTCGGGCTCATACGCATAGATTCATGATTCGTCGCCTGTGACGATCTTACACACGTCTTTTGAAGCACCGGATCGTGTTTTTTCAAAATTTCTTTTTACCAATCGACAGAGCCTTTTTTGAGCGATTTTCAAATTGTGGGGAACCAACAAGAAGAAAACCCATTTTACAGCCAGGTGTTCAGGCAAAATCGAATGTATGCTGGTGGAAAAAATTTCCAAGGATGCCTCTCACGGTATGTCACATGACATCAATGTTCTCTGGCACAACAGCCGTTTTTGTACGGCCTTCACGACCTTCTTCTTTGAGCGAGCGTCGGCCACGATTGAATTCATTAAACCAGTTTTTCACAGTGCTAAAGGATGGTGCCTAATCGCCATACAAAAATTTAAGTTCATCGATGCACTCTTGTCGTGATAATCCATGTGGGTCATATGGGTTTTGCAAGCTAACCTCAACAGCATTAGTCTGTAACGGGATTTTAAAATTGTTTCAACTTTCATCATGGAGTGGTCAGATAACACAGTGGAACATTTTTGGGGTTATTGTCTGGGGGGTGAGAAATTCCAAGTCAGGGTGATGGTACTAGGTCAGTATATTAAAACCCTCAAAGGGTTTTGCGTTCGTATGTGCCAGTTTTTTTTATGACCTTTTACATTTTTTTCTTATCTTGATGTTTTTTTGCTTAGTTGTAAAATGTTGGCAAAAACGTAGTTTGACATAACTCGAGAACGACTAGTTCGATTTTGCTGAAATAAATTGAGAAAAATTAATAATTACATTTTCTTTAATCCATTAATATACTGTTTCTCTACCAAATCAACATTTTTGCAATTAGAAATAAATTTATGAA
The DNA here is from genome assembly GCA_963513945.1 of Hydrotaea diabolus. Lineage (NCBI taxonomy): Eukaryota > Metazoa > Arthropoda > Insecta > Diptera > Muscidae > Hydrotaea > Hydrotaea diabolus. The sequence continues at coordinate 90,848,849 of OY740717.1, read as the reverse complement.
GAAAATTTTACCAAAAAAAAATTTTTTTTTTTAAACATGTAAATCCCAAACGGAAAAACGTGTAGAGTCTTATAACTTTCACGTAAAGTCACATAACCTATAAACAAAATGCGACATAGATCATAGAAATCGATTAACGCGTTCTGCTTTTATTCAAAATTAAGTAAAGGTATGAATTTCAAAAATTTGCTCGAGATATGCTCAAAATTTCTTGGAAAAAAGGTTGATGACTTTTTTTATGATTCTCAGAATTAAAAAAAAGAGTAATAAACAAAAGGTTATTACATTTTTATGGTTGCTGTAACAAACTAAAAAACGGTCATAAATGTGCGTGAACAATTAAAAGGAAAAAAGCATGGGCACTTTTGTAATTATTTGGGTTTTTTCTGTTGGCTACCTGCATGATTTTTTTTACACGAATTCCACCCACATTCATGAGTGGTCATGTTTTAGAACGTTGCAAGATGCGCCAATTCATAAGTACCTGTCGGTAAAATATTGAAAAATATGAAAATGAAATAGTATAAATAGGTGTTCATTGTTAGTTTTTTGTCATTAAACAAGTGCCGACGAACGCGAAGAGAACAAGTATTTTCCCTCCAGTTTTTTAAAAGTGAATAGAATATGGAACTGTGCAAGCCAGATATAAATAGCTTCTGCTACTGCTGTGGTCAATATGTCTCAACACATAAAAAAATGGGAAATTTCAGTACTGCTTTTGTTCAAATATACGAGATGTACTTCAATCAAAATGTTATACTGAACAAAAATTGGGTACCAAATGTGGTGTGTAAAAGCTGCTACAACCGTCTAATGGATTGGAAAAATAGAAGTCGTGAAACTATGCCATTCGGTATCCCAATGACTTGGACTAATCCTGGCGAAGGTCACAATCCATTGAATTGCTATGCATGTGCGAATAAAGGAGCCGCAAAAAGGATAAGAAAATCGTATAATTACGTTGGTGTTGCAAGTGCCGCAACACCATTGCCTCATTCGGACCACATTCCTGTGCCAAAAGCTTCTAGCCCAGATATTGTATCTTCTATGACCGCTCCGAGTTTTGCAGCAGCATACGGTTTAAGTGATGATACCTCATATAATCCCGAACCATCTGTGTCCAATGAGCCAATTTTAGTAAATCAAAATATCCTTGATTCAATTGTTGCCAAATTGGAACTAACACAGCATAAATCAGAAGAACTGGCTTCTTTTATGAAATCAAACAATCTTTTGGCACCCGGTGTGAAAGTCACAGCTTATCGAAGTCGTCAGGCAACACTCCAAACTTTATTCCTTGTGAATGATGAACAAACTTCTGCATATTGCCCGGATGTAGGAAAATAGATGGACGCAACGGAAATAAAATATGAAGCAGATGACTGGAGGCTATTTATTGACAGTTCAAAACTCAGCTTGAAGGCGGTTTTACTGCATAAGACCAATAAAAAACCTTCAGTTCCAATCGCCTATAGTACAGAAACGAAAGAAACATATGATGCACTGGAAAATATTTTAAAAATGGTTAACTACGCCAAGCATTTGTGGCGCATATGCTGCAATTTAAAAGTTGTAGCAATGCTTTGCGGCCTTCAAAGCGGCTATATAAAATATATGTGTTTTTTGTGCGATTGGGACACACGATTTTCCGGTGACCAATATGCATGCCACGGATGGAAACTCAGAGAGCACAGCAGGTTACAAACGGTCAATATTATTCGTGAGCCTCTAGTGCCGAAGGAGAAGATATTGCTGCCTCTACTGCATATTAAACTTGGAATTGTTAAGAATTTCATCAAAACTGTCGCCAAAAGAGATGAAGTTTTCTTGTGTTTGAAACTAATTTACCCGAGACTCAGCGAAAGTAAAATTAAAGAAGGTAAATTATAATATCACATTCATTTCCCATGATTTTCCATCATAACAACTTCATTTTTTCCAATCAGGCGTACTAAATGGTCCAGATATACGAAAGCTGATTAAAAGTGGCGCATTCAACAATATTTTGACTGACGCTGAATTGGACGCATGGCAGGCAATCAAAGAAGTAATAGAAGGATTGTTGGGAAAGCATCGTTCTACCAACTACGATGTTTCTGTCGCAAGGATGTTAAGATCGTTCTCGGAAATTGGTGTCCACATGTCCTTGAAAATCCATTATTTACATCATCATCTGGACTACTTCAGCAAACAATTGGCTACCGAATCTGATGAACAAGGCGAACGCTATCATCAAGTTGCTATGCCATTTGAAATGAGATATAGAGGGAAAAAGTCGCCGAGTGCAATACTTGCGGAAATTTGCTGGTGGAGTAAGCTTGTGTGCCAAGACAAGGATGATCCTGATGATAAAGAATTTTCAGGAGGTGCAGAAGGGCCAGCAGTGGAGTCACACATTGACATTATGTGTGGTTCAGAAACTGATGACAGCGATGAATGCGATGCCACTAGTCCCGAACAACCACCATCGAAAAAGTCTAGGCAATATTTATTAAAATAAATAAAAATAAATAAATAAAATAAAAAATTATAAAAATTTTTACTTAATTTTTTCAGTATTTTATGGCAAGAAGTCTGGAGTTATTGGGGAAAATTTATAAAAAAAAAGGCGATAAATGACACTTTTTTGAATAAAAACATATATCAATATTCTTGTCAAAATGGGATACCTTCACTTAATTGTAAATAAAAGCAGAACGCGTTAATCGATTTCTATGATCTATGTCGCATTTTGTTTATAGGTTATGTGACTTTACGTGAGAGTTATAAGACTCTACACGTTTTTCCGTTTGGGATTTATATGTTTTAAAAAAAAATTTTTTTTTGGAAAAATTTTCTTCATAAATTTATTTCTAATTGCAAAAATGTAGATTTGGTAGAGAAACAGTATATTAATGGATTAAAGAAAATGTAATTATTAATTTTTCTCAATTTATTTCAGCAAAATCGAACTAGTCGTTCTCGAGTTATGTCAAACTACGTTTTTGCCAACATTTTACAACTAAGCAAAAAAACATCAAGATAAGGAAAAAATGTTAAAGGTCATAAAAAAAACTGGAACATACGAACGCAAAACCCTTTGAGGGTTTTAATATGCTGATCTAGTACCATCACCCTGACTTGGAATTTCTCACCCCCCAGATTGGCTGTTGTACTGTGTAATGAGAACCGTATCGCTGTATAGCGCTTTTCAAGTGTGAAATGAAAAAAGAGATATTTTCAAAACGCTCCGGCCACAAGGGATTAGCCGCATGTTCGTCTACCGATGCATAAAACTGTTTGAGGAGACTGGAGATGTAAAAGACCGCCACCGGCCGGGCCGCCCACGCTCAGTTCGAACACCGCATGTCATCAAAACCGTTAAATCAAGAATTCACAGAAATCCGCTCCGAAAACAGAAAATCATTGCCCGTGAGATGAATATCACGGGCAATGATTTGACCTGCATTTCTGCGAACAAGGAGTCAAAACATCGGCCAAAGTTTACCAAGAAACCGCTTTGGAAGCTGTTGTGAAGCCTCTTTACAATTCCCTGTTCCAAAACCAGCCATGGACTTTCCAGCAGGATTCTGCGCCGGCCCATAAGACTAAAACGTCCCAGGTCTGACTTCGAAACAATTTGCCAGCGTTCATTTCCTCTGAAGAATGGCCCTCAGGCAGTCCAGATTTGAACCAAATATGAAGAGTTGGATGAATAAAAGTTGAAGTGAATTGAAAATATTTTTGGCAAAGAACTATAATTTTGAATGTTGTTACATATTCCTTTTAACCGCTTATATTTTTTAACATAAAATAACCTTAATTTTCTTTTTATTTAGCTGCAAATTTGGGACACTGCTGGACAGGAACGATTTCGATCAATAACACAGAGCTATTACAGATCAGCACATGCATTGATTTTAGTATATGACATCAGTTGCCAGCCAACCTTTGATTGCCTTCCCGATTGGCTTCGAGAAATTCAAGAATATGCCAACTCGAAGGTGCTTAAGATTTTAGTCGGCAACAAAACCGATCGAGATGATAGGGAAATCCCTACACAGGTAGGAGAGGAATTTGCAAAACAGCACGATATGTATTTTTTAGAAACGTCTGCCAAAGAGGCTGAGAATGTCGAGCGATTGTTTTATGAAATTGCAGCAGAGTTAATTGACCAAGCTCGAAGTAAAGAAAGCACTTTATTAATAAATAAAAATCTCGGCGACTCAGTGGGACTATCATCCCTGGGAGTAAAGTCTTCCCAGACAAGTTGTTGTATTGGACTCGCCGCAAACCAATCTAGTAATAATTAAAACATTTTAAAACTAAATATAATTTAACTTATTGGCACAAATAAAGAGAAGACAGTAGCATTAAAGTCATTAGATATATTCATTGAACTAATTATTCAAATTTTATTTAAATTTATATGTATGTATGTGCTTCGATGTATCAATCTTATAACATTAAAATTTTACCAGTAACTAGTAGATTGTGAGCATTAACCGGACAGTGAATCATTTATATAGTATATAAAGATTAAGACCCCACAAATGAAAAGCAATTTATTGACTTGTCGCACCAAAATCATATCAAATTGGTGAAAAAAGAAGTCGCAAATGATGTTTTTTTCGATCATAGTGAAAACAACTTATAACATTGCAGGCAGCTATATAAATTTGCAAAATTAAAACTAGCATTATATTCCGGTTCCGTAGAGTCGTCTGTGCGTCACAAGTCCGAAGAAAGATTTTACAGCGATGAAGTGTTTCCGAGGCAGTTCTATCACAACAGGACAGTAACCGGGACTAAACTTCTAGTGCAAACATAGTCAAAGTCTTGTATATGAATGGGTCTTAAGTGACAACAAATCCTTTATTGTACTAAAATAGTTGCACAAACAGATTATAATTTAAGACAATTGTAAATTTTTTGTATTCTCAAAAACGCGTTTAATACTTTTTTCTTTTCATTTTTTTTAAATAAATTTCCACAATTCCACTACGTAAATAAAATTATTTTTAATTATTTCCTCAAAAATTGTAACTAGAATTTCTTACATCGCCGGTTCCCGCCGGTTAAGGACATAACAATTTTATATATTAATAAAACACAGAATATTTAAGATATAGAGTTCATATTAATTCCAGGTGTACTGCAAATGTTACATTTTAAGAATTAATTTTGAATTCGGTCATTTTTTTGCGGATGCAATAGTATCTCTTGATGCACATGTGGGTTTTGTTCAATAATGCATATTTTATTTATTGACAGAACCACTCAGCCAGAAATGAGCTTCAGCGCTAATGAAAATTTTTCGATGATATTCTGGATTTCCGTTAACTTTGCCAGAGCTACCGACTCAGAATTTCGGTGGTAATTTTTAATGGTTTGAACTTTACCATGATGAAAATGTTGACTTCGACTAACGTTTTGACGGTAAAAGATCATTAAAAATGTTTGAGGGCGCGTTGACATTAAAAACGAAATTGTTATGTCCGTATTGGAAAACCCGTTATTTGTGAATTAATTCAACCTGGTTGTAATATATTTAAAAGGAGAGCGAAAGGCATGCTTCGTCAATAAACCATTTTGTACTATACTACGTGAAAGATTGAAGTCCAAACTCGCCGACCTGAGTATCGACAGTAAGGCTACATTTGACTCTCTGATAAGAAATAAATTATTGAAACAATGTCTACCAAAACGTACGTCTTTGGCTGGCTAAGTAAGTATATTAGAAAAGCATACTTACTTGTGCTGGCTCCACAGCTTTTTGTTGGTCCTTGGAATTTCGCATTATTTGTTACTGAGTCTCCAACGGAGTCGCATCTAAAAGCAATACTAGTACTTCTTCAGGTAAAGGATCTTCATTGCGGTTATGAAGAGAAAGAAGGCTTTGTTGATCAAAAAAAAACATATAAGAGGATCCGAAGACAAAAGGAGATAATGAAAAAGATCTTACATTGTTTTTTTTCTCGCAGGATATTTTCCCATCAATCATCGTTAAATAAAAACTATGAGTAACGTTAATTATTTCGCCTTCTTTTCAGATGGAACTATTGCAGCTATTAGAGCTTTTATCGCATCTTTTTTTTGTAACTAGCGACTGTTTCTTTTTGAAAAATAAGTTTCATTGGGCTACAAAATCTTACAGAAGATGGACGTGGATTGTGCCAAATAATTTTTTTGCCGTCTTTGAGCTGCAGAAGAACCAAACAAATTGCAAGCAAATATTCATCTGTTTTATTTTTGGAAGTCTCATCGAACGTCTGCTAACATCGCAAATGCCCACTGCTGTCATCACATCCCCACTTATTCGACAAAATAATGTTAGAGCATTTGTGTTGTTTAAAAACTTTTTTTGATTGATTAAAAGCCTTTATCTAGTGTGATCAACCAAACTTTGCACAACCTCTTCCTCCGATATGTCGGAAATTTTAATAATAATTTTGGAATCCAAAGTTTGTGGTACGATGGGTGGATGTCGGAATTATGTTTTATTGCACCTGCACGCATCAGGATATAATTCTTTTTTGTGTATGAGCCATTGCTATTCGTTCGTGTAAGGTATCGGTTCTTTTTAAGACAAATTCAATTTCTTTCTGATTGTTGACCCCTTCGACGGAGAAGAAACAAAAGATTTGACAATGCTTGCTGTATCTCTCTTCCTAGATTTATTAAGAATTGTTCCAGCAGCAAAGGTTAATTCTTCTGGCGACCAACTCTCCAGTAAAGGCGTTACTTTCATGCGCTTTGTTCTCTCGCCTTAATCTATAAATTCCTTTAATGGTCTTCCATACTAAGATGTTGTTGGTCTAATGACCTTTTTTCAATACGTTTTGACGAAGGTTTAGAAAAACAAACATTCCATCTAACCAACTTTTATTAGAAGACATGTTTGATTGATTGGATCCACTTTTTTCCAATAACATATTAATACTTGAACAGATTGTTGCACATCTTTACAGTAACTGTCATCTCTCTTACTTCGAAGCCCAACCACAGCGACAAACATACGTAAAAACAGCATTTGTTCTATAATTTTGCTGTTTTTTTTTTTAGAGAACCAAACATTGTACAGTTCATTTCTTGTAATCGGCATTGTCCACTGTAAACAAAAAAATCCTTTAGGCAAAAACAGTCAGCTGATATTACAAACATTATTTTTTTTCAGAGTAATAATATACAACAAGGAAATTTTTTTTCACTAAGTATGAAAAATAATGCCACTTAAATGACCCCCATTTTCAGATTCGCAATGATGGGCTCGTTCTTTTAACATACATCTTTTAAAATTTGTGGCTGTATCGTTCGAATTTCTGCAACAATGTTTGCCTTGGGTTGAAGGATAGCCTCGGTCTTGTTCACAAATATTCGCACCTTCACATACCCCCAAAGAAAATAGTTGGGTGCTGACAAATCTAGCGATCGCTCTGGCCAAATAAGTTCCGAATTTCTGGAAATTATTCGCTCCAAAAATTAGACTCAAAAGTGCCATTGTGTCTCGGGCAGTGTGGGCAGTGCTTCCGTCCTGCTGAAACCACATCTCAGGTCTGTTTTTAAGAGCAGGACGTATAAAATGTTCTATCGTAAACTGATAACGCTCTCCATTTATGGTTACAGCACTTCCATCTACATTCTCGAAGTAAGGCCCAAAGATATTTGCACATGTGATCCCATGCCATACTGTACACCTAATGGGGTACAATTGGCGTTGATGAAGGGATCTTGGATTTTCAGAACCTACAGTTCTGCTTATTAACAAAGCCATTCAAATGAATATGAGCTTCATCACTCATAATCTAATTTTCAATAAAGTTGATTTCATTTCTGGCCAACTGTTGAAATTTAACTGCAAAATTTAGTCGTTGCCGATAATCTGCGGGTTTCATTTCTTGCACCAGTTGCACCTTATATGGGTATAACAGTAAATCTTTTTTAAAAAGCGCCGTAGTGATGTCCGAGACATTTCTAGTTGAACAGAACGCCTTCTGGCAGATGTTTCTGGTGTTTCGTTAACTCTCTGCTGTACTTGTTCAATAATTTCCGCAGTGCGAATTAAACGTGGTCTACCGGCTCGAGGCAAATCTCTTAAGGTGCCATGTTGGTGATGACGATCAGCTTAGCAATGAATCATTGCTTCAGAGGGCGAAATTCTGACGTTGAAATGTCGATGATATGCTCTTTCCGTTAAAATAATTGATCGCTGATTTAAATAACAAAATTCTATTTTTCTGGTTCTTTGTTCAGTTGTGAATCTCGCCTTTATTTACATTAATATTTATATAATCTGAAAGAAAAAAATATATATAAACGAAAAAGTTATTAAATTTTTAAATCCCATAGTAATTTTTTGCCCACCCTGTAGATACAATAATCCAATGTTATCTGCACAAATTACCACATTGAACATATACTTGCAGTTATATTTATTTGTACCTTCTCATTTATTAACTTCATCAACAAAAAAATATTATATTTTTTTTTAGTTTTACAATCACTTTACTATGTAACTAGCAGTCGGATATTCTGTCAATATTAACCACGTAGGTTGTTCAGTTTTTTTATTATACATGAATGATTCTTTGGAAAGTTCGGCCGACTAAAAGAACAAACTGAGATAATTGTTTTATGTGCGTGTCCCAAAAACGACATGCAGTAAAAATGTATCAATTTATAACATTTTCTCTGTATTTCAGAATTAGCACGTGTGAGGGTGCACGCAGGTATGCTGGGGACTACGGCGATAAACCGTAGGGTAATTTGGATTTTGAGTGCTGTGTTGTGCTTAACTTATGTTCTCTTTGCATTTATTGTATGTATGTATGCTTTTTCCGTCAGTATGTATATTTAGTTTAATAAGAGTAAAAAAAAATTTAGTAAATATGAGTTCTGTCAAAACCATTGAAGTTTTTGGTTGTCTGATCCGTTTCCATATGTGGAGTGCAACGTGGTTTTAGTAAATAATGTAACATGGCCCTAAAAAAATAATATACACAAGGAGTGTAAATGAAGTGTTCTTTGAAGTGAACAAAATAACATTTTGGTGACCCCGACGTGATCCAGAAATATCGCCAGTCATCATCTAATAATATTATTTCACAATTTTGGTGACCCCGACGTGATGAAATAATTTCACATGTGAAAAAAATAATTACACAAGGAGTGTCAATGAAGTGATATATTAATTGAACAAAAGACAGCTTTTCCGAGGCTATACATCATTAAAAAAAATAATATATAAAATCAAATGAACCGTAATTTACCTAAGCACCTTCCGATGATATCCGCACGCTATGAAAATATGGCGAATATATAGAATTGATGCGTTGGAAACTAGCAACCGAGTAAATGAATACTGCATACAACTGCAATCAGAACTCTGGAGCTGAAAGAAATAAATTCACGGCAGCAATTACCGATCGAAGCCCTAACAACTTCCGCACTGTAAAGCCAGAAGTGGAAGGAAGAACTTGAGAAGATGTTGGAACTGATAAAAAAAAATTAAGTACTCCACCAAGCTGAGCTGAAAAAATTGCAATACCTCACACCAGAGTAGTGCAGAAGAAAATTATATATTCGCCCACTGCCAAGGTACTGGATACAATACTCAATAACAAAGCATTGCAAGAAGAGAAGGGTTACATATCCACCGCCAGGGTACAAGAAATTCTCACCGCCGGAGTATTTAAAGACGAGGAAGATGTCGTTTCTACCGCCAGGATAGGATATCGAATGCTCAAAGCCAGAGCATACCGAGAAGGGGTAGGAGACGCCTTGGCTGCAATAATAATAGCAGCTACCAGTACGGGAAACTGACCAAAGTCCTCCTCGACATACTCGTATATGGAAGGGAAAATAAAACATCGCAGTAAAAGCAGCGAAGTCCCATAGAAGAGGCCAAAGAAGCCGGATAAACATTAATGTGTATTTCGCTGATATTTTAAGTTGTTTTTTAATAATTAGAAATTATTATTTTTTGTTGTTAAAATACTGGGATATTTTAACGTGGGCAGAATATTCAGTTGTATTTATCATGGTTCTTTGGAAAAGGTCGGCCAACTAAAAGGACACACAGAGATAATTGTTTTCTGTGCCTTTCCCATAAACGAGATGCGTTAATAATGAATCTATTTATAACGTATTCTCTGTGTTTCAAAATTATTAGCCTGTTTTTGGGTGCTTAGGCTACTTAGGTAATAACGCGAAATAAAGCATAACAAATATACCGTTATGCACTGAGGACTATTGTCCACTAATTATTTAAAAAAATCCTTACTTCCAACAATGTCAAAAAATTACTTTTTTCCGGCTAGATTGGTGTCTGGGACCACAGTGCGTCTCCGCGTACAGCTAACTGTCATTCAAACTGATCAAATGTTTGTATGGAATCAAGCAAGTACCATACCAAATTTAACAACAATGTATTAAGTTGAGCTGGGGTGAAACAGATCCAAACATCAATCCCACGACACAGTGTGGGATGAGATTAAAAAAATGGAAATACTTCTGCAGTTTCTAAACTTACAGTCGAATTTTGAAGAAATTTCACACACTTATAGAAGTTTTCGAGCTTTAGTTTTGAATTTGGGATACCCACGATATGCGATACAGGGCCCCCAAGTTGTAACGCATGTAACTTTTGTATTTCTGAACTGATTTGAATGAATCTGCTAGGCGAGACCTACAAAAAAGTGTGCTACACCTTTGCATTATCATGTGTAGTAAAAGTTTTTACCAAATACCAACCGATTCAATTTTGTTTCAAGAACAACAAATATTGCTATATGAAGAAAATAAACATTGCTAAGATATACCACTCCAGTAAAAAGTTATAACCATTCAAAGTTATAAATTTGAAAAATGTCGATTTTTTGACAATTTTTCCGTAAAAAGTACTTGTCTGTAAATAAATATTTATGGGATTGTCTTTAAGAAATATAAATTTCTTGTTTATGTCGTGTTTTTCTACTTCAATACCTAAGTAACCGCAACATTTCATTGTTTTATATTCATAAATAAAAGTTTTATGATGTAACGATTTTTTCCTTTATGGAAAATCCCATTTTTTTCACCTGACAGGTGTTTATGCAATTAGTGAGTGGTAATTACTTTAGATAACCCTTATTTTGCTTTTTAGAACTTAATAATTACCTATTCCATCATTGATACTAAATATTTCCATTCAAAGGCTCCATTTGGATACCAGATAGCAGGGATATATCAAAATGAATTTACATTTTTCCTATTGTGTAACAAGTAAATCCTTATACGAATATTTTAAAATATAAAATAAATTTACTTCAAAATTTTGCTTCATTTGCATTTAAGTAAAAATGACGATAACATTAAAAAAGCAACACTGGAAAAACGTGTGGAAAAACGCATCATTCCAGTTTCAAGAAAAAGTTAATTTATATGTTGAAAATTTTTATTATTTTGAAAAAGCGGAAAGAGAAATGTTAAAATCGGAAAATTTTGTAAAATTATTTGATATTAAGTGGAAATCCGTAAGCTTCTCTGAATCGAGATTTAAATCGAAGGATTCTGCTTAAATAACTACGAATATTGAGATTTTAATTCATACATCTACTTGCGGAGCTCCCTGCACCCCATATAGAGATTTAAGTCAAAAACAATTATCGAATATGCTTGTAACTATGTCTGAGAAAGAAGATTCGGACACTTTTAAGGAAATGTTAAAGAATAAAGAACAGCCCTCGGATGCTATAAAAATCTCCAATGTACTACCAACAGCTTTACAAGAATTGTTAACAGCTTTAAAAGAATTGTTAACAGCATTCCTTCACAATAGTCAGATTCTGTTTTTACATCTGAAGAAGCTTTTGCGCTCATGTTGAAACTGGGACTGAGTCGGGTTAACTACATTACTTTAAGAAAGGCGTTGTCAGAAATAGGAGTTGATGTTTTACCATCATACGCCACCTAGCAGGAAAAATACCAGTACCAGTGACATCTCCAATCAAGGTTTCCGATGGCATAGTTAGTGTTGGTCTTTCCACCCTTCTGGATAATACTGCAGCAGGAATAGTTTCCACTTTTAGCACCAAACAACTTAAACAAATAAATAAGTGTGAACTATGTGCACGTGAGGATGTGATGGCTTATTGACACTTTCGGAATACAAGCAAGCTTATACACCTCAAAATAATCAGACTATAAAAGCCTATTTATGGCATCGTTAGTTACTGAGAATCCGTAAGCACGTCGACTTAACAACAATAGAGTCAACATCTAAAGGCCAACATCTATTACACCGTATTGAAGAGGAAATTAAACGTTTGGAACCCATAACAATTGAAATAATGGATTATTGTTTTTATCTTGCGTTTGATATTAACCTCACTGTGATCGACGGTAAAGTTAGCAATGCCATAACGGGAATTTTATCTGCTTGAAGATGTTTCAATTGTGGAGAAAAATCAAGTTTTCCGATTTAAATTAGGAGGAAAAACTTAATAAGGAAGTTCTTAAATTAGGAATACCCCCACTACATGCCCGCATACGGGTTTTGGAATTCATTTAAACCAGACAATTTAAACCGAGTAGTGAATAACATGGATCTGAAAAAAATGAGAGCTGCCGAAAAAAGAAGATACAAGAGGAATTTAAAATAAAACACGGGATTAAATATCTGCAAACCACTTTCTGGATTTGGAAATACAAATGATGGCCATAATGCACGACGATTCTTCAAAGATTATGGAACAACTTCGACATCATATTTTAAATGGCAATAAATAGTAAACATAAAATAAACGCTGATATATTTGGTAATTACTGTGCAGAAATTTTGGAAGGGCTTTTTGAATTATATCCCTGGAAACAGCCTACATATTAAGTATTACGGCATGGACACATAATCACTGAAAACAATATTCTTTCCTTAGGAGAACTTAAGAAACCGTGGGCCTAATTCCCGCATAAGTAATCGGATTGTTACGATCGAGATTCTCATTTTTTGGATGGTGGCATTCGTTATCGATTACTTTTATCGAAACTTCGAATACAACTTTTCGAGTTTTTGTCGGTATCAAATTTACAATCGTAAACAATAAATTTTCGTTTTTTGAAGAAGTGAAGCTATAAAAAAGGAAATAAAGGTAAGGAAATTTTAGAGAAACAAGTAAAATTAAAAACGTTCACCTCTCAGGGCGACAAATTTGAACAAAATTTATTTCAAGCAAAAGGAAAATTATTACCGGAAATATGTTAACTACAATTGATAAATTACAACAATAAGGCTTCAAAGAAACAGACAGGTGGATGTACCTACGAGGAAAAGCTCCAAACATTAACCGAGGAGCAGATATTGAAAGCTGCAGGCTTAAATCGGGCAGTAGAGGGCCTTTCCACTGTAGAGTGCTATGACGCAAAAAGAAGTGAAAACAGTGAAAGAAGTATTAGTGGAGTTAGATAGTGATGATGGGCGAAGATATAAGTCATACACCGGGATTGAGTAATCCTAGTCGCTTACGTAGATCGCTTACGTAGATGTGTCAGTCCAACAAAGCCATTGACGGAGGTAAGTATAGAAACAATTGTAATGGATTTTATTTTAGAAAATAGCGGGTCCCTTTATACGTAAACATCCTTTCTTTTCTTTTCAGCTTATAATACCCACGTCATCTCCATCAACTCCCGCGTCAACACCTGGTGGCTCTAATTCTCTGGCGGCTCTTACACCTAAGGGCGTTTTGGAGGCTCCTAAAACTCCTAGCTCATCAAGTGAGTCCGGTCGAGAACCCCGCACTTGTGTGCTCAAGTTGAAACAGCAGAAAACATCGCTCAACAAATTGCTGGAATACCTATTACGCGGCTGGGAGAAACGAGTTCCTCATCAGTTTTTTGCCTTGCCTGTCACAGACGATATTGCGCCTGGATATTCGAAAATCATTTCACGACCTATGGATTTTTCCACCATGCGTCAGAAAATTGACGACAACGATTACGCAACTCTAAACGAATTCACAGATGACTTCCGATTAATGTGTGACAATGCCATACGATATAATCATGTGGACACCGTCTACCACAAGGCAGCTAAACGTCTTCTGCAAGTGGGCATGAAACACTTGGCACCCGATAATTTGATGAGAAGCCTTAAACCCATGTCAGGCTATATGCGGGATCTCACCGTCAAGGAGCTAGGATTCGAGTTAGTACAACAAAGCGGAGACTACATAGGTTATGATCATCACGGAATGGCCGATTCAGCTGATGAAGGCGCTTCCACTGGGGCTGAAGAACCCATGACGCAGGCTCAGATTGAGGAGGAAGAGAAACGTAAAGCCATACGGTTAGAAAATCAACCAAAATCAAGATTTGAGCCTTATGTGGATGACTTGACATCAGAAGAGATATTAGCTCAAGTCCAAGGTGCAGCTCAAGCAGCTAAAAAACGCTTAAGGGCCAAAGAAAGGGCTCATCGAATGGGTTTCCTTCGACAAAATAAGGATGGTTCGACTTCTCTCAACTTCCTCATCAAAGATGAAAATGAAGGCCCCGAGAAGGTGGTATGTTTAGGTGAATTAGTAGGCAAACTTAAGACTGGATCTGGTCAAGTTCAGGGTTATCGTGAAGACAAACGTAATGAGGCCAAGCTGGTTAAACCACTAAATTACGGTCCCTTCTCTTCATTTGCCCCGACATTTGATTCTCGCTTCTCCACCCTCAACAAAGACGAAACCCAACTGGTCATGGAAACGTATGGCGATGCTATGAGTACAGAGTACGCTGAAAGTATTTTACAATTTACCAAAGATTCCTCCTATGCCACCATGTTGGCGAACGGTCTTTTGGATATTTTAACCAATGGCGAACATTCCAAATGCATGCAAGATCTTCACGATCTCCAAGTACAAAACTACGAACCACAGGAAGCCCTCAAATGTTTCACCAATGCCGGACCTTTGCTACTAGACAGCACATCGCCAGCACCAACAGAATCTCGGGCTCAAATCGAACAAGAATATGAAAAATACAAAAATACTCGCATCGACTTTAGTCGCCTGAGAACGTTAAACGATTTGGGAATAGATACGAGTTTCTTGAATGACATCGAAAAGGAAATGAAGAATTTCGAATTGACCCGCAGACTACTAGAGCACCTGACACCATGGCTCGAGGGGATAACCAGAGTCTTCTGTAACCAATACAGTAATTGTATAAACATAGAGTTAGTGCTATATATATTTCTGGCCTACTAATGAAAATGACAATATTTATCATCAAAAATGGTTTTATTGTTTTTCAAAGTATTCTCTAGCATGATTTATACACTTTTGCATGCGCTAAAACTAATTGTCGAATAATTTTTTCCACTCCGATTGCGACACCTCCAAAACATGGTTTTTTAACGCTTCAACAGCATCTTCTGGCGACGAAAATCGTTGACCACGCATTTTTATCTTGATGTGCTGGAATAACAGGAAGTCATTGGGTGCCAAGCCAGGGCTGTACGGCGGATGACCCATCAATTCGAAGTTCTGGCCGGCAAAAAGACGCTGGTTTGAGCCGATGTGTGAGAGCTCGCATTTCTTCAAAGACTTCAGGCAAACAAATTGTGGTGTACCACTCAGATATGGCCTTCTACGTTGCTCAAGTGGAACAGTCGCCACATGACCAGTTTTGCCGAAGTAACAAGGGACCATTTGCTTCGAAGTGCCGTTCCACACACAACTGTCGTTGTTTTTGGCTCGTCTTCGAAGACTCGCACGGTCGATTGCTGTTTTGTTTCGGTTTCACATGCATAGATCCATGATTCGTCACCTGTGACGATCTTATAAACGTCGTTTTAATCGACACGAGATTGTCGAATTGTGCGGGATCCAACGAGAACAAATCATTTTTACGGCCGCGTGTTCATGCAATATCGAATGTATGCTGGTGGAAGAAAAGTCCAAGGATGCCTCTATCTCACGGTATGTCACATGACGATCTTGTATTATCAGTTTACGCACGGTATCAATGTTCTCTGGCACAACGGACGATTTTGGACGACCTGCACGACCTTCGTCTTTGAGTGAGCGTCGGCCACGATTAAATTCATTAAACCAGTTTTTCACAGTGCTGTGCACAGTGCAAAGTGGATGGTGCTTCATCGCCATACAAAGATTAAAGTTCATCGATGCACTCTTGTCGTGATAAAACACATCGAAATGATCGCACGGAAATGTTCACGAGTTAATTCCATTTTTTCCAAATTGATTTTTCAAGTCAATGTAAACAACTCACATGAAGGTCGTACGTCAAAACTTTCTGAGTACATTTATGCTAAAAAAAACTGTCATTCTTTCCAAGGAAATGTCAGATGGCGCCAGGCAACACTTAGTGTTGCATATAGCAACCCTCGTATAAAAATAAAAAAAACAATACCTAAGAGCCAACCACTTTTAAAAGTATTGCAGAAATGCATTTGTTCTATCAAGTGTCTTTCGTCTGAATGTTTCCAAACAAACGAATCATGGGCTGCACCACCATATTTTGAATTGATTGCCAAAATCTTGTATTCGTGATGGCAAATCTGGAAGAATTCCAATAAATTATATTAACACTGAAACTTACTGTTTTGCTTCATTTGCATTTAAGTAAAAATGACGATAACATTAAAAAAAGCAACACTGGAAAAACGTGTGGAAAAACGCATTATTCCAGTTTCAAGAAAATTAAATTTATAATGTATATGTTAAAAATTTTTATTATTTTGAAAAAGCGGAAAGAGAAATGTTAAAATCGGAAAATTTTATAAAATTATTTGATATTAAGTGCAAATCCTTAAGCTTCTCTGAATCGAGATTTCAATCGAAGGATTCTGCTTAAATAAATACGAATATTGAGATTTTAATTCATACATCTACTTGCGGAGCTCCCTGCACCCCATATAGAGATTTATGTCAAAAACAATTATCGAATACGCTTGTAACTATGTCTGAGAAAGAAGATTCGGACACTTTTAAGGAAATGTTAAGGAATAAAGAACAGCCCTCGGATGCTAAAAAAATCGCCAATGTACTACCAAAAGCTTTACCGAAACGCCTTAAAAGAATTGTTAACAGCATTCCTTCACAATAGTCAGATTCTGTTTTTACATCTGAAGAAGCTTTTGCGCTCATGTTGAAACTGGGACTGAGTCGGGTTAACTACATTACTTTAAGAAAGGCGTTGTCAGATATAGGAGTTGATGTTTTACCATCATACGCCACCTAGCAGGAAAAATACCAGTACCAGTGACATGCAGCAGGAATAGTTTCCACTTTTAGCACCAAACAACTTAAACAAATAAATAAGTGTGAACTAAAACTTATGTGCACGTGAGGATGTGATGGCTTATTGACACTTTCGGAATACAAGCAAGCTTATACACCTCAAAATAATCAGACTATGAAAGCGTATTTATGGTATCGTTAGTTACTGAGAATCGTAAGCACGTCGACTTAACAACAAAAGAGTCAACATCTAAAGGCCAACATCTATTACACCGTATTGAAGAGGAAATTAAACGTTTGGAACCCATAACAATTGAAATAATGGATTATTGTTTTTATCTTGCGTTTGATATTAACCTCACTGTGATCGACGGTAAAGTTAGCAATGCCATAACGGGAATTTTATCTGCTTGAAGATGTTTCAATTGTGGAGGAAAATCAAGTTTTCCGATTTAAATTAGGAGGAAAAACTTAATAAGGAAGTTCTTAAATTAGGAATACCCCCACTACATGCCCGCATACGGGTTTTGGAATTTATTTAAACCAGAAAGTTTAAACCGAGTAGTGAATAACATGGATCTGAAAAAATGAGAGCTGCCGAAAAAAGAAGATACAAGAGGAATTTAAAATCAAACACAGGATTAAATATCTGCAAACTACTTTCTGGATTTGGAAATACAAATGATGGCCATAATGCACGACGATTCTTCAAAGATTATGGAACAACTTCGACATCATATTTTAAATGGCAATAAATAGTAAACATAAAATAAACGCTTATATATTTGGTAATTACTGTGCAGAAATTTTGGAAGGGCTTTTTGAATTATATCTCTGGAAACAGCCCACACATTAAGTATTACGGCATGGACACATAATCACTGAAAACAACATTCTTTCCTTAGGAGAACTTAAGAAACCGTGGGCCTAATTCCCGCATAAGTAATCGGATTGTTACGATCGAGATTCTCATTTTTTGGATGGTGGCATCCGTTATCGATTACTTTTATCGAAACTTCGAATACAACTTTTCGAGTTTTTGCCGGTATCAAATTTACATTCGTAAACAATAAATTTTAGTTTTTTGAAGAAGTGAAACTATAAAAAAGGAAATATAAGTAAGGAAATTTTAGAGAAACAAGTAAAAATTAAGAACGTTCACCTCTCAGGGCGACAAATTTGAACAAAATTTATTTCAAGCAAAAGGAAAATTATTACAGTAAATATGTTAACTACAATTGATATATTACAACAATAAGGCTTCAAAGAAATGTCCCTACGAGGAAAAGCTCCAAACATTATCCGAGGAGCAGATATTGAAAGCTGCAGGCTTAAATCGGGCAGTAGAGGGCCTTTCCACTGTAGAGTGCTATGACGCAAAAAGAAGTGAAAACAGTGAAAGAAGTTTTAGTGGAGTTAGATAGTGATGATGGGCGAAGATATAAGTCATACACCGGGATTGAGTAATCCTAGTCGCAAAACATCGCTTACGAATATGTCGTTACTGCAAGCGAATTAAGAAAAGGGCGGTGAAGGCAGACGTGAACTAAAAGCCTACTGGGAGTCTTAAATTGAAATTAAGACACATTCTTTGAAATTAAGAGCAGAAACATATAAATAAAACAATGCTCGCTTTAAATAAAGGAAGTGGAACATGTCACAAATATGACAATAAAAAAAAGAAGAACTAGAAATAAAAAGATTAGAATTAGATGTGATGACGCAAAATATTAATGTGTGAAGAAACGAAAAATTGTCGACTTTCTTTACATATACTTATACATATCGTTCATTCCATGTCAAACCGGACACCTTTTTTACACGACCGTTTCAGATTTTTATGAAACTTGGCAATATTGCACTACTATTAGCACTGGTTAATTTGTGGTTGTCAGAAAAAAAAGAAAAAAAATTTTTAATGAGTTATATGCTTTTTAAAATGTTCAAAATCATGAAAAATGTGCCGAGGAGGCTATATTGAAACGGGTGTAGGATCAAAACGCGACGGTGGATTTTAAAAAGCTATACCTTTTTTTAAAGGTCTTGATGCATAGTTTCTGCCGATCTAGTTTAATTTTGTTATACAGGGTGCCGAACATTTGTATATTTGTGAAATTAATTTTGTAACGTTATTTTCACTATTTTTGCACCAATATTCCAAATTAACAAAAATACATGCATACTCGTCAATCGATTCTAAACAAACCCTGAAAATTTTAGCATGGAGAAATAATGCGTTATATTTTAAAAAAATTATTTACTTAATGTAGTCCTCGAAAATATATGTACCAAAAGTACTACAACTCTGCATGTGAACACCCTGTCGTATATTCATATACGAAAATCTGAAAAACGTCAAAAATAGAAAACATCAAAGCGTTCATATATTTGTATTCGCACAAAAACATACATACATATCGTCGTTCGTAAGTTATAGTGTTCTATAACGCAAAATAGGAAAAATTGAGATAAGACTGATTTTTGGGTCAATTTGTCGAGATCTGTCGATCTGTGTAATCAGTTCGTACATGGATCATAAATTTCCCAAAAAAACATTTTTGTCATATAGAACACAATAACTTGCGAACGACGATATATCAAACGCAAAAAATTTAATCAATAGCTGATTATATAGTAAACAAACAACAGCTGATCATTTAGTACACCGCATTTCATTTATTATATCTGCAAAAGTTGTATTGTCGTATAATATAAGTTCTTTTAATTAAAGTATTTATTATCACGTGAAACACGCTTGTCATACGGTCCAAAATATCACTTTTATTGTGCAAAATGAATTCACGGCATGACTCTTGTATCAACCCATTTAATATTTCGAGACATGGAAAAAAACCTACAAAAGATCTACGCTGGATGAAAATGTTAAATGGAAAAATAAGAATTTGTAACACCTGCCGATTAAAAATGAGCAAAATGTCTTTAGAGGCATCAGAAATTGATTCGATTAGAAATGTTTCGCCAGACCCCGAAGCAAATAGACAGTGCCCGTCAAATAGTTCTTCATCGAAATCATCATTAAACATTTCTTCACTTAACCAATCTTTGTTGCTCTTAGGGTATTCGCCCATCCAAAAAAGGAAAATGGTCCAGAAAAAGTATATCGCCCATAAAAAACGTAAAGTCGTTAGTCTGATCTCAGAGAAAATATTTAATGAAAACAATGAAGGTAATGAACAAGAAGAAAATATAAATCAAGGAGATGGTATAATATTAAAATTAAAGGAAAACTTCGAAAAAACAAACGAGCAAATCCAAGTCAAAATTACATCAAACGCTTCTTATTCATTCACTAAAGATATTATTAAACATTAGTTCTTTCTACAATACATTTTTCATTATTATTAATTCTGTATAACATATGTAGCGCTTCTTTAATTTTGCAATTAGTCTTGCATTATTTTTAAAATTGCAATAAAACTTTTACAGATGAATTAAATTGGTTTTGTACTTTGTTCTAATTATTTCTGTTTTATATAATCATTTGATTGTATATAAATTCCGATTTGTAGTCATAAAATTACACTTCTGCTGATTTAGTTAAAGTGTGTGTGTGTATGTGTGTGTGTAACTATTGTAACAAACACTATAGATTTGCAGAGTTGTAGTACTTTTGGTACATATATTTTCGAGGACTACATTAAGTAAATAATTTTTTTAAAATATAACGCATTATTTCTCCAAGCTAAAATTTTCAGGGTTTGTTTAGAATCGATTGAGGAGTATGCGTGTATTTTTGTTAATTTGGAATATTGGTGCAAAAATAGTGAAAATCACGTTACAAAATTAATTTCAGAACTATACAAATGTTCGGCACCCTGTATAACAAAATTAAATTAGATCGGCAGAAACTATGCGTCAAGACCTTTAAAATAAGTTATAGCTTTTTAAAATCCACCGTCGCGTTTTGATCCTACACCCGTTTAAATATAGCCTCCTCGGCACATTTTTCATGATTTTGAACATTTTAAAAAGCATATAACTCATTAAAAAAATTTTTTCTTTTTTTTCTGACAACCACAAATTAACCAGTGCTAATAGTAGTGCAATATTGCCAAGTTTCAAAAAAATCGGAATCATCGATGTAAATTTTTTCAGAAAATCGTCCGGTTTGACATGGAATGAACGATATGCGCCTTTTATTTTTAATGAACTTTTAATATACATATGTACCTTTTATTTTTAATGAACTTTGTTGAATATTGTTAAGTTATTTTGTTTATTTAAAAAATATTGTTTTAAAAAAAATGTTTATTTTCATTTATTAATAATTATTACATAATGATGTTTTTATTTAGTTTCTTATTTGTTTTCCAACTTTATTAAGTTAATTTTTTCTGTCCCCTTCGATGGTAAATGGTTCGTCATTTTCGGTATATTTATGCACTTTAAATTTAATGCAAATGTTATGTAGTGCAGCACATGAATTTCCAAACAGTGTCATTTTCTGTGTATACCAATTGTTCGTTCTACGATGCATCTAGCAGTGAAGTGGGCTTCGTTGAAGAATGATTCGGGTGAACCATCCTCGGGGCTTCTATATGGTGTAACACACCATGGCTCGAGGGGATAACCAGAGTCTTCTGTAACCAATACAGTAATTGTATAAACATAGAGTTAGTGCTATACATATATATTTCTGGCCTACTAATGAAAATGACAATATTTATCATCAAAAATGGTTTTATTGTTTTTCAAAGTATTCTCCAGCATGATTTATACACTTTTGCATGCGCTAAAACTAATTGTCGAATAACTTTTTCCACTCCGATTGAGACACCACCAAAACATGGTTTTTGAACGCTTCAACAGCATATTCTGGCGACGAAAATCGTCGACCACGCAATTTTTTCTTGATGTGCGAGAATAATAAGAAGTCATTGGGTGCCAAGTCAGGACTATACGGCGGATGACCAATCAATTCGACGTTTTGGCCGGCAAAAAGGCGCTAGTTTGAGCCAGCGTGTGAGAGTTCGCATTGTCGTTCCTATAGTGTGAAGGAATACGAATGAATTTGTTTTGCCATCAGTATAGCCATCATCGAAGTATGAACAGTTGGATCTTCAAAGTAGAGTTTACTCTTGTTCTTATTTATGTTATGTTATTTACCATGAATGGAAATTCATGGATCGTGACTTTTAACCACCAAAGTTTTAATGTTAACATTATATACAAAATTGGCGGGCACCATTTTGTTTTCGATTTAGATGGCTTTTCCTTGGTAAGCGGGGTTTGTGATTGGTTTGCTTGCTGAGTGGACTCGATGTCTGCCAGGACTCCTAGTATTTCGTACTTGTTCTGATCAGTAGGATTATGGGTTGCCAATTTTTCGGTTAAATCGGAAATGTCTACATCAATTGGAGATAAAGCACTTTCCATTCTCAGCATTTTGTTGTTGCTTTTGCCGGTTTTTGTGCTGTTGTCGGTGAAAGTTGTTGAGAAGTTGCCGTCTCCACTTCAACGACATCGTACTCCATATCGGGGGGTGCAGAACCAGACATCTTAAATGCAATCTATTGCAAATATGATGCCCGTAATAAATAAAATTAAAAAATTCGAGAAATTTTACGCGCTATAAAAACAATATATATGAATACTTCCAGTGTTGCCACATTTTTTCGATCATCAAGCAACAGAATTTGGGATCAGTTCCACTAAATTAAATACGGAAGGACCACCAACAAAAAATGTTACCATATTTATTTACATACATTTATTACCAGAAATAGGTTAAGTACAATTGATAAATTACAACAATTAGGTTTATGCAGACCAAAAGCACTAGGTAGAAAAGAAGCTGTCATTCAACAAGGCTTCAAAGAAACAGACTGGTGGATGTCCCTACAAGGAAAAGCTCCAAACATTAACCGAGGAGCAGATATTGAAAGCTGCAGGCTTAAATCGGGCAGTAGAGGGCCTTTCCACTGTAGAGTGCTATGACGCAAAAAGAAGTGAAATCAGTGAAAGAAGTATTAGTGGAGTTAGATAGTGATGATGGGCGAAGATATAAGTCATACACCGGGATTGAGTAATCCTAGTCGCAAAAAATCGCTTACGAAGATGTCGTTACTGCAAGCGAATTAAGAAAAGGGCGATGAAGGCAGACGTAAACTAATAGCCTATTGGGAGTCTTAAATTAAGACACATTCTTTGAAATTAAAAGCAGAAACACATAAATAAAACAAAGCTCGCTCAAAATAAAGGAAGTGGAACATGTCACAAATATGACAATAAAAAAAGAAGAACTAGAAATAAAAAGAGTAGAATTAGATGTGATGAAACAAAATATTAATGTGTGAAGAAACGAAAAATTGATAGTAAATGGTTCGTCATTTTCGATATATTTATGCACTTTAAATTTAATGTAAATATTATGAAGTGCAGCAGATGCATTTCCAAACAGTGCCATTTTCTGTGTATACCAATTGTTCGTTCTACGATGCATCTAGCAGTGAAGTAGGCTTCGTTGAAGAATGATTCGGTTGAACCATCCGTGGGGCTTCTATATGATGTAATACACCATGGCTCGAGGGGATAACCAGAGTCTTCTGTAACCAATACAGTAATTGTATAAACATAGAGTTAGCTCTATATATATTTCTGGCCTACTAATGAAAATGCCAATATTTATCATCAAAAATGGTTTTATTGTTTTTCAAAGTATTATCCATGATTTATACACTTTTGCATGCGCGTAAACTAATTGTCGAATAACTTTTTCCACTTTGATTGAGACACCTCCAAAACATGGTTTTTAACGCTTCAACAGCATTTTCTGGCGACGAAAATCGTTGACCACGCATTTTTTTCTTGATGTGCGGGATTAACAAGAATTCATTGGGTTCCAAGTCAAGGCTGTACGGATGACCCATCAATTTGATGTTATGGACGGCAAAAAGACGCTGGTTTGAGCCGATGATTCGTCTTCTCTTGTTCGTTTTTCGTATTTCTCCAAAGACTTCAGGCAAACAAATTATGGTGTACCACTCAGATATGACCTCCTACGTTGCTCAAGTGGAACAGTCGCCACATGCCCAGTTTTGCCGAAGTAACAAGGGACCATTTGCTTCGAAGTGCCGTTCCACACACAACTGTCGTTGTTTTTGGCTCGTCTTCGAAGACTCACACGGTCGATTGCTGTTTTGTTTCGGTTTCACATGCATAGATCCATGATTCGTCACCTGTGACGATCTTATAAACGTCGTTTTAATCGACACGAGATTGTCGAATTGTGCGGGATCCAACGAGAACAAATCATTTTTACGGCCGCGTGTTCATGCAATATCGAATGTATGCTGGTGGAAGAAAAGTCCAAGGATGCCTCTATCTCACGGTATGTCACATGACGATCTTGTATTATCAGTTTACGCACGGTATCAATGTTCTCTGGCACAACGGACGATTTTGGACGACCTGCACGACCTTCGTCTTTGAGTGAGCGTCGGCCACGATTAAATTCATTAAACCAGTTTTTCACAGTGCTGTGCACAGTGCAAAGTGGATGGTGCTTCATCGCCATACAAAGATTAAAGTTCATCGATGCACTCTTGTCGTGATAAAACACATCGAAATGATCGCACGGAAATGTTCACGAGTTAATTCCATTTTTTCCAAATTGATTTTTCAAGTCAATGTAAACAACTCACATGAAGGTCGTACGTCAAAACTTTCTGAGTACATTTATGCTAAAAAAAAACTGTCATACTTTCCAAGGAAATGTCAGATGGCGCCAGGCAACACTTAGTGTTGCATATAGCAACCCGCGTATAAAAATAAAAAAAACAATACCTAAGAGCCAACCATTTTTAAAAGTATTGCTGAAATGCATTTGTTCTATCAAGTGTCTTTCGTCTGAATGTTTCCAAAGAAACGAATCATGGGCTGCACCATCATATTTTGAATTGATTGCCAAAATCTAGTATTCGTGATGGCAATTCTGGAAGAATTCCAATAAATTATATTAACATTGAAACTTACTGTTTTGCTTCATTTGCATTTAAGTAAACATGACGATAACATTAAAAAAGCAACACTGGAAAAACGTGTGGAAAAACGCATCATTCCAGTTTCAAGAAAAAGTTAATTTATAATGTATATGTTGAAAATTTTTATTATTTTGAAAAAGCGGAAAGAGAAATGTAAAAATCGGAAAATTTTGTAAAATGATTTGATATTAAGTGGAAATCCGTAAGCTTCTCTGAACCGAGATTTCAATCGACGGATTCTGCTTAAATAAATACGAATATTGCGATTTAAATTCATACATCTACTTGCGGAGCTCCCTGCACCCATATAGAGATTTAAGTCAAAAAACAATTATCGAATACGCTTGTAACTATGTCTTAGAAAGAAGATTCGGACATAGTAACTAATCGATCGTTATAAACTGTGCCAAATTTCATCAAGATGTAATATGTAACTTCTGAAGTCATAATGTCAAAACGGACACATGTGTGCCAGCTAAATCTAGTCCAAAAACTAACGTGTAACAAATTTTATTAGGATTGGATGTAAGGTGTGGCTACTAGAGTTCTAAAAACATAGCACAGTGTTGGCCACACGTATTGAACATTATATACATGTTACGTTTTAAAGCGAGTATGGAATTTAGTTCTATACTTAATAGTTCTTCAACCTAACGTTTTACGGGCGATGCAATGAACATTTAAAGTTCGATTTGGTTAGTTATTCTGTTAGATTTGTGACTAATTATTTATAAAGTATTACTAATACACAAAAAATCTGGACACTTATTTTAACAAAAATAAAAAAGTTTATTAATTTAATACTTGCTTGGATAATCACGATTATTGAATAACAACTTTTTTGACAAGTGTGGCTTATGTTAGCAATGCATTTACACAAATTATTTTTACTAAGTCTTCTTCTGATGTTAATTTCGAATTTTGCCGCAAAATCACTTTCATTCACGACTGGACAAATTTCACCAGCGTATTCCTTGGCTCATTTCATGAAAAAATATCTATCTACTACCATGCCCGAAAATGCAAGGGGGCGAAATCGCAGCGGTTTGAAAATTTTTGGATTGTTGGTCGGAGGGTACTAGGGTAAAACTGCTAAGTTCTAAACCAGTGGTCGGATTTTTATTTTTTTTCTTAAAAGGGAGCCCTACCTCTTACCCTACCAAACTTACCTAATCGAGGACCCAGTGGTCCTACAGTTCCAAAGTTATGACTTTTTGACTGAAATGCAAAAAAGTTTTTTGTGGTAATTTACAAAAACAAATAAATGCACATTGTTGTTCCGATTCCAAAAAAATATAATCAGTAGGTTGGTCAACGAATACAAGCGATCAAATGGTTAAATCACTTATAGCAGTGCAACTTGAGTGCCGAAAATTAGTAAATTGTTGACTACGGGTGAATCGCTCACTAACCCTGGAAGAAAGGATGATCGGACAGTCGTCACGTTTGATGACAGATCCGAAGCGGTGCGCGAGCTACTTTAACCGGTATTTATTGAGCACCCAGAGAGTGACAATGAGAAAAAGAAAGTATTGCGTCGCCCCTAGGTCTTCAAGTCGAAGGTCGTTGTTATCAATGTCGTCCATAGCGAAAGCCATCAATGACGCTGGATCCAGTCGAAAGTACAGGATTCCTCGGGAGTAGAATATTTTACCAAGAAGCTCAATCTGTCTTTGGCCACTTTTTAGTTCCCGATGCCTGCAGAGTGGTACCGCGTCTGAAACCAGGCACAGAGCCAAGAAAGACGAATCAGACAGGCCGATCCCTTGCTTTCGCCAGTAGCAAAGACCCTTGAAGCACTGCTCCTCTACTGCCTGATCGAACACTCTTTATTTACTGATAATCAGCAAGCAGCACAACAATTCTTTTACACACCATCATAACACGTATAAGTCGCGGCCATAACTAGAACAAGCCCAACGAGAGGATTGTCCTTGTGGCTCTTGACCTCAACAAGGCCTTCCATGCGCTCAATCAAACCACTCTCTTCAAGGACATCGCAGAAACGTCCCTTCCGTTGTGTCGTAACCTTTATACGAGGACGCCAGTTTAATAGGGAGTTTTCCATGAAACTACCCCAACTGTGTAACTCTACCTTTCTAAAATTCCTGCACCACCAGACGACGTTAAAATCGTGTCTTGCGTATAAGTGAGGATGCCAGTTTAATAGGAAACTAATCTCTACCTCTCTAAAATTCCTGCGCCGCCAAACGTCTTTGAAATTCTGTCGGCGTCAGGATCTAAAGGGGATGTCATGTAATTAAACAACTGTTTCCTACTGAGATTGCGCTTCTCATAGCGAGAAATTTGAAAATAAAGGCCTCAAAATGATCAGCCGCACAGTTTACTGCATGGACCGCAGAGTTGCCGTTGTCACTTGATGTGAAAGTCGAAAATCTCAATTTCCCGACTACTAACTACCCCAAAATTCAATCGCCCTTTATTATACGGCACGCAATCAGAAGTTAAGCGATCTTTGCTATACGGCACGCAAGTAAAGCGTTTGACGTTTTCTATTTGGAGAAGTGTTATTTCGGTAAAGTCCTATATATAAGTATTTGTTATCGTAAAACATACGATATTCAGTACCCAAATACTTTTGACGTTGTCAACACTACAAATTACAGTTTTTCAATTCACGGAATGTTTGTGTTTTTTCTCCCAAAATGAAAGTAAAAAGTTAATACTAGTTTTTCAGTTTATACATTTTGTAATAAATAAAGGTAAGCATTTTTCTATTAAATTAATAAAAAAAATTGTTTTACTTTAGTATTAAATAGCTAATAATGGAAACTTCGGATGATTCTGTCGACTCAAATTAAAACGATGCGGAAAAAATCCACAACCGTCATCGAGTAAACAAACAAGAAACCTTGCAAGCCGGTGTAGAAATAAATTTCGAGATGCCTGAAAAAAAAATGTTTAATTGGATACTGATACCAAAAATGAATATGAGGCAAAATGTTCAGCTTGCAGAGCTAACTTTTCTATAGCTAATGGAGGGATAACCAATGTAGAAAGACATATGAATTCCGCCAAGCTCCGGCGAAATTTAAAAAGCAGTCAGTCACAAGTTTTTTAGGTCAAAATGTCATCGATTCTCGTCAATGTACAGCTACTGCAGAGGCTGTTTTTGTGTATCATACTGTATTGCATAGCCACAGCTATAATTCGGCAGACTGTGGTAGCAAGCTCTTCAAACTGATGTTTGCTGATTCAAGTATTACATGTTATTTTAAATGCGGGAGGATGAAATGCTCTAAAGTTTTATTAGAGACTTCAGAAGCATATTTAGGGTTTGTACACAATATAGACACTTTTTTGTTATGCTGCATAAAAAAATTAAAATAGGAAAACAGCTTGTTAGTTATCAAAATTTTTCAGTTAATTAAAAGTTTTCGTGACAAATTTATGCATCAAAAAATGATGAATTTTACGGCTATTTATGTATTAATTGTGACAACTTGCATTCTGTTTCCCTTTTCAGAAAACGTGCAGATGCTTCTTTGTCTTCAATAATAAGTTATATCGAAAACACTTCGACTTAGAGAATAATTAATTTGAAAAACTCAGTGTATTTAATTTAAATTCGAATATTTCATTTCAAGATTTTGTCGTTGTAGTTAATTTGTTTTCTTTAAAAGTATTTAAAAGACATTTTATGAAAAATGGAAGGAGTTTTAAAACAGAGGTACATTTCCTACTTTGGAGTAAATCTCCAAAGCTCTCAAAGAATATTCGGTTCAGTGTTTTTATTTTCGCGAAAAGAGCGAAATAGGTTCTTAATAGATAATTTGGAAAGCGAGTTAATTGTAAAACCCAATTTCGGATACACGTACAATTAATTTTAAAACTTTTTAACCTCTGAAACAGGCAAGAATGGTGTAAAAAAACATTTAAAAAAGGACTATTATATCACAAGACCAAAAGTTTTTTGTTGACCACCGCAATTGTGTTTCAGAGAAGTTTTCTAATATTACAGACAATATGAAAAATATATAAAATATTTTGAAATACTATTTTGAGCTAAAATTGATTTTTAGGTCATTTATTTTGATTTTATTTTTAGTTTTTGTGATCTCGTTAGAACATAAAAATTTATATTCAATAAAAATTTTACGTTTGAAAAAAAACGCTTGCACAAAATGAAATAAAAAATGTACTGATTTTTCCTTCGATGTACTGTTTTTTTTTCTCTCGATGTACTGTTTTATGACACTCAGGGTGCAGACACCCTACTATCTGCACCAAGCCACCAGACTCGAGGGAGTGTTTGCTATAAGATTATCCGAAGCACGTTGCAAAAATCATTATTTTTTTCTTTTTAACAATAACACAGCTAATCCATTAGTACACCTCAAAAACATATCTACAAAAGTTGCATTGTCGTATCACATGGCACATCACATGATAGAGACGACTAATTAGAACCGCCACAACGTGAGATAACACGGCCATTGAATGGCAATGTGGTTTCCTATGTAGTATTCCATAAATAACTTCACATTTAGCACGTGACGAGACCTAAAAACGTATTAAACAAATTTTTTAATTGAAAAGTCTTAGCAGCTTCCACGCGAAAACAAATTTTAATACAATTAACCATATCGTGAGTTGCTTGGTGTACATGGTGTACGAAGTGTACTGCTGTACTCAAGGCCTGACATATTTAATCCGTTGGGATACATGGAATGATACCAGGACAAGCCGTCGGGCTTACATTGGCAACATTTAAATAGGAAAGTAAAGTATATGAAGGGAACTTTATCCTACAGCCTGAATTTTACAAAAAACGACGAACCTATTGTTGGTTATATTAATGCCAACTGGTCATCCGATCCGATCGAGACAAAAACTCGACTTTCGACTTTTATTTTCAAAAAAAATATATATTAAAAGTCGAAATCTGACATATCGATAAATGAATTGTTTATGTGTACGAATTATGAATTGTTTATGTCGTATATATAATGTATACAAATATTTATTTATTTAAGACATTAAAACAAGACACGTAAAAACGTCGTTGACTTCGTCACGGTAGAACCTCATATACTTAAGACCATGTTCTTCGAGGAGGGGAACCGGAAAAGCAGACCAAGGAACTTTAACACTCGCACACACTCACACATGTGGCAACATAAACACATTTACACATCTTGTTATGATACTAGTGAAGTGTACTGTTGTACTCAAGGCCTGACATATGTAATCCGTTGGGATACATGGAATGATACCAGGAAAACAGTCAGACATACATTGGCAACATTTAAATAGGAAAGTAAAGTATCTGAAGGGAACTTTATCCTACAGCCTGAATTTTAAAACAAACGACGAACCTGTTGTTGGTTATGTTAATGACAACAGGTCATCCGATTTTCTCTTGACAACCCAGCGACTTTTCGGGTATGCGAATTATCTCTGAGCCATTATGTTTAGCATTATTATAGAATGGATTAGCCGCTAGGATACGGCACTTAACAGTAGATCCCTGTCAGTGAGTACAAAAATGATCGTGCGTACAGCTTACTGGTTCAAGAGAAGTTTTCAAGTTATCCATAATGCTACGTTATTAAAGGCGGTGATGAAAATGGGCTATCGCTCTAAGAGGTAAAATTTTCTCTACACAAAGACTAATAGACCAAGAATAAAATTACATTTATGGCTCTTATCAACTAAAATTTACATAGCCGAGGCAAAAAGTCGACTTTTGTTTTCAAAAAAATATATGTGACAGCGCGTAGAGAAAGGGACCTAAGGGTAAAAAAATCAAAAGTGTTCCCTCCCAGAGATATGCACGTTTTATGAAAGTGATGGTTCAATCTTTAAAAAGGTTTTTACCCTTAGGTCCCTTTCTAATTTGCGCGTCACATATATTAAAAGTCGACATCTGACTTATCGACAAATGAATTGTTTATTTGTATATATAATGTATACATATATTTATTTATTTAAGACATTAAAACAAGACAAGTAAAAACGTCGTTAACTTCGGCACGGTATAATTTTATATACACTAGCCGTTACTTCGACATTAAACAGCAAAAAATTATTTTGATCGTATCGACTAATGCGACCAAAATCCTATTGTTTGCCGAAACTTAAAAATAATGTAATATTTATTCAATATTTGCTTTAAATTAAATGCATTACATAATAACATATGTCCGAATTGACTACTGATCGGTCGTTTCGGATTATTCGAGCCATTTTAGGGTAACAAAAATGAGGTCCCATTGAAGTATTAACAGGCCCCATTTTGACCATTGTCCGTCAACAAAAAATATAATTTGTTCTTTAGTCCCTTTAAGTGGAACTTTTCCCTTGGGCCGATTTCACCAATTTTCAATCTCAAACAGCTTACCATGCAAATTGCTAGTGTCCTAGGACATACGGACGGACGGCTAGATCGTGTTGGAACTGGTATATTTATATATACTTCATAGTGTCCCAGATCAATATTTCGTAGTGTTGCAAACATACATGTACTATAACACAGCACAACAATGTACTATTACACAGCACAACATTTTTCAGGTGATTGATTCGGGACTCAATTCTAATAATTGTTTGTGAAAGTAGCCCCAAAAAGAAAAACTTCTGCATAATTCGTTTGGTCAAGGTACATCAAATAATAATTAAATAATGAATTTGCAGTTAGTAAGTATAGGGCAATTTGTTACGTTTTTGGCTCTGTTGTTCGTCATAACTCGAGAACCACTAGTCCGAATAAGCTAGAAAAACAAATTTAAAAAAATTTAAAATTACAATTCCATTAATCTGTCCATACAAAGATTCGCTACATAAGCAACAGTTTCGCAGTTATAAATAAATGTATGAAAAAAAAAATATTTTTGCCTAAAAAATAAAAAGTGTCAAGTCCGTAAAGTCACATAACCTTTGGACAAAATGAGACATAGATCATAAAAATCGATTTACGCGTTTCACTTCTATGTACAATTAAGTGAAGGTATGAATTTCAAAATTTGCTCAAGATATGCACAAAATTATTATGAAAAAACATTGATGACTTTTTTATTGATTCTTTATTTTGCATGATTCATATTACAGCTATTCTTACACAGAAATATGAGATTTTTATATGTTATCTATTAATGGAAACAAAATTTAGTTGTTTTCAAATATTTTTTGATTAATCCATGACGAGAATTTGTACATGCGTAGCTCCTGGATTTATCATGTCCAGTTAGGTCTTCCACCCAACTTACTGGCTTCATAAAAGAAAACTGTCCAACTTTTCCATGTATCCACACAATAAGGGTATTATAACAATTTTTGCACACTGTGTTCGGCGTAAAATTTGCACCGCTTAAATCTGCTTCATCAAAATAATGACAATACGCTGTTTTGAATTCCTTAGTAATCAATTATTTTCGATCCAGTTGGCCTCTTTTTGGGACGTAACAAAAAATTATCCAATTTTGGGCACTTGTTATTTTCCATATTGAAATATATTATATGTTTTGTTGCTATTCATTTTTTAAAAACCGGAGAAAAATCACTTGTACATTTCGCGTTCGTCGACTCTTGTTAAATGACAAAATTTGATCAAAGAGCGCCTATAAATACTACAAAATTTTCAATATCTTACTGGCAGGTACTTATGAATGGGCGCATATTTAAGGGTGGCTATATACCTGATTCAGCAAGTGTGCGTTATAAGTTTTTCGAAACGTTCCAAAACATGCGCACTCAAAAATGTGGTCTAATTTCTGTAAAAAACATCATGCAGGTAGCCAACGGAAAAACACAAACAATTATGTGCACTTTCCTTTTTTCCCATTAATTGACTGCGAATGGATTAGGTATCATAAATGAACAAAAACACCAATTCAGCGTCCACGCACATTTATGAGCAATCATAAAAATCAAATAAAGTTTTGTTATTACTTTTTTTTTTTAAATTCTGAGAATCATAAAAAAGTCATCAATGATTTTTCCAAAGAATTGTGTGTATATCTCGAACAAATTTTTGAAATTCATACCTTCACTTAATTGTGCATAAAAGCGAAACACGTAAATCGATTTTCATGATGATCTATTTCTCATTTTGTCCATAGGTTATGTGACTTCACGCGAAAGTAATAGGACTTGACACTTTTTACCGTTTTGTATTTTTTATGGATTAAAAAAACCTTTAACAGATGAAAGGAATTGTAATTTTTAATTTGTCTAAATTTGTTTCAGCTTATTCGGATTGATGGTTCTCGAGTTATGAGAAACAAAAGAGCCTAAAACGTGACAAATTCACCTATACGATACTTACTAACTTTAATTAATAATTAAATTATTATTTGATGTACCTTGACCAAACGAATTATGCAGAAGTTCTTCTTTTTAGGGCTACGTTTACAAACAATTATCAGAATTGAGTCCCGAAATCATGTGTTGTACTGTGTTATGAACTAGTAAGTTAGCTTAATTTGGGCGTTGCCGGCTATATTATATCCTGAAATTGTAAAAAAACAATGTCACAGTTGGATTTAATATTCGGCCTAATTTAGCGTCGGAACTGCCTAAAATTTAACGTTTTACGCGCGATGCAATGAACATTTAACGTTCGATTTGGTTAGTTATTCTGTTAGATTTGTGACTAATTCTTTATAAAGTATTACTAATACACAAAAAATCTGGACACTTATTTTAACAAAAATAAAAAAGTTTATTAATTTAATACTTGCTTGGATAATCACGATTATTGAATAACAACTTTTTTGACAAGTGTGGCTTATGTTAGCAATGCATTTACACAAATTATTTTTACTAAGTCTTCTTCTGATGTTAATTTCGAATTTTGCCGCAAAATCACTTTCATTCACGACTGGACAAATTTCACCAGCGTATTCCTTGGCTCATTTCATGAAAATATATCTATCTACTACCATGCCCGAATATGCAAGGGGGCGAAGTCGCAGCGGTTTGAAAATTTTAGGATTGTTGGTCGGAGGGTACTAGGGTAAAACTGCTAAGTTCTAAACCAGTGGTCGGATTTTTATTTTTTTCTTAAAAGGGAGCCCTACCTCTTACCCTACCAAACTTACCTAATCGAGGACCCAGTGGTCCTACAGTTCCAAAGTTATGACTTTTTGACTGAAATGCAAAAATGTTTTTTGTGGTAATTTACAAAAACAAATAAATGCACATTGTTGTTCCGATTCCAAAAAAATATAATCAGTAGTTTGGTCAACGAATACAAGCGATCAAATGGTTAAATCACTTATAGCAGTGCAACTTGAGTGCCGAAAATTAGTAAATTGTTGACTACGGGTGAATCGCTCACTAACCCTGGAAGAAAGGATGATCGGACAGTCGTCACGTTTGATGACAGATCCGAAGCGGTGCGCGAGTTACTTTAACCGGTATTTATTGAGCACCCAGAGAGTGACAATGAGAAAAAGAAAGTATTGCGTCGTCCCGAGGTCTTCAAGGCGAAGGTCGTTGTTATCAATGTCGTCCACAGCGAAAGCCATCAATGACGCTGGATCCAGTCGAAAGTACAGGATTCCTCGGGAGTAGAATATTTTACCAAGAAGCTCAATCTGTCTTTGGCCACTTTTTAGTTCCCGATGCCTGCAGAGTGGTACCGCGTCTGAAAGGCGAATCAGACAGGCCGATCCCTTGCTTTCGCCAGTAGCAAAGACCCTTGAAGCACTGCTCCTCTACTGCCTGATCGAACACTCTTTATTTACTGATAATCAGCAAGCAGCACAACAATTCTTTTACACACCATCATCACACGTATAAGTCGCGGCCATAACTAGAACAAGCCCAACGAGAGGATTGTCCTCGTGGCTCTTGACTTCAACAAGGCCTTCGATGCGCTCAATCATACCACTCTCTTCAAGGACATCGCAGAAACGTCCCTTCCGTTGGGTCGTAACCTTTATACGAGGACGCCAGTTTAATAGGGAGTTTTCCATGAAACTACCCCAACTGTGTAACTCTACCTTTCTAAAATTCCTGCACCACCAGACGACGTTAAAATCGTGTCTTGCGTATAAGTGAGGATGCCAGTTTAATAGGGTGTTTCCCAGGAAACTAATCTCTACCTCTCTAAAATTCCTGCGCCGCCAGACGTCTTTGAAATTCTGTCGGTGTCAGGATCTAAAGGGGATGTCATGTGATTAAACAACTGTTTCCTACTGAGATTGCGCTTCCCATAGCGAGAAATTTGAAAATAAAGGCCTTAAAATGATCAGCCGCACAGTTTACTGCATGGACCGCAGAGTTGCCGTTGTCACTTGATGTGAAAGTCGAAAATCTCAATTTCCCGACTACTAACTACCCCAAAATTCAATCGCCCTTTATTATGCGACACGCAATCAAAAGTTAAGCGATCTTTGCTATACGGCACGCAAGTAAAGCGTTTGACGTTTTCTATTTGGAGAAGTGGTATTTCGGTAAAGTCCTATATATAAGTATTTGTTATCGTAAAACATACGATATTCAGTACCCAAATACATTTGACGTTGTCAACACTACAAATTACAGTTTTTCAATTCACGGAATGTTTGTGTTTTTTTCTCCCAAAATGTAATTAAAAAGTTTATACATTTTGTAATAAATAAAGGTAAGCATTTTTCTATTAAATTAATAAAAAAATTATTTTACTTTAGTATTAAATAGCTAAAAATGGAAACTTTGTATGATTCTGTCGACTCAAATTCAAACGATGCGGAAAAAATCCAACAACCGTCATCGAGTAAACAAACAAGAATCCTTGCAAGCCGGTGTAGAAATAAATTTCGAGATGCCTGAAAAAATATCGAAAAAATCCTATTGTTTGCCGAAACTTAAAAATAATGTAATATTTATTCAATATTTGCTTTAAATTAGATGCATTACATAATAACATATGTCCGAATTGACTAGGTCGTTTCGGATTATTCGAGCCATTTTAGGGTAACAAAAATGAGGCCCCATTGAAGTATTAACAGGCCCCATTTTAACCATTGTCCGTCAACAAAAAATATAATTTGTTCTTTAGTCCCTTTAAGTGGAACTTTTCCCTTGGGCCGATTTCACCAATTTTCAATCTCAAACAGCTTACCATGCAAATTGCTAGTGTCCTAGGACATACGGACGGACGGCTAGATCGTGTTGGAACTGGTATATTTATATATACTTCATAGTGTCCCAGATCAATATTTCGTAGTGTTGCAAACATACATGTACTATAACACAGCACAACATTTTTCATGTGATTGATTCGGGACTCAATTCTAATAATTGTTTGTGAAAGTAGCCCCAAAAAGAAAAACTTCTGCATAATTCGTTTGGTCAAGGTACATCAAATAATAATTAAATAATGAATTTGCAGTTAGTAAGTATAGGGCAATTTGTTACGTTTTTGGCTCTGTTGTTCGTCATAACTCGAGAACCACTAGTCCGAATAAGCTAAAAAAAACAAATTTAAAAAAATTTAAAATTACAATTCCATTAATCTGTCCATACAAAGTTTCGCTACATAAGCAACAGTTTCGCAGTTATAAATAAATGTATGAAGAAAAAAATATTTTTGCCTAAAAAATAAAAAGTGTCAAGTCCGTAAAGATCATAAAAATCGATTTACGCGTTTCACTTCTATGCACAATTAAGTGAAGGTATGAATTTCAAAATTTGCTCAAGATATGCACAAAATTATAAACATTGATGACTTTTTTATTGATTCTTTATTTTGCATGATTCATATTACAGCTATTCTTACACAGAAATATGAGATTTTTATATGTTATCTATTAATGGAAACAAAATTTAGTTGTTTTCAAATATTTTTTGATTAATCCATGACGAGAATTTGTACATGCGTAGCTCCTGGATTTATCATGTCCAGTTAGGTCTTCCACCCAAATTACTGGCTTCATAAAAGAAAACTGTCCAACTTTTCCATGTATCCACACAATAAGGGTATTATAACAATTTTTGCACACTGTGTTCGGCGTAAAATCTGCACCGCTTAAATCTGCTTCATCAAAATAATGACAATACGCTGTTTTGAATTCCTTAGTTATCAATTATTTTCGATCCAGTTGGCCTCTTTTTGGGACGATATGACCACAAACGTAACAAAAAAATTATCCAATTTTGGGTACTTGTTATTTTCCATATTGAAATATATTATATGTTTTGTTGCTATTCATTTTTTAAAAACCGGAGAAAAATCACTTGTACATTTCGCGTTCGTCGACTCTTGTTAAATGACAAAATTTGATCAAAGAGCGCCTATAAATACTACACAATTTTCAATATCTTACTGGCAGGTACTTATGAATGGGCGCATATTTAAGGGTGGCTATATACCTGATTCAGCATGTGTGCGTTATAAGTTTTTTTAAACGTTACAAAACATGCGCACTCAAAAATGTGGTCTAATTTCTGTAAAAAACATCATGCAGGTAGCCAACGGAAAAACACAAACAATTATGTGCACTTTCCTTTTTTCCCATTAATTGACTGCGGACGGATTAGGTATCATAAATGAACAAAAACACCAATTCAGCGTCCACGCACATTTATGAGCAATCATAAAAATCAAATAAAGTTTTGTTATTACTTTTTTTTTTTTAATTCTGAGAATCATAAAAAAGTCATCAATGTTTTTTCCAAAGAATTGTGTGTATATCACGAGCAAATTTTTGAAATTCATACCTTCACTTAATTGTGCATAAAAGCGAAACACGTAAATCGATTTTCATGATGATATATTTCTCATTTTGTCCATAGGTTATGTGACTTCACGTGAAAGTAATAGGACTTGACACTTTTTACCGTTTTGTATTTTTTATGGATTAAAAAAACCTTTAACAGATGAAAGGAATTGTAATTTTTAATTTGTCTAAATTTGTTTCAGCTTATTCGGATTGATGGTTCTCGAGTTATGAGAAACAAAAGAGCCTAAAACGTGACAAATTCACCTATACGATACTTACTAACTTTAATTAATAATTAAATTATTATTTGATGTACCTTGACCAAACGAATTATGCAGAAGTTCTTTTTTTTAGGGCTACGTTTACAAACAATTATCAGAATTGAGTCCCGAAATCATGTGTTGTACCGTGTTATGAACTAGTTAGTTAGCTTAATTTGGGCGTTGCCGGCTATATTATATACAAGTGTGGCTTATGTTAGCAATGCATTTACACAAATTATTTTTACTAAGTCTTCTTCTGATGTTAATTTCGAATTTTGCCGCAAAATCACTTTCATTCACGACGACAAATTTCACCAGCGTATTCCTTGGCTCATTTCATGAAAATATATCTATCTACTACCATGCCCGAATATGCAAGGGGGCGAAGTCGCAGCGGTTTGAAAATTTTAGGATTGTTGGTCGGAGGGTACTAGGGTAAAACTGCTAAGTTCTAAACCAGTGGTCGGATTTTTATTTTTTTTCTTAAAAGGGAGCCCTACCTCTTACCCTACCAAACTTACCTAATCGAGGACCCAGTGGTCCTACAGTTCCAAAGTTATGACTTTTTGACTGAAATGCAAAAATGTTTTTTGTGGTAATTTACAAAAACAAATAAATGCACATTGTTGTTCCGATTCCAAAAAAATATAATCAGTATGTTGGTCAACGAATACAAGCGATCAAATAGTTAAATCACTTATAGCAGTGCAACTTGAGTGCCGAAAATTAGTAAATTGTTGACTACGGGTGAATCGCTCACTAACCCTGGAAGAAAGGATGATCGGACAGTCGTCACGTTTGATGACAGATCCGAAGCGGTGCGCGAGTTACTTTAACCGGTATTTATTGAGTACCCAGAGAGTGACAATGAGAAAAAGAAAGTATTGCGTCGTCCCGAGGTCTTCAAGGCGAAGGTCGTTGTTATCAATGTCGTCCACAGCGAAAGCCATCAATGACGCTGGATCCAGTCGAAAGTACAGGATTCCTCGGGAGTAAAATATTTTACCAAGAAGCTCAATCTGTCTTTGGCCACTTTTTAGTTCCCGATGCTTGCAGAGTGGTACCGCGTCTGAAACCAGGCACAGAGCCAAGAAAGGCGAATCAGACAGGCCGATCCCTTGCTTTCGCCAGTAGCAAAGACCCTTGAAGCACTGCTCCTCTACTGCCTGATCGAACACTCTTCATTTACTGATAATTAGCAAGCAGCACAACAATTCTTTTACACACCATCATCACACGTATAAGTCGCGGCCATAACTAGAACAAGCCCAACGAGAGGATTGTCCTTGTGGCTCTTGACTTCAACAAGGCCTTGGATGCGCTCAATCATACCACTCTCTTCAAGGACATCGCAGAAACAATTATGTGCACTTTCCTTTTTTCCCATTAATTGACTGCGAACGGATTAGGTATCATAAATGAACAAAAACACCAATTCAGCGTCCACGCACATTTATGAGCAATCATAAAAATCAAATAAAGTTTTGTTATTACTTTTTTTTTTTTAAATTCTGAGAATCATAAAAAAGTCATCAATGTTTTTTCCAAAGAATTGTGTGTATATCTCGAGCAAATTTTTGAATTTCATACCTTCACTTAATTGTGCATAAAAGCGAAACACGTAAATCGATTTTCATGATGATATATTTCTCATTTTGTCCATAGGTTATGTGACTTCACGTGAAAGTAATAGGACTTGACACTTTTTACCGTTTTGTATTTTTTATGGATTAAAAAAACCTTTAACAGATGAAAGGAATTGTAATTTTTAATTTGTCTAAATTTGTTTCAGCTTATTCGGATTGATGGTTCTCGAGTTATGAGAAACAAAAGAGCCTAAAACGTGACAAATTCACCTATACGATACTTACTAACTTTAATTAATAATTAAATTATTATTTGATGTACCTTGACCAAACGAATTATGCAGAAGTTCTTCTTTTTAGGGCTACGTTTACAAACAATTATCAGAATTGAGTCCCGAAATCATGTGTTGTACTGTGTTATGAACTAGTAAGTTAGCTTAATTTGGGCGTTGCCGGCTATATTATATCCTGAAATTGTAAAAAAAACAATGTCACAGTTGGATTTAATATTCGGCCTAATTTAGCGTCGGAACTGCCTAAAATTTAACGTTTTACGCGCGATGCAATGAACATTTAACGTTCGATTTGGTTAGTTATTCTGTTAGATTTGTGACTAATTCTTTATAAAGTATTACTAATACACAAAAAATCTGGACACTTATTTTAACAAAAATAAAAAAGATTATTAATTTAATACTTGCTTGGATAATCACGATTATTGAATAACAACTTTTTTGACAAGTGTGGCTTATGTTAGCAATGCATTTACACAAATTATTTTTACTAAGTCTTCTTCTGATGTTAATTTCGAATTTTGCCGCAAAATCACTTTCATTCACGACTGGACAAATTTCACCAGCGTATTCCTTGGCTCATTTCATGAAAATATATCTATCTACTACCATGCCCGAATATGCAAGGGGGCGAAGTCGCAGCGGTTTGAAAATTTTAGGATTGTTGGTCGGAGGGTACTAGGGTAAAACTGCTAAGTTCTAAACCAGTGGTCGGATTTTTATTTTTTTTTCTTAAAAGGGAGCCTTACCTCTTACCCTACCAAACTTACCTAATCGAGGACCCAGTGGTCCTACAGTTCCAAAGTTATGACTTTTTGACTGAAATGCAAAAATGTTTTTTGTGGTAATTTACAAAAACAACTAAATGCACATTGTTGTTCCGATTCCAAAAAAATATAATCAGTAGGTTGGTCAACGAATACAAGCGATCAAATGGTTAAATCACTTATAGCAGTGCAACTTGAGTGCCGAAAATTAGTAAATTGTTGACTACGGGTGAATCGCTCACTAACCCTGGAAGAAAGGATGATCGGACAGTCGTCACGTTTGATGACAGATCCGAAGCGGTGCGCGAGTTACTTTAACCGGTATTTATTGAGCACCCAGAGAGTGACAATGAGAAAAAGAAAGTATTGCGTCGTCCCGAGGTCTTCAAGGCGAAGGTCGTTGTTATCAATGTCGTCCACAGCGAAAGCCATCAATGACGCTGGATCCAGTCGAAAGTACAGGATTCCTCGGGAGTAGAATATTTTACCAAGAAGCTCAATCTGTCTTTGGCCACTTTTTAGTTCCCGATGCCTGTAGAGTGGTACCGCGTCTGAAACCAGGCACAGAGCCAAGAAAGGCGAATCAGACAGGCCGATCCCTTGCTTTCGCCAGTAGCAAAGACCCTTAAAGCACTGCTCCTCTACTGCCTGATCGAACACTCTTTATTTACTGATAATCAGCAAGCAGCACAACAATTCTTTTACACACCATCATCACACGTATAAGTCGCGGCCATAACTAGAACAAGCCCAACGAGAGGATTGTCCTTGTGGCTCTTGACTTCAACAAGGCCTTCGATGCGCTCAATCATACCACTCTCTTCAAGGACATCGCAGAAACGTCCCTTCCGTTGGGTCGTAACCTTTATACGAGGACGCCAGTTTAATAGGGAGTTTTCCATGAAACTACCCCAACTGTGTAACTCTACCTTTCTAAAATTCCTGCACCACCAGACGACGTTAAAATCGTGTCTTGCGTATAAGTGAGGATGCCAGTTTAATAGGGTGTTTCCCAGGAAACTAATCTCTACCTCTCTAAAATTCCTGCGCCGCCAGACGTCTTTGAAATTCTGTCGGTGTCAGGATCTAAAGGGGATGTCATGTGATTAAACAACTGTTTCCTACTGAGATTGCGCTTCTCATAGCGAGAAATTTGAAAATAAAGGCCTTAAAATGATCAGCCGCACAGTTTACTGCATGGACCGCAGAGTTGCCGTTGTCACTTGATGTGAAAGTCGAAAATCTCAATTTCCCGACTACTAACTACCCCAAAATTCAATCGCCCTTTATTATGCGACACGCAATCAAAAGTTAAGCGATCTTTGCTATACGGCACGCAAGTAAAGCGTTTGACGTTTTCTATTTGGAGAAGTGGTATTTCGGCAAAGTCCTATATATAAGTATTTGTTATCGTAAAACATACGATATTCAGTACCCAAATACTTTTGACGTTGTCAACACTACAAATTACAGTTTTTCAATTCATGGAATGTTTGTGTTTTTTTCTCCCAAAATGTAATTAAAAAGTTTATACATTTTGTAAAAATAAAGTTA
The DNA here is from genome assembly GCA_963513945.1 of Hydrotaea diabolus. Taxonomy (NCBI): domain Eukaryota; kingdom Metazoa; phylum Arthropoda; class Insecta; order Diptera; family Muscidae; genus Hydrotaea; species Hydrotaea diabolus. Next base: position 90,806,502 of record OY740717.1, on the reverse strand, counting down.
AGCATTTTTCTATTAAATTCATAAAAAAATTATTTTACTTTAGTATTAAACAGCTAAAAATGGAAACTTCGTATGATTCTGTCGACTCAAATTCAAACGATGCGGAAAAAATCCAACAACCGTCATCGAGTAAACAAACAAGAAACCTTGCAAGCCGGTATAGAAATAAATTTCGAGATGCCTGAAAAAATATGTTTAATTGGATACTGATACCAAAAATGAATATGAGGCAAAATGTTCAGCTTGCAGAGTTAACTTTTCTATAGCTAATGGAGGGATAACCAATGTGGAAAAACATATGAATTCCGCCAAGCTCCAGCGAAATTTAAAAAGCTGTCAGCAGAAGTCAGTCACAAGTTTTTTAGGTCAAAATGTCATCGATTCTCGTCAATGTACAGCTACTGCAGAGACTGTTTTGTGTATCATACTATATTGCATAGCCACAGCTATAATTCGGCAGACTGTGGTAGCAAGCTCTTTAAACTGATATTTGCTGATTCAAGTATTACATGTTATTTTAAACGCGGGAGGATGAAATGCTCTAAAGTTTTATTAGAGACTTCAGAAGTTTTACACAATATAGGAACTTTTTTGTTATGCTGCGTAAAAAAATTAAAAGAGGAAAACAGCTTGTTAGTTATCAAAATTTTGCAGTTAATTAAAAGTTTTCGTGACCAATTTATGCATCAAAAAATGATGAATTTTACGGCTATTTATGTAGTAATTGTGACAACTTGCATTCTGTTTCCCTTTTCAGAAAACGTGCAGATGCTTCTTTGTCTTCAATAATAAGTTATATCGAAAACACTTCGACTTAGAGAATAATTAATTTGAAAAACTCAGTGTATTTAATTTAAATTCGAATATTTCATTTCAAGATTTTGTCGTTGTAGTTAATTTGTTTTCTTTAAAAGTATTTAAAAGACATTTTATAAAAAATGGAAGGAGTTTTAAAATGGAGGTACATTTCCTACTTTGGAGTAAATCTCCAAAGCTCTCAAAGAATATTCAGTTTAATGTTTTTATTTTCGCGAAAAGAGCGAAATAGGTTCTTAATAGATAATTTGGAAAGCTAGTTAATTGTAAAAACCAATTTTGGATACACGTACAATTAATTTTAAAACTTTTTAAAATTAATTGTATTTATATTCAATAAAATAAGTAAGTCGGATGACCAGTTGGCATTAATATAACCAACAATAGGTTAGTCGTTTTTGTAAAATTCAGGCTGTAGGATAAAGTTCCCTTCATATACTTTACTTTCCTATTTAACTGTTTGCCAATGTAAGTCCGATGGTTTTTCCTGGTATCATTCCATGTATTCTAATGGATTAAATATGTCAGACCTTGAGTACAACACTTCGTACGCCAAGCAACTCACGATATGGTTAATTGTATTAAAATTTGTTTTCGCGTGGAAGCTGCTAAGACTTTTCAATTAGAAAAATTTGTTTAATACGTTTTTAGGTCTCGTCACGTGCTAAATGTGAAGTTATTAATGGAATACTACATAGGAAACCACATTGCCATTCAATGGCCGTGTTATCTCACGTTGTGGCGATGCTAATTAGCCGTCTCTATCATGTGATACGACAATGCAACTTTTGTAGATATGTTTTTGAGGTGTACTAATGGATCAGCTGTTTTATTGTTAAAAAGAAAAATTTAATGATTTTTGCAACGTGCTTCGGATAATCTTATTTAGATCCTTCAATAGCAAACACTACCTGGAGTCTGGTGGCATGGTGCAGATAGTAGGGTGTCTGCACCCTGAGTGTCATAAAACAGTACATCGAGAGAGAAAAAAAACAGTACATCGAAGGAAAAATCAGTACATTTTTTATTTCATTTTGTACAAGCGTTTTTTTACAAACGTAAAATTTTTATTGAATATAAATTTTTATGTTCTAACGAGATCACAAAAACTAAAAATAAAATCAAAATAAATGACCTAAAAATCAATTTTAGCTTAAAATAGTATTTCAGAATATTTTATATATTTTTCATATTGCCTGTAATACTAGAAAACTTCTCTGAAACACAATTGCGGTGGTCAACAAAAAACTTTTGGTCTTGTGATATAATTGTCCTTTTTTAAATGTTTTTTTACACCATTCTTGCCTGTTTCAGAGATTAAAAAGTTTGAAAATTAATTGTACGTGTATCCAAAATTGGTTTTTACAATTAACTTTCCAAATTATCTATTAAGAACCTATTTCGCTCTTTTCGCGAAAATAAAAAGATTAAACTGAATATTCTTTGAGAGCTTTGGAGATTTACTCCAAAGTAGGAAATGTACCTCCATTTTAAAACTCCTTCCATTTTTCATAAAATGTTTTTTAAATACTTTTAAAGAAAACAAATTAACTACAACGACAAAATCTTGAAATGAAATATTCGAATTTAAATTAAATACACCGAGTTTTTCAAATTAATTATTCTCTAAGTCGAAGTGTTTTCGATATAACTTATTATTGAAGACAAATAATACGATCGAGGCAAAAACTCGACTTTCGACTTTTATTTTCAAAAAATATATATATTAAAAGTCGAAATCTGACATATCGACAAATGAATTGTTTATGTGTACGAATTATGAATTGTTTATGTCGTATATATAATGTATACAAATATTTATTTATTTAAGACATTAAAACAAGACACGTAAAAAGGTCGTTGACTTCGTCACGGTAGAACCTCATATACTTAAGACCATGTTCTTCGAGGAGGGGAACCGGAAAATGAGACCAAGGAATTTGAACACTCGCACACACTCACACATATGGCAACATAAACACATTTATAGCCTTTTCACATTTACTGTGTTTCAGCTGAAACGCCGGCGTTTCAGTCTCTTTCGAGGAATTCCGCGAAACACTCTTAAATTTCCATACAAAACAAAACGCAGGCATTATGCTCTTTTTGCTGTAGTTTGTTTGAAACCACAGTAAAAATGAGAGAGAGCCCAGTGTTGTACTCCAATAGTAGTTAAAAAAAGCAGTTAAATGAAAAAATTTCCATTGCTGGTTCAAAGCAAATGTCAGAAAAATGAGGGAAAAAAAACATCTGTTTGTTTACATTTCTAGTTTGCTTTGTGGTGGTAAGTACTTATTGCAATGGGATCTATGACTATAAATTAAAATTTTTCTTTTTTAATAATTACAGCGCAGGAAAATGGAGTCAACGCCGAATATAATGTGAGTATTATTAATTGTATATTGAGTTCTCATTATTATTGTGATTTGTAATTCAAGGAATCCAAAACAGAAGTACAAGAAAAGAACCCCATGGACGGACACGACTGAGGAAATGCTGCTGGAAATGTGGGAAGACAAGATTCTGCAGCTCCGCGGAAACCGAAAAAACCAGCATTTTATTTCTTCAAATGCATTCGCTGCTTTATCATACAATGATATAAACTCTAATATTGTACAAATTAAATTCATTTTTTGATATTATTTTATCTTTGTTTGTTTGTTTTGTTTACACTCAGTACAGAAAACACAAAAGAGAAATGAGAAATGTCACATGAAACCACAGTAGTTTAAAAAAGCATATTGTGAACACCATGGTTTCAAACGATTTCAAGAGAGCGAAACGCCGGCGTTTCAGCTGAAACGCAGTAAATGTGAAAAGGCTATTACACATCTTGTTATGATACAACCCTGCAAACATTTTTGAAATTTTTTGGCGATGATTTGTTTGGCGATGACTACGCAATCCTTCTCAGGGAATAAAAATCGCCAATCATCGCCTACGCCTTACAACTAAGCGATGAATATGCGAGCGTACACAAGCAAGTCAATTTTTTTTCTAAAAACACTTAAATGTGAAAACAATTTTGATGACGTTTACGATGTGAATCGCGCGCCATCGCCTACGCCTTGAAACTAAGCGATGAATATGCGAGCGCACACAAGTAGCGGGAAATCTTCCTCACAATAGTTTTTTTGTTGCATTTTTTATCGTTTTGAGTTGAGTCATCAGTGTTTTTTCATAAGTTTCGATGGATTTTTTTTTTGTCTTGTTGTTTTGTTATGGTAACGGGAAAATGAATATTTGGGTTCAAGGGCAATTAGCAAAATTATCATTTAGTAAGTGACAGTGATCTGTGAAGGGTGTGTAAAAAATTAATAAAAATGTTGTCAAACAAGGCTTTACGGTTGAAAAGTAAGAGGGAAGCATCCAAATTAATAGCGAAAAATTCAAGCTTAAATGAAATAGAAACAACTAGTGCAGAGGCCGCGACAATTGATATTTTAGAAAATAGTTCTACCCAAACAGTGCATCGTTTGGTGAACGTTGAAAATGTGGTTGAATCAAATGTTAACGTTGTTGAAGAAAATGTGTTGCCGACTGAGGAAAACTCAGAAAGTGGTTTTGATTGCAACGTAAATACAGAAGATGATGAGATTACGGAAAATAATATAAGTCTTTTATGTGATTTAAATAAATTAAGAAAGAGACTTTCAAGTTGGTCCATAAAACATAATATTATTAATATTAATAATGTAACTGAAATATTAATTAATGAAATTCATTTAAAATTGTTGTTAAAATGAATGAATACTCTGTCATCCTTATTTTGATCCCATTACAGAAACCCTGCAAACCCTGCCAATGAATCGCGGTAATACGTCGCGTGCGATCATTCAATTATGGTTAGGCGACTCGCGGGCAAATCGCTAAATGCGACTCGCGGGAGATTCGCTAAATGCGACTCGCGGGCGAATCGCCACACTCGTATCGCGGGCAAATCGGTAAATGCGACTCGCGGGTGATTCGCTAAATGCGACTCGCGGGCGATTCGCTAAATGCGACTCGCGGGCGATTCGCTAAATGCGACTCGCGGGCGATTCGCTAAATGCGACTCGCGGGCTATTCGCTAAATGCGACTAGCGTTCGATTCGCTAAATGCGACTCGCGGGCGATTCGCTAAATGCGACTCGCGGGCGATTCGCTAAATGCGACTCGCGGGCGATTCGCTAAATGCGACTCGCGGGCGAATCGCCACACGCGAATCGCGACAGGCACACAGGCGATCGATATGGCGAATCGCCTAACCATAATTTAATGATCGCACGCGATGTATCGCCGCGATATTACACAACTCTTCGGCGATTCGCGCGCGATCAATAGGCGATGGAAAATGTTTGCAGGGAAGTGAAGTGTGCGTGACTCGATTTTATGTGAAGTTCTGCCATCGTCTTTGGCTGGCTTCTGTTCCGGACAGGAAACTAACAAAAAAAACCTTTTCTACTTCCACATCGATTTGACATGTTCTCGGTCGACCACAAAAAGAAAAAACCTAATCATTCACATTGCGCAGAGCACACGTCAAGGTGGCCATCGGGTCCACAATTACTATAACGCTATTAAAGTTAGCGTTCAAAACCCATATGACATTAACGGGGTATGTTCAGTTCTACTATTGAAATTGGTGTGTTCAATGTTGTAACAGTATTTATGCCCCTACTATAAGTAAGTTCACTAGTCGTTACTTCGACATTAAAACGCAAAAAATGTCCGTTTTTCAACTATATCGGCCCAAGCGACAGACACCCTAATCTTAGCTGAAACTTAAAAATAAACTAAGATTTATTTTGGTAGCAATGTTTGCTTTATATTAAATAAATATACATAATTGCATATACCCGAATTGACTACTGATCGGTCGTTTTGGACTAATCGAGCCATTTTTGGGTCACAAGGGCATAGCTGCTGAACGTTTCGGTTCAGGAACTATGCCCTTTTGTGAGTTATTAACAGGCCCCATTTCAACCATTGCCCGTCCACAAAATATGATTTCTTCTTCAGTTCATTAAAGAGGAACTTCCCCCCCTGGGCCGATTTCGCCCGTTTACAATCCCAAACAGCTTATGACGTTATGCTGTTATCATGCAAACTTTAAGAGTCCTTGGAAACACAATCGGGCGGACATGGCTAGATCGTGTTAGAACATGTATATTTATATATACTTCATAGTGTCTTAGATCAATATTTCGTAGTGTTGTAAACAGAATAACAATCGACCCTTCAGTGCTGTGTATAAAAAAATCATGTAATATTATGAACTAGTAAAAAGCTTAACTTGGGCGTTGCCTACTATATTATATCCTGAAATTGTAAAAAACAATGTCACAGTTATTACAAAATGTTATTATTTGTTTGTATATTTGATTTTTTACGCATAAGGCCATAACACACTCGTACAAATGGTATTCGGGCCCGCATAGAAATATGGGAAAGTGGGTATCAAATGAGAAAGAAATTTTCGCAAGAGGTCAAAATATTTTTTTTTTTTAAATTTGGCCTAATTTGGTGACGGAATTTGGTAATGGAATCTTCTGCCGAATTTCGTGAAGGAATATTCAGCCCAATTTATCGACGGAACCGTCAAAAAATTTCATATGGTCCAGTGTCAACATGGACAATTAAAAATGTTATTCTAGAATGGTTGTATGTGAAATCGGGAGGGATTTAATGTATGGCTTCTAGAGCTAAAAACATAGCACAGTGTTGGCCACAAGTATTGCACATTATATACATGTACCGTTTTATAGCAAATATGGAATTTTATTCTTTATTTATAAATTCTTCATCCTAAAGTTTTACGCGCGATGCAATGAACATATAACGTTCGATTTGGTTAGTTATTCTGTTAGATTTGGGACTAATTCTTTATAAAGTAGAACTAATACGAAAAAAGTCTGGACACAAATTTAGCAAAAATTAAAAAAAAAAGTTTATTAAATTAATGCTTGATTGGATAATCACGATTGTTGATAACACCTGCCATATACTCAGCTGTTATCAACCAAGGACATACAATGCTCTCTTGGAATTGCGAACTTAGCCTTTAGCATTTTCTTCCACAAATCGGGCTAATTTTCGGGTTTTAATGCAGTAATATGTTTTTCTAAAGCATTTCATATGTTCTCTATAAGAGTGAGGTCAGGGAGTTGGGTTGGCCAATTCAAAACATCTATCATACTTTGCTCTAAGCAACCCTTTACCGTGCGTAAAGTGTTTTTTGAATAATTGTCGTGCTTAAAACGGCACCTGTGTGGCATGTTAACGTCTCTATATGGAATCATGGTAAAAAGAAGTATATTTTTGTTAACATACTATTCCATCCTTGTGTCGATTTTGACTATAGGAGCCACACGATCGCATTCCCTTCACCGTGCTTCATCGTTTTATATGCAAATCGACAAAACTTGGATTCAGATGCGAATCGGCAAAACATGGATTCGTCACGCCAGAGGATATTTTTTCAAAACGGTAAAGGACAAATGAAATCCGATACTGCAAAATCTTTTCTTTCCAAACTTACATAATCGAGGACCCAGAGGTCCTACAGTTCCAAAGTTTTGACTTTTTGACTGAAATGCAAATTTTTTTTTGTTTTAATTTCCAAAAACCATTATATGTGCACTGTTGTTCCGATTCCAAAATAAAATTTGCATTTCAGTTAGTCATTGGACCCTTGGTTCAAAACTTAGGGGCATAGCTTTGACAGGTCAAAGTTATATCTCTACGTTCTGCGTAGTGAATAAGGATGCCCCCACGTGGATTATGGGCGATTGCCTGAGTTCGCAAGACATAACCATGGCATCTCCTGGCCTTATCAACGACGTCATCTCGTTAGGATCGGACAACCTTCCCATAAACAGACCATCTGACTTCATAATCTTAGAACGCCTTGAAAAAAACTACAAGCTTTAGGTTGCGTGTCATCATTAACGCAGCAGCCGAAGAGGCAACACCACAATTTACCGTTACAGTTGTTACCAATCTCGTCCATGGCGAAAGTCATCGATGACGCTGGATCCAGACGAAAGCACTAGATTCCTCAATCTGTCCTTAGCCACTTATTTAGTTCCCGATGCCTGCAGAGTGGTACCGCGTCTGAAGCCAGACCCAAGAAAGGCGAATCAGACTCGCCGATCCCCTTGTTTTCGCCAGTAGGCACGACGCTTAAAGCACTGCTCCTCTACTGCTTGATCGAACACTCTTCATTTTCTGATTATCAGCAAGCAGCACAACAATTGTTTTACACACCATCTTCACACGTAGAAGTCGCGGCCAATTTGAAAATATACGCCTTAAAATGATCAGCCGCACAGTTCACTGCATGGACCGCAGAGTTGCCGTTGTCACTTGATGTGAAAGTCGATGTCCTTAATTTCCGGACTACTTACCCAAAAGCCTTGTGGTCACAGAGGAAGAAAATTCAGACTTGCCAGAATGGCGCCCTGGGAACATCAACATGAGGTCATTACCGTTCGCAGATACAATTTTTTGTTGTTTAAGCAGTATCTGCTTGGATGTCTTAGCAGTAGTCATCTCAACTACCATTACAAGGACAGAATTCTTCCGCCCAGGCTGATATCTGATCAGCCTTCATGATCTAGAAAGAGAAACTATCAGGTAGTTTTGAACGACATTGACGCTGATGAAGTCGCAGCGGCATTATCCAGCTATAACGTGAATGTAGTGCTTGGAGAACATTCCCCGGAGATTTCATCAGAGAAGAAACGCTTTCTCGGCGGACACGCGTTATTTTGGCTCAGCTGAGGTGTGGATGGTGTAGCCGCCTCAATTCGTATTGGACGCAAATTGATCACAACGTCCCGTCCCCAGCTGCACCTCTTCAATTGTCCGACAAAGTTCACTTAGCTAACCCTTAGGTCTCTTTAGACGCATCCATTTCAAATGGCTCAACAGACTTACAATAATATACATTTTGTTGATACAACAACGGATTGGCATCATGATCTACAAGGGAGGACCAGTGCTACAAGCGGAAGTCTCTAGACCATGTCGCCAGTAGCACACTACGAGTATATACAGAACAGCCACAAAGAACAGACATACCAAATTTGAAAATCCGCAATAGCAACAACCAATAGACTACCATATGTTCAGATAATTTTTAGACAACACATCGATATCCTGACCAAGCCACCAGACTCCAGGGAGTGTTATTAAAGGATGTAAATAATATTATCCGAAGCACGTTACAAAAATCAATAAATATTTCTTTTTAACAACAAAACAGCTTATGCATAAGTGTACTTTAAAAAATATCTACAAAAGTTGCATTGTCGTATCACATGTCAAATGACATGATAGTGACGGCTTATTAACATCGCTACAACGTGAAATAACACGTGTGGTAAGTGTCGTCATGGTTTCGAAACCACATATCTTCCAGGTGCATATCATCCGATGACGAACACCATTCACGGTAACTGCTTGGACGACCTCATTTTCAAATGACGGCATGATGACGCCGCCGCCGTTACTCTTTCTGGATTCATCGGCTTTTTAACAATCAATCGTGGATTCGTAATGGCCTAAATGCGCTAACTCTGATTGTTAAAGAAACCACTGTGTACACATTTGGTCGATTAAACTGACCTAAAGACCACGATGTACGCGAAATGCACATTTATTTATACGTCAATTTTCGTAAAAGGCTTAAACAAAACCGCGCTGCTCAATCTCCTTAGTAAAATTTGTCAAACTCTGACAAAAAGAAATGTCAAATTAAGTTGGGCATTTACGTTAAGGTGTGGCTCATAATAACCTTCGTACCACACCAACGACGAAACGCCGTGTCTACGCGACAGTGACTTGTTTGATTTACACCTTCTAGACAGTGAGTTGTTTGATTTACTTCGCTGAATTACTTTTCCTTCCCTCTTTGACAAACAAGAATCAACCTGATCATATTAGCTTGTGGAGTAATTCTTTTTTTAAAAGTAATAACAACAAATGATCGCAACAAATCAAAAAACTAAATGAATGTAACAAAAGGAAAAGCCCGCCATCATTGTGGTGACAACAACATTGTCGTTCTATAAACCGAAACTTTCAAATCATCAACATACGACTGTGTATGAACGAAAGTAAAATGTTCTCGAACTGAAAAAACGGCAGTTGAACAGTCTGACAATATGGTAGTAATTGTGTTTTTCTTCGACAATAATACTTCGCATATGCAAAATCAATACATGCTTCGTATATGTGACAGCGCATAGAGAAAGGGACCTAAAGGTAAAAAAATCAATTTTCATTTTTTTATTTGTTGTAGCCGAATAGTTACTTTTGAATATTTTAGTAACATTTTTGAGCAGCTATACCGGCATTATTTGCTGAGCCGAAAATTATTTTCCCTGACTCGTATAAACCTTAGATTTTATTTGAACCTTTATTGGAACTTTAAAATTATTGAAAATGTTTCTAAATAATTATTATATCGAGCTCGCGAACTAGGATCTTCTTTTTTGCTTTATTTTTCTCTGTTCGATATTTCGTTCCTCTCTGAAGAATATCATCAGGAATCTATAAGTACAAGATATTTTCATTGGAAATACAAAAACAAATGAACATATAAATTACGTAAAAACAAAAAACATTTGTACCCACACTTACAACTAAATTAAACAAAATAACTCCGTAAGGAGTACCTTACTTTCTTGTTAAGAAATTTACTGTTGTACAGAAATGTACTGACCGTCGTTGCTTTGTTGCACTTTTTTCGTTCTTTTTTATTTGTTTTTCTTATAAGACTCATATAACTTTGAGCTGAATTATCAACGTCAGTTTTAAACTTCATTCTCTGCTCATTTGGAGTACTCATAATGTGCAGCATTTCGAGTGTTAATCGTTTGTTGTAGTGGCTTTCACATTGTAATACACTCACTCTCTTACGCTCTGGCTGATGTTTTTCGCTTACATAGTGTGCCACAAGTGCTGTCGTCATATTATTTTTTAGTTTTGTGTCAGATTTGTGTCTGACACATGTGTTTTCAGTCTGTTTTTGGTGGTACCGATGTAGTATTTGTCGCATTGTACCGTTTCGTTACCATTGCATTTTATCCGGTATATTAAGTTCGATTTGTCCATTATTACAGTTTTAGATTTTATGTTTGTAAAAATCTAGTTTAATGTGTTGTTCGTCTTTTGCGCAATTCTGTAGTTAATGTTATCCATGTTCGTCGCAGATTACTATTGAGTGGACTGTATTTTAAAAATGAAACACTAGAAAGTAAATAGTTTCAATATACAGGCATGTCACAGAAATTTTACGAAAACGATTTCGTATTTCCAAATCATAACATTTTACTTTTGCTTCTTCAAAAATTCTTGGGTTTGATGAAATCGAAAAAAATGGAAATAGAATATTTCTATTAAAAATATGGTAGCATTGAAATTAGAAACAGCTGGTTTACCCACCGCCGTCAAAACTTTCGTTGCGTCTCCACACTTTGAATGTAATTGTAATTAAAAAAAAGTAAATAAACAAACAAAAAATCAAAAAATATGCCAATTGTTTCAATTGTAGCTGTGATAGAAGAAGAGAGAAGGGCACAATCTCAAATTAAATTACATCGCCAAAGTCTAAGGGATGCATCGGATCCTTTGTCCCGTCCAAGTGCGAGTGAGTTTGTTTTCTTTGCACCAGATGTTTGCGAACAGAGACTTTTTTTTGATGTTGATGGATGGTACATTGGATGGTACATTGCTCTAGCTCCGGTTCGCCAAAGCTTTTTCCGCCAATGATACCGGCTACACTCTTGTAAAAACCACAAAGTCTGCACATACTTTCTTCGATATCAGTTAATACATACTGTTTGTATTCTCCGCCACCGGTTTTTCCAATTTCCTTTTTGTTGTGGAACATCTTCTTCTTCACAGTTGCCTTCCAATCTGCTCAGTTTTTTTTCCATTCGGAAAGACTTTTAAGGCTGCCACTTATTTATGTGACAAGATCATACAATTTAGCCGATAAGAATTCATTTACATGCCTGTTACTTTATAGATGTTAAAATTATCTACTCAACGTATTTAGTATATTTTTTAATAAAATCAATATTCAGAATTAATTTTGAACAGAATTTGATTTCAATTTAGGGTTTATTTTACTTAAAATATCAATTTCACTTCAAATTTTGTAATGGGTTTTAATCGAATTTTTTTTTTCGTTTTATGTTTTCTGGAGAAGCTAAATACGTTTTGGTTTCAAAAATTTTCGATTTCATTTTCTGTGACATGCCTGATAATAGTTTCGGGTTATTAAAGTGTAGCCGATACAGTTTAATGCGTGACTGTTCAAATCAATAATACAAGTGTTGCAAAACTCTTACAGAGTTGCCTAAATAAGGGCTTACAAATTAGAGTTGTAATAAGAGAGTACAATAAAGGGATAAAATACATGGAGTATGAGTTTGAATTGTATAAAAAAAGGTAGTAACCTGGTTGTTACATTATGAATTTAAATGCAATTGTGATTCAATTTAAATGACAAAAATGAATTAAATAAAAATAATAACGATGTCGTGAACATTCCGTCCCACCTTGAAAGGATCCATTTCAACCATCAAAGAACAGCGGGCGCGTCATGGCACCATTCCTTGGTAGTATTGTAGCTACACGAACAATCCCATCCTTGCCAGGATGCGTTGAAGTTATTCTACCCATTAACCATTGCATTGGAGGTAGGTTTTCGTCCTTTACTAGTACCATGTCGTCGACTTGTAGATTTTGTACTTTATTAAACCATTTAGGTTTCCGTTGAAGTTGACACAAGTACTCCCTGGACCACTTAGTCAAAAATTGTTGCACGAGCCGCTGTATGAACTGCATTCGTCGGTTGATTAGGTTTTCGTCGGGAACGGATGTCATTGGACGAAGGATTAACAAATGAGCAGGCGTCAATGGATCCATGTCTTCGAATTTTAAGCATAGCGGTCTAGAATTCAAGCAGCATTCGATCTGGCAAAGCAATATTGTTCAACTCTTTATATGTAGTAGCAGATGCACCTAATACGCGTCTTAGATGGAACTACTGACTTCACGCCTGCTTCCCAGGTTCCTCCGAAATTTGGTGCCGATGGAGGTATGAAATGCCACTGAACCAAGAAGGTTCGACATTTCATTGAAGATGGCAAGATGTGTAGCGGACAGGAACTCATATAATTCCTTCAATTCTTCGTTACATCCAACATAGTTGCTGCCGTTGTCAGTATGAAGGTGTGAAGGTTTACCACGTCTAGATATGAATCTTCGAAGCGATGCCAAAAAAGCTGCGGTTGAAAGTTCGTCACCGCTTCCAAATGAACTGCTTTTATGTTTAATGAAAGCAGTTCATTTGGAACTGCTTTCGAAATCAATTCCAACATGTACGAATGTGGAACCTGATTGCACACGATAACTTGGTAGGTCGCCCATACGTTGCTTTTGTCTGTAACGCATGCATGTTGTATATTTGTATACAGTTCGTTTAATCAATTGATTGACTTCTGGAATCCAGTATCTTAGGCTTAACAGATACTGCAATTGTCTCGTGCCAGCATGTAAATAATTGATGTAATGTTCTACCAACAGTTGTGTGAATTGCTCATTTTATGTAAGATAAGCGGTTGTTTTTAATCATAATTTATATTTACGTTTCAAAGGCGGCCCCCAACGCGTAGTCTGTCATTATCATCAAGAAACGGTGTAAGGCCAGCCAATTTATGTTATGTTGAGAGTGATCTATCTGAACGTAATGTCCGGATTTCTATTCCGAACGACAGTTGTTGTGACTTCTTCACCAAGACTTGGGGAGCAACACTAAGCTCGGCAGTGGTCATGAAGCCATGTTGTCTGTTGTATTTAAGTCTGCAATTTTTAATAAAACGAAGAATTAACGCAGTAATTCGAAGAAGTTTCTTGAAGTCAGAGTAACGGTCGAATATATCGATTTCCCCACACAAAGCAACCGTTGCAATAACCTTGCGTTCTTCGAGATCTACTTCGTCAGAGACGATAATCGATGACTGAGTTTGGCCTGAATGATTTTTTAGAATTTGGAGCCCTTGCCACCACAGCATGTTGCTTATTACTGTAGATGAAATACCTCGTGTAGCCAGGTCTGGGGGGTTTTGCTTTGATGGAATATGACGCCATTGACAAGCAGGTATATTACTTATATTAATGATGAACGACGTACGATTTGCATGAATGTCTTCCATCGCCTAGGATGATCGATGATCCATGTTAACACCACAGTAGTCAGTTCAGCCAAATGTTGCAACGTTTTCAAGTTGTAAAACTGAATAAAAGTCATTCTAAAAGGTTGGTCCAACCATAACATGACCATTTAATGAAAGTGTGTTTGAGCTTTTGCATGACGCATCAAAAACGACGCGTAACTTTGCTGTTGTACTTGATGGTTTCAACACACCATGTTGAGGCATGTAATACTCTGGATCAGTATCACAAGATGCAGCTTACATATGACTAAGGCTCTTGTATTCAGCTAGAAAGTTGTGATACTCAACTTTACGGTCTGCTTCCCTTGAGATTTTGCGTTCCATAGATTCCATCTCTTCCTCCGGACTTAGAAATCTTTCCGGAAGTACACACTCCTCTGTTTTCCAAAATCGCTGTAGCTGCTCCTCTAAATCGTTAGAAACGTGGGCGGTAAATGTTGACAGTTCTTGTTGTGCATTCACGCTGCCCACGATTACCCAGCCAAATATAGTACTAATAGCAGTGGGAGATCCTGATGGATGCGCTATTCTTTCATCCAGTATGTCATGTGCGCCTTAAAGGGTTATTAGCGTTTGCGCAAACATAACAAAAAGCGCAAACAATGTGTTTCACTTCGCAGCACTCTTCGAACAGTTGTAGAGGAGTAAACAAAAAAATGAAGAAAAAGAAAGAAAAAAACTTAAAATTAGGAAGAGGGAGAGCCCGAAATTTTTTAGAAAAAATTGAAACTTCCTCTTTTTCCTTCTCTTTGATTTTGAATCCTGAGACGAAATGTTGGTCTGCCGAGGAGAGGCGTAACGTTTGGTTGAATTGCCTTTAAAACAAATAAAAAAGACAGTGAGCTAAAATACAAATAAACAACAAAAGTGCAAAAAAGCGACGACACTTGTCGACAAACAAATATATTTTTTAATAAAAACAAGTCGTTGTGATTGCGAAATAGTTTTACAAAAAAAAAAAACATAAAAATACTAAAAGCTTAAAACATCATTCCGCCATTTTCCGCCACCAACTGGGATTAGTCCACCGAGGGAGCAGCGGATCTCACAGCGCCAAGCCTGGTAGCTGTAGTATCCGCCGACAACCATACGTGACAATAAAACCTGAAAACGAAGTGAACAAAATAATTTAGTTTTTTTTGAAAAGTGCGCGCTAGTACCGATAGCGTTGAGCACAAGCCTAGGAAAATCACACGAAAGGCAGGGCTTTTGCCCAAAATTCCACCTATATTTCTTTTCCACAGAAGGCACCTTTTTTATCTGAAAAAGAACATAAATTGTAAATGAATATACCGGACAAAACGGACGACAAGGTTACCGAATACTAACTTGAAACAATACAGCTTACTGTGGATACCGCCCATACCGTACACACACCAGCACCAGTTCAAAACCAGGCGGCCATCCGGTTAAAATTTCTGCCACCAGCAGTTGTTCCAGGGGTGTCATCACGAGTCTAAAATTAGAGAAGAAAATATTTTACTATTTTTCTAAAATTTCTCTTGTGAAATTCCAAATTACATTGTCTTCATTTTTGTATTCGAAAGAAGAATTACATTTGTTCGAATATGCGTTAATAAGTTTGCGTTAAATTTTTTGAATATTAACGAAAATGTTATAATAAATGGATCCTTTTGTAAAGCCAAATTATGAAAAACTATTTAATATGAGCTTCTAGTTTATAAAAGGCAAGGGGTAGCAGGGAAAGGCAAGGGGTAAGTAGAGGTATTGGAGATGGGATACCTCAGAAATTATTGGAGGTATCACGGTGGAGTTTGGTTTCCGACTCCAAGAGGGAGGGTAATTTCCTTGACATAACAGCCGCCAAGATGTTGAGTGTTCGTGGTGGTTGTAGTGAGTGCATACTTCAGTGTTGATTTTCATTACCTTTGTGTCTTGCTTCGGTTCCGTGTCTTTCGTGGTGTCCCCTGTGTGTTTTATATCAATTTAAGCCTGGTATGATTATGTGTTTATTGTACCTGTCTTCATGTCCCAATTGCTAAACGCCAGCACACCAGCAAAGGCCGACAATCTGGCAAAATAAATATTTTGTTTGGAGTAAGATCCCAAATAACCAGAGGCAGCTACTACAAGTATACAATGAAAAATAAACATCAGCTCCTAGAATCACGTCAATACGATTCTTCATGTTGTATCCGGGATCCGCGAGTTCAATCTTAGTAAAGAAGTTTAATTGGTAACTACTTATTGTTTAATTTGGAATATACTGGGTAAGGTTGGACAGGCAGAGGGATGAAACCATGATTGTCCTTTTAGTATGTTTTGCATATACTTATATTTCTATCTGAAGCTTTCCTCTAGTATAGTTTGGGCTATTGCTACCAACACCGTACAGTAAGGTCTTATCATGAATTCGAGTCAGTCCCAAACGCTGAACACAAGATTCCGAAATGAGCGGTGACTGTGCTCCAGAATCAATAAGAGCCCTGCAAGTCTGCAAAGATGGTTCTTGAAGATGTTATCTATTGCACATGATTTAATAATCCCAAAAAGGTCGTCCACGTATTTTGTCAGTATTCTAGACCTAATATCACAGTTCTGTATAACACATTCCAACAGCTCCTGGTGAAGCCGATGATCCGATAGATTTGAAATACCTGTTTTCGCTTATGCAAATTTTAGTATTTTCATGAATAAATCTTTCGTCATAGTTGTATAATTTGATATTCTCGTCCATTTTTTCTCTATTATATTTAAAGCTAAATCTACCGGTATGTTTGGGAAAAGTGAAACTACGCCAAAAGAAATCATCATCTTGTCATTTTCTATCACAGAATCCTTTACACTTTCTCTAAATTGCACTGAATTTTTTATGCTGTCCTTGGTGTATTCCGTTAATTTGTTTAATATTTGTGTAATGTACTTAAAAAGGTTTAAAGAAGGTGCATATTGGTCTCAAGAGATAGTCTTCCTTGTGGACCTTCGGGAGGCTATATACTCTTGGTGCAACCGCCGTTTCTGCCCTCTTTGAATAAAAACAGTTTGAATGATAATTTAGATCCTGGACCTAAACATCAACAAGATCTTGTTGTGCAAATATTAAAGTGGAGATTCTACAAATACGTTTTTAACGCAGACGTTACTCCAATATACCGCCAAATTGCTGGACCAAACCTCATCAAATACCAAAAAACCCTACCTTTCTTACCATTCACACATTTCTTCAAATTGCGGAAGACGTGAAGACTCGAACCCTTTTGTCTCAAAGATTATCCAAAAAAACTCGAATATTTAAGATGTCCCAGCCGGTGGTCACACTATCCATAAAGCAGTTAAATATCGGAGGAAAATTATTTTGGCGTTGAATCAAGCCGGCTCCAAGTAAGCAAATTGAGCTCAAATAACACTTCCGTGATGAAATATCTCAGTTAATAACATTCATTTACTTCTTCAACAATTGAAGAAAAACAATCTTGCAAAAAACGAGGGTTTTTTTAAACCGTAGTCATGTTTGTTGACCCATGCAGATGGCTGGCACGATTATAGACATTGCAAAACTGATTATGCAGGAAGCCTGGTTACATAAAATTAATTGAGGCGCCATTTTAAAGCCTATTACTTAACTGAATTTGCACAGCATTGTAAAGAATTGCCCTTCATTCGAAACATTTCAGGTTCTTCCTTTTATTCGATACCAATCATCTTCCCTCGTAGAAATCCATGGTTTGTGCGCCGCATCGGAGGGTTCTCATATAGCCGCCCTCTACATTAGTGTTCAATTAACAATTAAATCGACCTATTCTGCACTTCTGGTTGCTAAAACTCGTGTTTCACCTATCAAAAAGTTATCTTTACCTAGACTCGAACACAGCACACATAAATGGTATTGATAAGTCGCCCACACCAACTACGAAACGCCGCGTCTACTAGACGGTGTTGTGTTTGCTTTACTTCGTTGACTTACTTTTACTTCCCTCTGTGACAAACAACAACAAACTTTTTTTTATAAATGCTTTGTATGAATTATTGAATCTGCTACAAAGAAGCCTCCGAAGGAGCCTACGAATCTAAAGTATAATTCAATAATGAATGCTAGTATGGATTTCTTGTTATGTGGATCTCTGCTAATTGGCAGGAATTTAAATTATTTTGGTCAAAATAGTTTATAACTGGTATGGATAACATGTCTGAGTATTTTAAACCTGGTTTGGCTTAAACCTCGTAATAAAGGGCCAGACCCTTACAGTCATTTACAGAGTGTTCGCGACATCATGTAGATGGAAGAACTCAAGTTATGTATGTATAACGGATAACTCTAAAATAGCAGAGTGGACGACGTAATTTAGGTTTTGTAGGTTTTTCGTTTTGGCTGTTTTAAGGATCACGTATGAGAGCATTTAAGCCACTTGACGTAGAATAAAGGATTCTACACAGTCTTTTTTGAATGTTCATATGCGATTGATATTGACTGTTTTAAAGATCACGTATAAGAGCATTTAAGCCACGTGACGTAGAAAAAAGAGTTTTATACAGTCTTTCGGGCGCGTGTGTTCGTGATTAGTGTTACGGATGAAGCACAAGTGTAGATTAGAAAACACGGCGTTCGTTTCTCCGAAGTCGTAAAGAGCTTGGACTGCACAATAATTGTCTAGCATGTATGTTATCATTACGTTCGAGCTTCTCTTTGTACTTTATATTGATTTTTTGAATTGCCTCTTTAATGAGAGGTATTTTTAAGTCTCGGTGGATGTTTTCATTCCTCATATACCAAGGGGCACCGGTAATGAGCCGTGATGTCTTCGATTGGACTCTTTGGATTTTGTCGAGATTGCTCGAGCTTGCTTTGCCCCATAGCTGGGCACCGTATAACCAGATAGGTTTGATTGCACAGTTCTATAGCAGGACCTTATATTCAAGGCTTAGTTTTGAGTTCGCGTTTAGGAGCCAGTGAAGTTGATGGACCTTAAGTTTCAGTTAAGTTTTCTTGGTTTCGATATGACTTCTCCAGGTGAGTCGGAGATCCAGGTAGATTCCAAGGTATGTTACATGATCAGACTGAGAAAAAGGGATATTGTTTAGTTTCAATGTCGGACAAGTGCTAAAATTCAGTTGAAAGAGGCATTTAGCCTCATTGACTTTTATTCTCCAATCAGAGAGCCAAGATTCTACTCGTCTGAGATGTACACCTAGATTCTTAGATGCAATATCCTGCTTTTAATATGCGGCCATTATAGCGTTATCGTCGGCAAAAGTGGATGTTAGCACGTTTGGGCTGGTAGGGATATCTGCGGTAAACAGAAGGTAAAGGCTAGGCCCCAGGACGCTTCCTTGGGGCACACCTGCTAGTATTTCGCGGTCATCGGTGACGTGTTGCCCACATTTGACTCTGAATCTGCGGTTTTCTAAGTAAGACTCAAGAATTCGATGCGTATATGCCGGTAAGTATTTGCAGATTTTGTAGGTCAAGCCAAAGTGCCAGACTTTGTCAAATGCTTGAGCAACATCCAGGAATACGGCGCAGCAATATTCTCGCCGTTCAAATGATTTTTCAATTGCTTGGGTCATGCGGTTTACTTGTTCGATAGTGCTGTGACCTTCGTGGAATCCAAACTGATGGTCTGGTATTATGTTATTTGACACGAGGAACGGTTTTATTTTCGATAAAAGAACTTTTCCAAATAGTTTGGATAAGCAGGGAAGCAAACTGATCGGCCTGTATGAGGAAGGTATTGATTTGTCCTTTTCTGGCTATAAAATCATTTGAATTAGAGAAATTTTCCACACTTTAGGAAAGTAACCGTGTCTCAAAATAGAGTTAAATAATTTTGCCAGGAATTAATAATACAAGTGTTGCAAAACTCTTACAGAATTGCCTAAATAAGGGCTTACAAATTGTTGATTTGTAATACGAGAGTACAATAAAGGGATAAAATACATGGAGTATGAGTTTGAATTGTATAAAAAAAGGTAGTAACCTGGTTGTTACATTATGCATTTAAATGCAATTGTGATTCAATTTAAATGACAAAAATGAATTAAATTAAAATAATAACGATGTCGTGGACATTCCGGCCTACCTTGAAAGGATCCATTTCAATCATCAAAGAACAGCGGGCGCTTCATGGCACCATTCCTTGGTAGTATTGTAGCTACACGAACAATCCCATCCTTGCCAGGATGCGTTGAAGTTATTCTACCCATTAACAATTGCATTGGAGGTAGGTTTTCGTCCTTTACTAGTACCATGTCGTCGGCTTGTAGATTTTGTACTTTATTAAACCATTTAGGTTTCTGTTGAAGTTGACACAAGTACTCCCTGGACCACTTAGTCAAAAATTGTTGCACGAGCCGCTGTATGAACTGCATTTGTCGGTTGATTAGGTTTTCGTCGGGAACGGAAGTCATTGGACGAAGAATAAAAAATGTGCAGGCGTCAATGGATCCATGTCAATTTCGAATTTTAAGAATAGCGGTCTAGAATTCAAGCAGCATTCGATCTGGCAAAGCAATATTGTTCAACTCTTTATATGTAGTAGCAGATGCACCTAATACGCGTCTTAGATGGAACTACTGACTTCACGCCTGCTTCCCAGGTTCCTCCGAAATTTGGTGCCGATGGAGGTATGAAATGCCACTGAACCAAGAAGGTTCGACATTTCATTGAAGATGGCAGGATGTGTAGCGGACAGGAACTCATATAATTCCTTCAATTCTTTGTTACAGCCAACATAGTTGCTGCCGTTGTCAGTATGAAGGTGTGAAGGTTTACCACGTCTAGATATGAATCTTCGAAGCGATGCCAAAAAAGCTGCGGTTGAAAGTTCATCAAGAAACGGTGTAAGGCCAGCCAATTTATGTTATGTTGAGAGTGATCTATCTGAACGTAATGTCCGGATTTCTATTCCGAACGACAGTTGTTGTGACTTCTTCACCAAGACTTGGAGAGCAACACTAAGCTCGGCAGTGGTAATGAAGCCATGTTGTCTGTTGTATTTAAGTCTGCAATTTTTAATAAAACGAAGAATTAACGCAGTAATTCGAAGAAGTTTCTTGAAGTCAGAGTAACGGTAGAATATATCGATTTCCCCACACAAAGCAACTGTTGCAATAACCTCGCGTTCTTCGAGATCTACTTCGTCAGAGACGATTATCGATGACTGAGGTTGGCCTGAATGATTTTGTAGAATTTGGGGCCCTTGCCACCACAGCATGTTGCTCATTACTTCTGTAGATGAAATACCTCGTGTAGCCAGGTCTGCGGGGTTTTGCTTTGATGGAATATGACGCCATTGAAAAGCAGGTATATTACTTATATTAATGATGAACGACGTACGATTTGCATGAATGTCTTCCATCGCCTAGGATGATCGATGATCCATGTTAACACCACAGTAGAGTCAGTTCAGCCAAATGTTGCAACGTGTTCAAGTTGTAAAACTGAATAAATGTCATTCTGATAGGTTGGTCCAACCATAACATGACCATTTAATGAAAGTGTGTTTGAGATTTTGCATAACGCATCAGAAACGACGCGTAACTTTGCCTTTGTACTTGATGGTTTCATCACACCATGTTGAGGCATGTAATACTCTGGATCAGTATCACAAGAAGCAGCTTACATATGACTAAGGCTCTTGTATTCAGCTAGAAAGTTGTGATACTCAACTTTACGGTCTGCTTCCCTTGAGATTTTGCGTTCCATAGATTCCAGTCTTCTCATTGCTGCATTTTTCGATTCGCCAAGTTAAAATGATTCTGTCCTGAACGGTTGTCGGACCACATACCTTCTACCCGACTGTCTTTGCGTATGATTATTAAATTGTTGTTCTGCCATCTCTTCCTCCGGACTTAGAAATCTTTCCGGAAGTGCACACTCCTCTGTTTCCCAAAATCGCTGTAGCTGCTCCTCTAAATCGTTAGGAACGTGGGCGGCAAATGTTGACAGTTCTTGTTGTGCATTCACGCTGCCCACGATTACCCAGCCAAATATAGTACTAATAGCAGTGGGAGATCCTGATGAATGCGCTATTCTTTCATCCAGTATGTCATGTGCGCCTTAAAGGGTTATTAGCGTTTTCGCAAACATAACAAAAAGCGCAAACAATGTGTTTCACTTGGCAGCACTCGTCGAACAGTTGTAGAGGAGTAAACAAAAAAATGAAGAAAAAGAAAGAAAAAAACTTTAAATTAGGAAGAGGGAGAGCCCGAAATTTATTAGAAAAAATTGAAACTTCCTCTTTTTCCTTCTCTTTGATTTTGAATCCTGAGACGAAAGGTTGTTCTGGCGAGGAGAGGCGTAACGTTTGGTTGAATTACCTTTAAAACAAATAAAAAAGACAGTGAGCTAAAATACAAATAAACAACAAAAGTCCAAAAAGCGACGACACTTGTCGACAAACAAATATATTTTTTAATAAAAACAAGACATTGTGATTGCTTAATAGTTTTACAAAAAAAAACATAAAAATACTAAAAGCTTAAAACATCATTCCGCCATTTTCCGCCACCAACTGGGACTAATCCACCGAGGGAGCAGCGGATCTCACAGCGCCAAGCCTGGTAGCTGCTAGGTAGTATCCGCCGACAACCATACGTGACAATAAAACCTGAAAACGAAGTGAACAAAATAATTTATTTTTTTTTTGATAAAAGAAATAGGAGAATAGTAAAAGAAATATCGGTGTAGGAAATGTTGTTAACATACCTTTTGAAAATAGAAAAGTGCGCGTTAGTACCGTTGAGCTCAAGCCTAGGGAAATCACACGAAAGGCAGGGCATTTGCCCAAAATTCCATCCCTATTTCTTTTCCACAGAAGGGTCCTTTTTTTATCTGAAAAAGAACATAAATTGTAAATACCGGACAAAACGGACGATGAGGTTACCGAATACTAACTTGAAACAATACAGCTTACTGTGGATACCACCCATACCGTACACACACCAGCACCAGTTCAAAACCAGGCGGCCACCCGGTTAAAATTTCTGCCACCAGCAGTTGTTCCAGGGGTGTCATCACGAGTCTAAAATTAGAGAAGAAAATATTTTACTATTTTTCTAAAATTTCTCTTGTGAAATTCCAAATTACATTGTCTTCATTTTTGTATTCGAAAGAAGAATTAAATTTGTTCGAATATGCGTTAATAAGTTTGCGTTAAATTTTTTGAATATTAACGAAAATGTTTAGCTCGTTTGTTTTATTTCGGTCTGTTGCTTTTACACATTGAACAGGGATTAAACCGGCTCAAGACCTCTTGCTTCTATATTAAAATAGAAGACAAGTTTTTAACAAAATGGCAAAGTGACATTGATTTTCGTGGCTGCACACTACTTTTATCATGATTTCGGGTCCGTGACAACCCTCTTCAGAAAGCCTTGCTGCAATTGTTGAAAGTAAAACCGAACTCTATAAGGCCAGGCTCTCCACAAACGAATGAGAACTACTGTTGTAAACCTTACTTTTCAAGTTTTCTTCACACAATTGCCCACGAAAATACAACTCACTCTTGAAGAAAACTTGAAAAGTAAGGTTTACAACAGTAGTTCTCATTCGTTTGTGGAGAGCCTGGCCTTATAGAGTTCGGTTTTACTTTCAACAATTGCAGCAAGGATTTCTGAAGAGGGTTGTCACGGACCCGAAATCATGATAAAAGTAGTGTGCAGCCACGAAAATCAATGTCACTTTGCCATTAACGAAAATGTTATAATAAATGGATCCTTTTGTAAAGCCAAATTATGAAAAACTATTTAATATGAGCTTCTAGTTCATAAAAGGCAAGGGGTAGCAGGGAAAGGCAAGGGGTAAGTAGAGGTATTGGAGATGGGATACCTCAGAAATTATTGGAGGTATCACGGTGAAGTTTGGTTTCCGACTCCAAGAGGGAGGGTAATTTCCTTGACATAACAGCCGCCAAGATGTTGAGTGTTCGTGGTGGTTGTAGTGAGTGCATACTTCAGTGTTGATTTTCATTACCTTTGTGTCTTGCTTCGGTTCCGTGTCTTTCGTGGTGTCCCCTGTGTGTTTTATATCAATTTAAGCCTGGTATGATTATGTGTTTATTGTACCTGTCTTCATGTCCCAATTGCTAAACGCCAGCACACCAGCAAAGGCCGACAATCTGGCAAAATAAATATTTTGTTTGGAGTAAGATCCCAAATAACCAGAGGCAGCTACTACAAGTATACAATGAAAAGTAAACATCAGCTCCTAGAATCACGTCAATACGATTCTTCATGTTGTATCCGGGATCCGCGAGTTCAATCTTAGTAAAGAAGTTTAATTGGTAACTACTTATTGTTTAATTTGGAATATACTGGGTAAGGTTGGACAGGCAGAGGGATGAAACCATGATTGTCCTTTTAGTATGTTTTGCATATACTTATATTTCTATCTGAAGCTTTCCTCTAGTATAGTTTGGGCTATTGCTACCAACACCGTACAGTAAGGTCTTATCATGAATTCGAGTCAGTCCCAAACGCTGAACGCAAGATTCCGAAATGAGCGGTGACTGTGCTCCAGAATCAATAAGAGCCCTGCATGTGTTATCTATTGCACATGATTTAATAATCCCAAAAAGGTCGTCCACGTATTTTGTCAGTATTCTAGACCTAATATCACAGTTCTGCATAACACATTCCAACAGCTCCTGGTGAAGCCGATGATCCGATAGGTAGTCCTCTTTTTTATTGGTGGATTTTATCTTTGTATTTGAAATACCTGTTTTCGCTTATGCAAAATTTTAGTATTTTCATGAATAAATCTTTCGTCATAGTTGTATAATTTGATATTCTCGTCCATTTTTTCTCTATTATATTTAAAGCTAAATCTACCGGTATGTTTGGGAAAAGTGAAACTACGCCAAAAGAAATCATCATCTTGTCATTTTCTATCACAGAATCCTTTACACTTTCTCTAAATTGCACTGAATTTTTGATGATGTCTTTGGTGTATTCCGTTAATTTGTTTAATATTTGTGTAATGTACTTAAAAAGGTTTAAAGAAGGTGCATATTGGTCTCAAGAGATAGTCTTCCTTGTGGACCTTCGGGAGGCTATATACTCTTGGTGCAACCGCCAAGAAGACTGCGGAAGACTCGAACCCTTTTGTCTCAAAGATTATCCAACAAAACTCGAATATTTAAGATGTCCCAGCCGGTGGTCACACTATCCATAAAGCAGTTAAATATCGGAGGAAAATTATTTTGGCGTTGAATCAAGCCGACTCCAAGTAAGCAAATTGAGCTCAAATAACACTTCCGTGATGAAATATCTCAGTTAATAACATTCATTTACTTCTTCAACAATTGAAAAAAAAAACAATCTTGCAAAAAACGAGGGGTTTTTTAAACCATAGTCATGTTTGTTGACCCATGCAGATGGCTGGCACGATTATAGACATTGCAAAACAGATTACATAAAATTAATTGGGGCGCCATTTTAAAGCCTATTACTTAACTGAATTTGCACAGCATTGTAAAGAATTGCCCTTCATTCGAAACATTTCAGGTTCTTCCTTTTATTCGATACCAATCATCTTCCCTCGTAGAAATCCATGGTTTGTGCGCCGCATCGGAGGGTTCTCATATAGCCGCCCTCTACATTAGTGTTCAATTAACAATTAAATCGACCTATTCTGCACTTCTGGTTGCTAAAACTCGTGTTTCACCTATCAAAAAGTTATCTTTACCTAGACTCGAGCACACGGCAGCACACATAAATGGTATTGATAAGTCGCCCACACCAACTACGAAACGCCGCGTCTACTATACGGTGATGTGTTTGCTTTACTTCGTTGACTTACTTTTACTTCCCTCTGTGACAAACAACAACAAACTTTTTTTTATAAATGCTTTATATGAATTATTGAATCTGCTCCAAAGGAGCCTAACAATAAGTATACGAATCTTAAGTATAATTCAATAATGAATGCTAGTATGGATTTCTTGTTATGTGGATCTCTGCTAATTGGCAGGAATTTAAATTATTTTGGTCAAAATGGTATGGATCACATGTCTGAGAATTTTAAACCTGGTTTGGCTTAAACCTCGTAATAAGGGCCAGTCCCCTACAGTCATTTACAGAGTGTTTGCGACATTATGTAGATTGAAGAACTCAAGTTATGTATGTATAACGGATAACTCTAAAATAGCAGAGTGGACGACGTAATTTAGGTTTTGTAGGTTTTTCGTTTTGACTGTTTTAAGGATCACGTATGAGAGCATTTAAGCCACTTGACGTAGAATAAAGGATTCTACACAGTCTTTTTTGAGTGTTCGTATGCGATTGATATTGACTGTTTTAAAGATCACGTATAAGAGCCTTTAAGCCACGTGACGTAGAAAAAAGAATTTTATACAGTCTTTCGGGCGCGTGTGTTCGTGATTAGTGCACAAGTGTAGATTAGAAAACACGGCGTTCGTTTCTCCGAAGTCGTAAAGAGCTTGGACTGCACAATAATTGTCTAGAAAGTATGTTATCATGACGTTCGAGCTTCTTTTGTGCTTTATATTGATTTTTTGAATTGCCTCTTTAACGAGAGGTATGATGGATGTTTTCATTCCTCATATACCAAGGGGCACCGGTAATGAGCCGTGATGTCTTCGATTGGACTCTTTGGATTTTGTCGAGATTGCTCGAGCTTTGCCCCATAGCTGGGCACCATATAACCAGATAGGTCTGATTGCACAGTTCTATAGCAGGACCTTATATGAATTCAAGGCTTAGTTTTGAGTTCGCGTTTAGGAGCCAGTGAAGTTGATGGACCTTAAGTTTCAGTTGAGTTTTCTTGGCTTCGATATGACTTCTCCAGGTGAGTCGGAGATCCAGGTAGATTCCAAAGTATGTTACATGATCAGATTGAGAAAAAGGGATATTGTTTAGTTTCAATGTCGGACAAGTGCTAAAATTCAGTTGAAAGTTACCTGTGTGCATTTAGCCTCATTGACTTTTATTCTTCAATCAGAGAGCCAAGATTCTACTCGTCTGAGATGTACACCTAGATTCTTAGATGCATTATCCTGCATTTAATGTGCGGCCATTATAGCGGTATCGTCGGCAAAAGTGGATGTTAGCACGTTTGGGCTGGTAGGGATATCTGCGGTAAACAAAAGGTAAAGGCTAGGCCCCAGGACGCTTCCGTGGGGCACACCTGCTAGTATTTCGCGGTCATCGGTGACGTGTTGCCCACATTTGACTCTGAATCTGTGGTTTTCTAAGTAAGACTCAAGAATTCGATGCGTATATGCCGGTAAGTATTTGCAGATTTTGTAGGTCAAGCCAAAGTGCCAGACTTTGTCAAATGCTTGAGCAACATCCAGGAATACGGCGCAGCAATATTCTCGCCGTTCAAATGATTTTTCAATTGCTTGGGTCAGACGGTTTACTTGTTCGATAGTGCTGTGACCTTCGTGGAATCCAAACTGATGGTCTGGTATTATGTTATTTGACACGAGGAATGGTTTTATTTTCGATAAAAGAACTTTTTTGGATAAGCAGGGAAGCAAACTGATCAGCCTGTATGAGGAAGGTATTGATTTGTCCTTTTCTGGATATAAAATCATTTGAATTAGAGAAATTTTCTACACTTTAGGAAAGTAACCGTGTCTCAAAATAGAGTTAAAAAATTTTCCAGGAACTTCACAGCAATATAGGGAAGTTCCAAGATCATTTTAGGCGTGATAAGATCATATCCAGGTGCTTTACCTGGATTCACGGTTTCTTTAATGACATTCAGAACTTCATTTGCGTTAGTAAACAATGGAATTACGGCAGACATTTTATCATCAGGTGGAAGAAGGTCGCTACTTGCAGGATTTGGGCGAAATACATACTAGTATTTCTTAATGTTTTCCATAATGAGAACTTGGTTGAAGCTGTCGGAGTTAAACTTGCAATGAAACTACATGCTGTCTACTGTCTTCATTTCTAAGTGCGCTTTGCAACCTTTTAGTAGCTTCAGTCAGCCTTAGTCGGGCCGCTCGTGACCTATTTCGCTGTCATTCGCGACGGAACCTCCTTTTTTCACTTACAATGTGCTCTATTTCCCGATTAGTGTATGTATTTAAACTATTTGTCGCTTTTATTTGTCTGTGTGTATCGTGAATGGCCGCCTGTTCCAGGATCACGTTCAAGTTGGATACGTTGTTATCGATCTCTTCCGCGTTAGAAATTAGATGATTCGAATCTAAATGACTGCTAATGTACTTCCTGTATTTTAACCAGTTAGTTGTTTATGACGTAAGCCTTAGTGGGTCGTCTACAAGTACTGTCTTCTCGTGAAGAAGAAATATAACTGTCGAGTGGTCTGACGATAAGTCATGGCAGGTAGTAGCAGATAAGTTAGACTTACTAACTCCTCTTATTATACCGAAGTCTATCAAGTCAGGCTTTTTGTTAATATCAGAAGGCCAATATGTAGGTTGACTGGGAGATATAATTGATTTTGCCGTCGCATTAGACATTTATAGAGCTGGTCTCCCCTAGGGTTTGCTAAGCGGGATCCCCAGTGTGTATGTTTGGCATTGTAGTCACCAGCAGCAATAAAGTTGCGTCCGAGACCATTGAAAAAGTTCAGAAGTATATCTTCTGATGTCGCGAACCGCGGGGAGAAATATATTGCTAAAATGGTAAGAAAACTACCTTGAATCTGGATACGAATTGTTGTCGCTTGAAGGTAGTTTTGTGAGACTCATTCAGCGACTTTATGTTACATTCGTTTTCGTATTAGGATACCAGTGCCCCCATGAGTCTTACGTGATCATATTAATTTGTAAAGTAATTCCTTTTTCAAAAACATCGAACATTATGGTTGGACCACCCTTTATATACAGAGGACAAATCTGTAAGAACCAATTAATAAAACACACAAAACAAAAAATCACAAGGAATACGGGCATATCAACAAAGCCGATACCCCCATACTATTGCGTGGCTGGTAATTAATCTAACATTTTTCCTACGACCCTGTATCTTGATTTATTTATAATTGCTATATTATTCAAATTTTTGTCGAAATTTGCAATTTTACATCCTTGCGATACTTTTGAGCTGATGCTTTATGACCTACAGGATATTCGGTTGACGCCAGCACATTATCATGAAAATTATGCGATCACTGAAAAAAAATTTTCTTAATGGTTTTTGTCCATTTTTTTGCCGATAAGAAGGAAAATTGCTGCATGATAAAAAGAAAATAATTTATCAAATGTGGCTGTACTTTTCCGAGCGGTGAATTTGTCCCGAATACAAAGCACTACTGGAATTTATTTCTGCTGCCGACCAGCTTTATTTGTTGTAGCCGAATAGTTATTTTTGAACATTTTAGTAACATTATTGAGCAGCTATACCGGCATTATTTGCTGAGCCGAAAAATACTCGTATAAACCTTAGATTTTATTTGACCCTTTATTGGAACTTTAAAATTATTGAAAATGTTTGTTGAAAATGTTTCTAAATAATTATTATATAGAGCTCGAGACCTAGGTTCTTATTTTTTGTTGTATTTTTCTTTATTTGATATTTCGTTCCTCTCTGAAGAATATCATCAGGAATCTAAAGATATTTTCATTGGAAATACAAAAACAAATGAACATGTAAATTTCGTAAAAACACAATCGTGAATTTAATTTGGTGATTAAAACTATTGAGATTCGTCAAGATGTTATCTATTGCACATGATTTAATAATCCCAAAAAAGTCGTCCACGTATTTTGACAGTATTCTAGGCCTAATATCACAGTTCTGAATAACACTTTCCAACAGCTCCTCCATCACGATATCGGCAACAATTGGTGAAGCCGATGATCCCATAGGTAGTCCTCTTTTTTTGGTAGATTTTATCTTTGTATTTGAAATACCTGTTTTCGCTTATGCAAAATTTTAGTATTTTCATGAATAAATTCTTCGTCATAGTTGTATAATTTGATATTCTGGTCCATTATTTCTCTATTATATTTAAAGCTAAATCTACCGTTATGTTTGGGAAAAGTGAAATTACGCTAAAAGAAATCATCATCTCGTCATTTTCTATCACAGAATTTTTTACACTTTCTCTAAATTGCACTGAGTTTTTGATGTTGTATTTTGAGTCTTCCGTTAATTTGTTTAATATTTGTATTTGCACTGTACTTACAAAGGTTTGAAGAAGGTGCATATTGGTCTCAAGGGATATCGTTCCTTGTGGACCTTCGGAAGGCCATATACTCTTGGTGCAACCGCCGTTTCTGTTTTCATACTCTGTTTATCCCTTAAGTTGATAACGTTTTCTGCGAACATCCGGTCGACTAGCTCGTTTTTTAAGTGCATTCGTCGGGTCTTTGTTGATTTTTCTGTACACCATTATGTCACTTACAATTATTCCCATTCGTTGCTCATAGTTGGTTAATTTTTATTTATTCAAGTAGCTTTCAATCATATTCGTAAATTTGTTCCGCGAGGCTTCTAGCTCTTCTCGTTCTGTTAGTGTCTTGATACACTCTTCGCCAGTCGCAATGTATGTTATTGGGAGAGGAACGAAATATCGAATAAAGAAAAATATAACAAGAAATAAAAAACCTTGGCCTCGAGCTCGATATAATAATTATTTAGGAAATTATTCCCATTCGTTGCTCATAGTTGGTTAATTTTTATTTATTCAAGTAGCTTTCAATCATATTCGTAAATTTGTTCCGCGAGGCTTCTAGCTCTTCTCGTTCTGTTAGTGTCTTGATACACTCTTCGCCAGCCGCAATGTATGTTATTGGGAGAGGAACGAAATATCGAATAAAGAAAAATATAACAAGAAATAAAAAACCTTGGCCTCGAGCTCGATATAAAATTTATTTAGGAAAATTTAAAATTAAGGCCGAATACAAAAATTAAAAATTACTGCTTATTTTTGGAAAATGTTTAAACCACTTTCCGACAAATTAGCTAATTGCATAAACGACTTCATAGACTTCGAATCAGTCTATTCGGTCACAGAATATGGAGATAATACATGCGCTTGAGGTTGTACGTATAGAATTAAATGGGCTATGAGATATCTAGTAAGGAAGCCGACACTCCCATAGACAAGGTTTAGCTCAACGTGATATCCGGCAGCAAGAGCCACCTTTCAAACAGGATACCAGAAATGGTCTACCTTTGTAGATATATGTATTCATAATTCAATTGACCAGAGCTAATTAAGCTTCGATCTAGAGTGGAAAAATCTAGTGCCACGATACGAGAATAAGCAAATACAGATAAACGAGTAATTAAAAACTTTACATTTTTTTGCCCTACATCTTCTCAAAGTGGGGTTCGTCAATTAAAAAATTACAGCGTACATTTAATGGTTATATTCAGACCCTTATTACACTTAGGATCGACAACAAAGGATGGGACCCAATAATAGTTTATCGCAGCTCGACCAAGAGAATAGTATTCAGAGTAGCAGCGGAACCTTGTTATTCACTGCTAAAGTCCAAATCAAGTCCAGGGGACATAGATACGAGGCCCGCGCAATAATTGACCCGGGATCTTATATTTATTTTCGAGAAACTTAGAAACCGTTAAAAACTACCAACCAGGCGAAATCCTGGTCATGTGTCCAGCTTAATTCAACTGGTTTCTGAAAACTCTACAATGGCCTATCTCTTCAAACTTTGCTTACGAGCTTTGAACTGAAGGTTTGGGCAACTGTCTTGAAGATCCTTTCTTCTAATTTGTGACCACGAACAATATACCTATCTCAACTTTGCGTGGCTGCCAAACTGGAGCTTACAGATCCTCGATACAATTTCGATCGAGAAAATATTGACACGTTTTTGGAAGGTGGAGAAAACCCCATAATAGATTTTGGAATATACCTTCTGTAAAGAGAACTTTAAGGCCACTACTCTAAGGCATTGTTCTGGAAGTTACATCGTAAACAAATATTAAAAACTTGTGATAAGCTTGGGACTTCCAGAAATATGGCCATGGCTCACATCCATTATGGAATACATTGAATTGGAACACATGAAAAAGTTTCACCCCTTGAAGTGTAAAGTTCCCTTATTTATATTTTCCACATCATGCCGTGATCAAACCTTAATGCCTCCAGACCCACTTCGAATAAACACAGTTTGAATGATAATTTAGATCCTGGACCCAAACATCAACAAGATCTTGTTGTGCAAATATTGAAGTGGAGATTCTACAAATACGTTTTTAACGCAGACGTTACTACAATATACCGCCAAATTGCTGGACCAAACCTAATCAAATACCAAAAAACCATACCTTTCATACCATTCACACATTTCTTCAACTTGCGGAAGACGTGAAAACACGAACCCATTTGTCTCAAAGGTTATCCAAAAATCTTAAATATTTACGATGTCCCAGCCGGTGGTCACACTATCCATAAATCAGTCAAATGTCGGAGGGAATTTATTTTGGCGTTGAATCAAGCCGGCTTCAGGTAAGATAATTGAGCTTAAATGACACTTCCGTGATAAAATATCTTAGTTAATAACATCCATTTACTTCTCGAACAATTAAAGAAACACAATATTGCAAAAAACGAAGCGTTTTTTAAACCATAGCCATGTTTCTTTACCCATGCAGATGGCTGGCACGATTATAGACATTGCAAAACTGATTATGCAGGAAGCCTGGTTAAATAAAATTCATTGGGGCGACATTTTAAAGCCTATTACTTAACTGAATTTGCACAACATTGTAAAGAATTGCCCTTCATTCAAAACATTTCAGGTTCTTCCTTAGATTCGATACCAATCATCTTCCCTCGTAGAAATCCATGGTTTTTGCGACGCATCGGAGGGTTCTCATATAGCCGCCCTCTACATTAGTGTTGAATTAACAATTAAATCGACCTATTCTGTACTTCTGGCTGCTAAAACTCGTGTTTCACCTATCAAAAAGTTATCTTACCTAGACTCGAGCACACGGTAGCACACATAAATGGTATTGGTAAGTCGCCCACACCAACGACGCAACGCCGCGTCTACCAGACGGTATGTTTGCTTTACTTTGTTGACTTACTTTTCCTTCCCTCTGTGACAAACAACAACAAACCTGATCTTATTAGTTTGTAGAGTAATTTCTTTTTAAAAACGATTGTATATTATGGTTGGACCACCCTTTATATACAGAGGACAAAGCTGTAAGTACCAATTAATAAACGCACACAAAACAAGAAATCAAAAATAATACTGGCATAGCAACAAAGCCGATGAGCCCACACTATTGCGTGGCTGGTAATTAACCTAAAATTCTGCCTACGACTTTGTATCTTGGTTTACTTATAATTGCTATATTATTGAGCTGGTGATATTCCGCTGCGTTATTTTTTCCAATTTTTGACGAAATTTGCAATTTTACATTTTTGCGATACTTTTGACCTGATGCTTTATGACCTAAAGAAGATTCGGTTGTCGCCAGCACCGATAAAATGAAAATGGCTGCATGATAAAAAGAAACTAATTTATGAAATGTGGCCGTACTTTTCCGAGCGGTGAATTTGTCCCGAATACAAAGCACTACCGGCATTTATTTCTGCTGCCGAGAAATCTTAAACACAAACACTTTTTTGTGAATAACAAGAAATCCTATAATATCGATGCCCTGTTTGATGCTTGTTCTTACTGTTACCAACAAAAATTAAAGCAGTTATACCAGCTTTATTTGTTTTAGCCGAATAGAGTTATTTTTGAATATTTTAGTAACATTATTGAGCAGCTATACCGGCATTATTTGCTGAGCCGAAAAATATTTCCCCTGACTCGTATAAAGCTTAGATTTTATATGAACCTTTATTGGAACTTTAAAATCATTGAAAATGTTTCTAAATAATTATTATATCGAGCTCGAGACCTAGGTTCTTATTTTTTGTTGTATTTTTCTTTATTTGATATTTCGTTCCTCTCTGAAGAATATCATCAGGAATCTAAAAGATATTTTCATTGGAAATACAAAATCAAATGAACATGTAAATTTCGTAAAAACAAAAAAACATTTGTGCCCATACTTACAACTAAATTAAACAAAATAACTCCGTAGCAGTACCTCCCTTTCTTGTTAAGACATGTACTGTTGTTAAGAGATGTACTGACCGTCGTTGCTTTATGGCACCTTTTTCGTTCTTTCATTATTTATTTTCAAATAAGACTCATATAACGTTCAGCTGAATTATTAACGTCAGTTTTAAAATTCATTCTCTGCTCATTTGGAGTACTCATAATGTGCAGCATTTCGATTATTAATCGTTTTTTGTAGTGGCTTTCACATTGTAATACACTCAATCTCTTAAGCTCTGGCTGGTGTTTTTGCGTTAAAATATTTTTGATTTTGCTATTTGTATTATTTTATATTTTTGGTATGGTATTACTCGTCGCTTATAGATGGAATATAACAAAGCTTTCAATTTCATCAACAGAGTCCTATGTTGATGAAATTGAAAGCTTTGTTATATACCATCCTTTTTGGGTGTTGGGAGTGAAAGTTCAACAGTCTTCTGCAGGATGTAGGCTTCTGATACCAATCAATCTTTAGTTTTTTATTCTCTCTTATTAAGATAATATCCAGGTACGAAATTTTGCAATTTGACTCTCTCTTAATCGTGAATTTAATTTGGTGATTAAAACTATTGAGATTCGTCAAGATGTTATATATTGCACATGATTTAATAATCCCAAAAAAGTCGTCCATGTATTTTTACAGTATTCTAGGCCTAATATCACAGTTCTGAATAACACTTTCCAACAGCTCCTCTATCACGATATCGGCAACAATTGGTGAAGCCGATGATGCCATAGGTAGACCTCTTTTTTTGGTAGATTTTATCTTTGTATTTGAAATACCTGTTTTCGCTTATGCAAAATTTAGTATTTTCATGAATAAATTTTTCGTCATAGTTGTATAATTTGATATTCTCGTCCATTATTTCTCTATTATATTTAAAGCTAAATCTACCGGTATGTTTGGGAAAAGTGAAATTACGCCAAAAGAAATCATCATCTCGTCATTCTTTATCACAGAATCCTTTACACTTTCTCTTAATCGCACTGAGATTTTGATGTTGTATTTTGAGTATTCCGTTAATTTGTTTAATATATGTGTAATGTACTTACAAAGGTTTAAAGAAGTTGCATATTGGTCTCAAGGGATATCGTTCCTTGTGGACCTTCGGGAGGCCATATACTCTTGGTGCAACCGCCGTTTCTGTTTTCATTCTCTGTTTATCCCTAAAGTTGATAACGTTTTCTGCGAACATCCGGTCGACTAGCTCGTTTTTAAGTGCATTCGTCGGGTCTTTGTTGATTTTTCTGTACACCATTATGTCATTTACAATTATTCCCATTCGTTGCTCATAGTCTTTTCGTTCCATCGATATGGAACCATTACCTGTATCTGCATCCAAAATTATTATGTGGTTTTAGTTTTTTAAGGAAATTTTCGGTTGTTCCACTATTTCTATCACATATTTGTTTCGGTTGGTTAATTTTTATTTATTCAAGTAGCTTTCAATCATATTCGTAAATTTGTTCCGAGAGGCTTCTAGCTCTTCTCGTTCTGTTAGTGTCTTGATACACTCTTCGCCAGCCGCAATGTATGTTATTGGGAGAGGAACGAAATATCGAATAAAGAAAAATATAACAAGAAATAAGAACCTTGGCCTCGAGCTCGATATAATAATTATTTAGGAAAATTTAAAATTAAGGCCGAATACAAATTTTTGGAAAATGTTTACAACACTTTCCGACAAATTAGCTAATTGCATAAACGACTTCATAGACTTCGAATCAGTCTATTCGGTTACAAAATCTGGAGATAATATACACGCGCTTGAGGTTGTACCTGTAAAATTAAATGCGATATGATATATTAAGTAAGGATGCCGACACTTCCATAGACAAGGTTTAGCTCAACGTGATATCCGGCAGCAAGAGAGACTGACACCTTTCAAACAGGATACCAGAAATGGGCTACGTTCAGAGATATATTTATAATTCACTTGACCGAGAAAAACTGCTAGGGATGCAAGGGAAATTATTAGTCACGTCCCTCTTACTAACGAAACTTCGACCTACAGTGAAAAAATCTAGTGCCACGATACGAGAATAAGCGAATACAGATAAACGAGTAATTGAAAACTTTTCTTTATTTGCCCAACATCTTCTCAAAGTGAGGTTCTTCAATTAAAAAATTACAGCGTACAGTTAATGGTTATATTCGGACCCTTATTACACTAAGGATCGACATCAAATGATGGTACCCAATAATAGTTTATCGCAGCTCGACAAAGCACCATCGACATTTTTTAGAAGATGCGAGAAGGTCCTCGAATATTGAGTGACAATTCTAACATGGTCAGAATTTGACTCGTTTTTGGTACAAAAATTAAGGACTCTCGAATCAGTTATAATAATTAAACAAAAATTATCAAAAAATTATTAGCAAAGAAGTAATTATATTAAAAGGGACTCTCGTGTGACCTCTTTCCCAACAAAAATTTCCCAAAAGCTGCCAGGTTTTTAAGGTGGTGCACTTTTTACGAAAGTCCTTAATTTTTAGCGAAACACATAACGACCACATTAATGACGTAAATATTTCTAATTAATGCGACAATTGCAACTTTTCGAACCACATCCAACTCAGAATCTACAAATATTACCGTCTTGACGCTCTAAGACATGTTCATGTGTCCAGCTTAATTCAACTGGTTTCTGAAAACTCTACAATAGCCTGTCTCTTCATACTTTGCTCACGGGCTTTGGACTTTAGGTTTGGGCAACTGTCTTGAATATCCTTTCTTCTAATTTGTGACCACGAACAATAGACCTATCTCAACTTTGCGTGGCTGCCAAACTGGAGCTAACAGATCATCGATACAATTTCGACCAGAAAATATTGACACGTTTTTGGAAGGTGGAGAAAATCCCATAAAAGATTTTGGAATATACCTTCTGTAGAGATAACTTTAAGGCCACTACTTTAAGTCATTGTTCGTAAACAAATATTTAAAACTTGTGATGAACTTGGGACTTCCAGAAATATGGCCATAGCTCACTTCCATCGATGAAGACATGGCAGTCAAAGAGCAGTACGACCAATCCATTATGGAATACATTGAATTGGAACACGAGGAAAAGTTTCACCCCTTGAAGTGTAAAATTCCCTTACTTATATTTGCCATATCATGCCGTTGTCAAACGTTGGTGCGTCCATCCCCACTTCGAATAAAAACAGTTTGAATGATAATTTAGATCCTGGACCCAAACATCAACAAGATCTTGTTATGCAAGTATTGAAGTGCAGATTCTACAAATACGTTTTTAACGCAGACGTTACTACAATATACTGCCAAATTTTGCTGGACCAAAACTAAATCAAATACCAAAAAACCTTACCTTTCATACCATTCACACATTTCTTCAACTTGCGGAAGACGTGAAAACACGAACCAATTTGCCTCAAAGATTATCCAACAAAACTTAAATATTTACGATGTCCCAGCCGGTGGTCACACTATCCATAAAGCAGTCAAATGTCGAAGGAAATTTATTTTGGCGTTGAATCAAGCCGGCTTCAGGTAAGATAATTGAGCTTAAATGACACTTCCGTGATAAAATATCTTAGTTAATAACATCCATTTACTTCTCGAACAATTAAAGAAACACAATATTGCAAAAAACGAGGCGTTTTTTAAACCATAGCCATGTTTCTTTACCCATGCAGATGGCTGGCACGATTATAGACATTGCAAAACTGATTATGCAGGAAGCCTGGTTAAATAAAATTAATTGGGGCGACATTTTAAAGCCTATTACTTAACTGAATTTGCACAACATTGTAAAGAATTGCCCTTCATTCAAAACATTTCAGGTTCTTCCTTAGATTCGATACCAATCATTTTCCTCGTAGAAATCCATGGTTTTTGCGCCGCATCGGAGGGTTCTCATATAGCCGCCCTCTACATTAGTGTTGAAATAACAATTAAATTGACCCATTCTGAACTTCTGGCTGCTAAAACTCGTGTTTCACCTATTAAAAAGTTATCTTTACCTAGACTCGAGCACACGGTAGCACACATAAATGGTATTGATAAGTCGCCCACACCAACGACGCAACGCTGCGTCTACCAGACGGTGTGCTTGCTTTACTTCGTTGACTTGCTTTTCCTACCCTCTGTGACAAACAGCAACAAACCTGATCTTATTAGTTTGTAGAGTAATTTATTTTTCAAAAAGATTGTATATCAGAGTTGGACCATACTGCGTTATTTTTTCCAATTTTTTACGAAATTTGCAATTGTACATTTTTGCGATACTTTTGACCTAAAGAAAATTCGGGTGTCGCCAGCACGTTATCTTGTAAATTATGCGTACACTGAAAGAAATATTTCTAAATGGGTTTGTCCATTTTTTGCCGATAAGAAGGAAAATGGCTGCATGATAAAAAGAAACTAATTTATCAAATGTGGCTGCACTTTTCCGAGCGGTGAATTTGTCCCGAATACAAAGCACTAGCGGCATTTATTTCTGCTGCTGGAAAATCTTAAACACAAACACTTTTTTGCGAATAACAAGAAATCCTATAATATTGATGCCCTGTTTGATGTTTGTTCTTACTATTACCAACAAAAATTAAAGCAGCTATACCAGCTGTATTTGTTGTAGCCGAATAGAGTTATTTTTGAATATTTTAGTAACATTATTGAGCAGCTATACCGGCATTATTTGCTGAGCCGAAAAATATTTCCCCTGACTCGTATAAAGCTTAGATTTTATATGAACCTTTATTGGAACTTTAAAATTATTGAAAATGTTTGTTGAAAATGTTTCTAAATAATTATTATATCGAGCTCGAGACCTAGGTTCTTATTTTTTGTTGTATTTTTCTTTATTTGATATTTCGTTCCTATCTAAAAAATATCTTCAGGAATATAAAAGATATTTTCATTGGAAATACAAAAACAAATGAACATGTAAATTTCGTAAAAACACAATCGTGAATTTAATTTGGTGATTAAAACTATTAAAATTCGTCAAGATGTTATCTATTGCACATGATTTAATTATCCCAAAAAGGTGGTCCACGTATTTTGTCAGCATTCTTGGCCTAAAATCACAGATCTGCATAACACTTTCCAACAGCTCCTCCATCACGATATCGGCAACAATTGGTGAAGCCGATGATCCCATAGGTAGTCCTCTTTGTTGTTGGTAGATTTTATCTTTGTATTTGAAATACCTGTTTTCGCTTATGCAAAATTTTAGTATTTTCATGAGTAAATTTTTCGTCATAGTTGTATAATTTGATATTCTCGTCCATATTTTCTCTATTATATTTAAAGCTAAATCTTCCGGTATGTTTGGGAAAAGTGAAATTACGCTAAAAGAAACCATAATCTCGTCATTTTCTATCACAGAATCCTTTAAACTTTCTCTAAATTGCAATGAGTTTTTGATGTTGTATTTTGAGTCTTCCGTTAATTTGT
Organism: Hydrotaea diabolus; assembly: GCA_963513945.1. Lineage (NCBI taxonomy): Eukaryota > Metazoa > Arthropoda > Insecta > Diptera > Muscidae > Hydrotaea > Hydrotaea diabolus. The sequence continues at coordinate 90,767,031 of OY740717.1, read as the reverse complement.
TTAATATTTGTGTAATGTACTTACAAAGGTTTGAAGAAGGTGCATATTGGCCTCAAGGGATATCGTTCCTTGTGGACCTTCGGGAGGCCATATACTCTTGGTGCAACCGCCGTTTCTGTTTTCATTCTCTGTTTATCCCTAAAGTTGATAACGTTTTCTGCGAACATCCGGTCGACTAGCTCGTTTTTAAGTGCATTCGTCGGGTCTTTGTTGATTTTTCTGTACACCATTATGTCATTTACAATTATTCCCATTCGTTGCTCATAGTCTTTTCGTTCCATCGATATGGTACCATTACCTGTATCTGCATCAAAAATTATTATGTGGTTTTAGTTTTTTAGGAAATTTTCGGTTGTTCCACTATTTCTATCACATATTTGTTTCGGTTGGTTAATTTTTATTTATTCAAGTAGCTTTCAATCATATTCGTAAATTTGTTCCGAGAGGCTTCTAGCTCTTCTCGTTCTGTTAGTGTCTTGATACACTCTTCGCCAGCCGCAATGTATGTTATTGGGAGAGGAACGAAATATCGAATAAAGAAAAATATAACAAGAAATGAGAACCTTGGCCTCGAGCTCGACATAATAATTATTTAGGAAAATTTAAAATTAAGGCCGAATACAAATTTTTGGAAAATGTTTACAACACTTTCCGACAAATTAGCTAATTGCATAAACGACTTCATAGACTTCGAATCAGTCTATTCGGTTACAAAATCTGGAGATAATATACACGCGCTTGAGGTTGTACCTGTAAAATTAAATGCGATATGATATATTAAGTAAGGATGCCGACACTTCCATAGACAAGGTTTAGCTCAACGTGATATCCGGCAGCAAGAGAGACTGACACCTTTCAAACAGGATACCAGAAATGGGCTACGTTCAGAGATATATTTATAATTCACTTGACCGAGAAAAACTGCTAGGGATGCAAGGGAAATTATAAGTCACGTCCCTCTTACTAACGAAACTTCGACCTACAGTGAAAAAATCTAGTGCCACGATACGAGAATAAGCGAATACAGATAAACGAGTAATTGAAAACTTTTCTTTATTTGCCCAACATCTTCTCAAAGTGAGGTTCTTCAATTAAAAAATTACAGCGTACAGTTAATGGTTATATTCGGACCCTTATTACACTAAGGATCGACATCAAATGATGGTACCCAATAATAGTTTATCGCAGCTCGACAAAGCACCATCGACATTTTTTAAAAGATGCGAGAAGGTCCTCGAATATTGAGTGACAATTCTAACATGGTCAGAATTTGACTCGTTTTTGGTACAAAAATTAAGGACTCTCGAATCAGTTATAATAATTAAACAAAAATTATCAAAAAATTATTAGCAAAGAAGTAATTATATTAAAAGGGACTCTCGTGTGACCTCTTTCCCAACAAAAATTTCCCAAAAGCTGCCAGGTTTTTAAGGTGGTGCACTTTTTACGAAAGTCCTTAATTTTTAGCGAAACACATAACGACCACATTAATGACGTAAATATTTCTAATTAATGCGACAATTGCAACTTTTCGAACCACATCCAACTCAGAATCTACAAATATTACCGTCTTGACGCTCTAAGACATGTTCATGTGTCCAGCTTAATTCAACTGGTTTCTGAAAACTCTACAATAGCCTGTCTCTTCATACTTTGCTCACGGGCTTTGGACTTTAGGTTTGGGCAACTGTCTTGAATATCCTTTCTTCTAATTTGTGACCACGAACAATAGACCTATCTCAACTTTGCGTGGCTGCCAAACTGGAGCTAACAGATCATCGATACAATTTCGACCAGAAAATATTGACACGTTTTTGGAAGGTGGAGAAAATCCCATAAAAGATTTTGGAATATACCTTCTGTAGAGATAACTTGATGAACTTGGGACTTCCAGAAATATGGCCATAGCTCACTTCCATCGATGAAGACATGGCAGTCAAAGAGCAGTACGACCAATCCATTATGGAATACATTGAATTGGAACACGAGGAAAAGTTTCACCCCTTGAAGTGTAAAATTCCCTTACTTATATTTGCCATATCATGCCGTTGTCAAACGTTGGTGCGTCCATCCCCACTTCGAATAAAAACAGTTTGAATGATAATTTAGATCCTGGACCCAAACATCAACAAGATCTTGTTATGCAAGTATTGAAGTGCAGATTCTACAAATACGTTTTTAACGCAGACGTTACTACAATATACTGCCAAATTTTGCTGGACCAAAACTAAATCAAATACCAAAAAACCTTACCTTTCATACCATTCACACATTTCTTCAACTTGCGGAAGACGTGAAAACACGAACCAATTTGCCTCAAAGATTATCCAACAAAACTTAAATATTTACGATGTCCCAGCCGGTGGTCACACTATCCATAAAGCAGTCAAATGTCGAAGGAAATTTATTTTGGCGTTGAATCAAGCCGGCTTCAGGTAAGATAATTGAGCTTAAATGACACTTCCGTGATAAAATATCTTAGTTAATAACATCCATTTACTTCTCGAACAATTAAAGAAACACAATATTGCAAAAAACGAGGCGTTTTTTAAACCATAGCCATGTTTCTTTACCCATGCAGATGGCTGGCACGATTATAGACATTGCAAAACTGATTATGCAGGAAGCCTGGTTAAATAAAATTAATTGGGGCGACATTTTAAAGCCTATTACTTAACTGAATTTGCACAACATTGTAAAGAATTGCCCTTCATTCAAAACATTTCAGGTTCTTCCTTAGATTCGATACCAATCATTTTCCTCGTAGAAATCCATGGTTTTTGCGCCGCATCGGAGGGTTCTCATATAGCCGCCCTCTACATTAGTGTTGAAATAACAATTAAATTGACCCATTCTGAACTTCTGGCTGCTAAAACTCGTGTTTCACCTATTAAAAAGTTATCTTTACCTAGACTCGAGCACACGGTAGCACACATAAATGGTATTGATAAGTCGCCCACACCAACGACGCAACGCTGCGTCTACCAGACGGTGTGCTTGCTTTACTTCGTTGACTTGCTTTTCCTACCCTCTGTGACAAACAGCAACAAACCTGATCTTATTAGTTTGTAGAGTAATTTATTTTTCAAAAAGATTGTATATCAGAGTTGGACCATACTGCGTTATTTTTTCCAATTTTTTACGAAATTTGCAATTGTACATTTTTGCGATACTTTTGACCTAAAGAAAATTCGGGTGTCGCCAGCACGTTATCTTGTAAATTATGCGTACACTGAAAGAAATATTTCTAAATGGGTTTGTCCATTTTTTGCCGATAAGAAGGAAAATGGCTGCATGATAAAAAGAAACTAATTTATCAAATGTGGCTGCACTTTTCCGAGCGGTGAATTTGTCCCGAATACAAAGCACTAGCGGCATTTATTTCTGCTGCTGAGAAATCTTAAACACAAACACTTTTTTGCGAATAACAAGAAATCCTATAATATTGATGCCCTGTTTGATGCTTGTTCTTACTATTACCAACAAAAATTAAAGCAGCTATACCAGCTGTATTTGTTGTAGCCGAATAGAGTTATTTTTGAATATTTTAGTAACATTATTGAGCAGCTATACCGGCATTATTTGCTGAGCCGAAAAATATTTCCCCTGACTCGTATAAAGCTTAGATTTTATATGAACCTTTATTGGAACTTTAAAATTATTGAAAATGTTTGTTGAAAATGTTTCTAAATAATTATTATATCGAGCTCGAGACCTAGGTTCTTATTTTTTGTTGTATTTTTCTTTATTTGATATTTCGTTCCTATCTAAAAAATATCATCAGGAATATAAAAGATATTTTCATTGGAAATACAAAAACAAATGAACATGTAAATTTCGTAAAAACACAATCGTGAATTTAATTTGGTGATTAAAACTATTAAAATTCGTCAAGATGTTATCTATTGCACATGATTTAATTATCCCAAAAAGGTGGTCCACGTATTTTGTCAGCATTCTTGGCCTAAAATCACAGATCTGCATAACACTTTCCAACAGCTCCTCCATCACGATATCGGCAACAATTGGTGAAGCCGATGATCCCATAGGTAGTCCTCTTTGTTGTTGGTAGATTTTATCTTTGTATTTGAAATACCTGTTTTCGCTTATGCAAAATTTTAGTATTTTCATGAGTAAATTTTTCGTCATAGTTGTATAATTTGATATTCTCGTCCATATTTTCTCTATTATATTTAAAGCTAAATCTTCCGGTATGTTTGGGAAAAGTGAAATTACGCTAAAAGAAACCATAATCTCGTCATTTTCTATCACAGAATCCTTTAAACTTTCTCTAAATTGCAATGAGTTTTTGATGTTGTATTTTGAGTCTTCCGTTAATTTGTTTAATATTTGTGTAATGTACTTACAAAGGTTTGAAGAAGGTGCATATTGGCCTCAAGGGATATCGTTCCTTGTGGACCTTCGGGAGGCCATATACTCTTGGTGCAACCGCCGTTTCTGTTTTCATTCTCTGTTTATCCCTAAAGTTGATAACGTTTTCTGCGAACATCCGGTCGACTAGCTCGTTTTTAAGTGCATTCGTCGGGTCTTTGTTGATTTTTCTGTACACCATTATGTCATTTACAATTATTCCCATTCGTTGCTCATAGTCTTTTCGTTCCATCGATATGGTACCATTACCTGTATCTGCATCAAAAATTATTATGTGGTTTTAGTTTTTTAGGAAATTTTCGGTTGTTCCACTATTTCTATCACATATTTGTTTCGGTTGGTTAATTTTTATTTATTCAAGTAGCTTTCAATCATATTCGTAAATTTGTTACGAGAGGCTTCTAGCTCTTCTCGTTCTGTTAGTGTCTTGATACACTCTTCGCCAGCCGCAATGTATGTTATTGGGAGAGGAACGAAATATCGAATAAAGAAAAATATAACAAGAAATGTGAACCTTGGCCTCGAGCTCGATATAATAATTATTTAGGAAAATTTAAAATTAAGGCCGAATACAAAAATTACTGCGTATTTTTGGAAAATGTTTACAACACTTTCCGACAAATTAGCTATAAACGACTTCATAGACTTCGAATCAGTCTATTCGGTCACAAAATCTGGAGATAATATACACATAACAAAAAGCGCAAACAATGTGTTTCACTTGGCAGCACTCGTCGAACAGTTGTAGAGGAGTAAACAAAAAAATGAAGAAAAAGAAAGAAAAAAACTTAAAATTAGGAAGAGGGAGAGCCCGAAATTTATTAGAAAAAATTGAAACTTCCTCTTTTTCCTTCTCTTTGATTTTGAATCCTGAGACGAAAGGTTGGTCTGGCGAGGAGAGGCGTAACGTTTGGTTGAATTGCCTTTAAAACAAATAAAAAAGACAGTGAGCTAAAATACAAATAAACAACAAAAGTCCAAAAAGCGACGACACTTGTCGACAAACAAATATATTTTTTAATAAAAACAAGACATTGTGATTGCTTAATAGTTTTACAAAAAAAAAACATAAAAATACTAAAAGCTTAAAACATCATTCCGCCATTTTCCGCCACCAACTGGGACTAATCCACCGAGGGAGCAGCGGATCTCACAGCGCCAAGCCTGGTAGCTGCTAGGTAGTATCCGCCGACAACCATACGTGACAATAAAACCTGAAAACGAAGTGAACAAAATAATTTATTTTTTTTTTGATAAAAGAAATAGGAGAATAGTAAAAGAAATATCGGTGTAGGAAATGTTGTTAACATACCTTTTGAAAATAGAAAAGTGCGCGTTAGTACCGTTGAGCTCAAGCCTAGGGAAATCACACGAAAGGCAGGGCATTTGCCCAAAATTCCATCCCTATTTCTTTTCCACAGAAGGGTCCTTTTTTTTATCTGAAAAAGAACATAAATAGTAAATACCGGACAAAACGGACGATGAGGTTACCGAATACTAACTTGAAACAATACAGCTTACTGTGGATACCACCCATACCGTACACACACCAGCACCAGCTCAAAACCAGGCGGCCACCCGGTTAAAATTTCTGCCACCAGCAGTTGTTCCAGGGGTGTCATCACGAGTCTAAAATAAGAGAAGAAAATATTTTACTATTTTTCTAAAATTTCTCTTGTGAAATTCCAAATTACATTGTCTTCATTTTTGTATTCGAAAGAAGAATTAAATTTGTTCGAATATGCGTTAATAAGTTTGCGTTAAATTTTTTGAATATTAACGAAAATGTTTAGCTCGTTTGTTTTATTTCGGTCTGTTGCTTTAACACATTGAACAGGGATTAAACCGGCTCAAGACCTCTTGCTTCTATATTAAAATAGAAGACAAGTTTTTAACAAAATGGCAAAGTGACATTGATTTTCGTGGCTGCACACTACTTTTATCATGATTTCGGGTCCGTGACAACCCTCTTCAGAAAGCCTTGCTGCAATTGTTGAAAGTAAAACCGAACTCTATAAGGCCAGGCTCTCCACAAACGAATGAGAACTACTGTTGTAAACCTTACTTTTCAAGTTTTCTTCACACAATTGCCCACGAAAATACAACTCACTCTTGAAGAAAACTTGAAAAGTAAGGTTTACAACAGTAGTTCTCATTCGTTTGTGGAGAGCCTGGCCTTATAGAGTTCGGTTTTACTTTCAACAATTGCAGCAAGGATTTCTGAAGAGGGTTGTCACGGACCCGAAATCATGATAAAAGTAGTGTGCAGCCACGAAAATCAATGTCACTTTGCCATTAACGAAAATGTTATAATAAATGGATCCTTTTGTAAAGCCAAATTATGAAAAACTATTTAATATGAGCTTCTAGTTCATAAAAGGCAAGGGGTAGCAGGGAAAGGCAAGGGGTAAGTAGAGGTATTGGAGATGGGATACCTCAGAAATTATTGGAGGTATCACGGTGAAGTTTGGTTTCCGACTCCAAGAGGGAGGGTAATTTCCTTGACATAACAGCCGCCAAGATGTTGAGTGTTCGTGGTGGTTGTAGTGAGTGCATACTTCAGTGTTGATTTTCATTACCTTTGTGTCTTGCTTCGGTTCCGTGTCTTTCGTGGTGTCCCCTGTGTGTTTTATATCAATTTAAGCCTGGTATGATTATGTGTTTATTGTACCTGTCTTCATGTCCCAATTGCTAAACGCCAGCACACCAGCAAAGGCCGACAATCTGGCAAAATAAATATTTTGTTTGGAGTAAGATCCCAAATAACCAGAGGCAGCTACTACAAGTATACAATGAAAAGTAAACATCAGCTCCTAGAATCACGTCAATACGATTCTTCATGTTGTATCCGGGATCCGCGAGTTCAATCTTAGTAAAGAAGTTTAATTGGTAACTACTTATTGTTTAATTTGGAATATACTGGGTAAGGTTGGACAGGCAGAGGGATGAAACCATGATTGTCCTTTTAGTATGTTTTGCATATACTTATATTTCTATCTGAAGCTTTCCTCTAGTATAGTTTGGGCTATTGCTACCAACACCGTACAGTAAGGTCTTATCATGAATTCGAGTCAGTCCCAAACGCTGAACACAAGATTCCGAAATGAGCGGTGACTGTGCTCCAGAAGCAATAAGAGCCCTGCAAGTCTGCAAAGATGGTTCTTGAAGATGTTATCTATTGCACATGATTTAATAATCCCAAAAAGGTCGTCCACGTATTTTGTCAGTATTCTAGACCTAATATCACAGTTCTGTATAACACATTCCAACAGCTCCTGGTGAAGCCGATGATCCGATAGATTTGAAATACCTGTTTTCGCTTATGCAAAATTTTAGTATTTTCATGAATAAATCTTTCGTCATAGTTGTATAATTTGATATTCTCGTCCATTTTTTCTCTATTATATTTAAAGCTAAATCTACCGGTATGTTTGGGAAAAGTGAAACTACGCCAAAAGAAATCATCATCTTGTCATTTTCTATCACAGAATCCTTTACACTTTCTCTAAATTGCACTGAATTTTTTATGCTGTCCTTGGTGTATTCCGTTAATTTCTTTAATATTTGTGTAATGTACTTAAAAAGGTTTAAAGAAGGTGCATATTGGTCTCAAGAGATAGTCTTCCTTGTGGACCTTCGGGAGGCTATATACTCTTGGTGCAACCGCCGTTTCTGCCCCCTTTGAATAAAAACAGTTTGAATGATAATTTAGATCCTGGACCTAAACATCAACAAGATCTTGTTGTGCAAATATTAAAGTGGAGATTCTACAAATACGTTTTTAACGCAGACGTTACTCCAATATACCGCCAAATTGCTGGACCAAACCTAATCAAATACCAAAAAACCCTACCTTTCTTACCATTCACACATTTCTTCAAATTGCGGAAGACGTGAAGACTCGAACCCTTTTGTCTCAAAGATTATCCAAAAAAACTCGAATATTTAAGATGTCCCAGTCGGTGGTCACACTATCCATAAAGCAGTTAAATATCGGAGGAAAATTATTTTGGCGTTGAATCAAGCCGGCTCCAAGTAAGCAAATTGAGCTCAAATAACACTTCCGTGATGAAATATCTCAGTTAATAACATTCATTTACTTCTTCAACAATTGAAGAAAAACAATCTTGCAAAAAACGAGGGTTTTTTTAAACCATAGTCATGTTTGTTGACCCATGCAGATGGCTGGCACGATTATAGACATTGCAAAACTGATTATGCAGGAAGCCTGGTTACATAAAATTAATTGGGGCGCCATTTTAAAGCCTATTACTTAACTGAATTTGCACAGCATTGTAAAGAATTGCCCTTCATTCGAAACATTTCAGGTTCTTCCTTTTATTCGATACCAATCATCTTCCCTCGTAGAAATCCATGGTTTGTGCGCCGCATCGGAGGGTTCTCATATAGCCGCCCTCTACATTAGTGTTCAATTAACAATTAAATCGACCTATTCTGCACTTCTGGTTGCTAAAACTCGTGTTTCACCTATCAAAAAGTTATCTTTACCTAGACTCGAACACAGCACACATAAATGGTATTGATAAGTCGCCCACACCAACTACGAAACGCCGCGTCTACTATACGGTGATGTGTTTGATTTACTTCGTTGACTTACTTTTACTTCCCTCTGTGACAAACAACAACAAACTTTTTTTTATAAATGCTTTATATGAATTATTGAATCTGCTCCAAAGGAGCCTAACAATAAGTATACGAATCTTAAGTATAATTCAATAATGAATGCTAGTATGGATTTCTTGTTATGTGGATCTCTGCTAATTGGCAGGAATTTAAATTATTTTGGTCAAAATGGTATGGATCACATGTCTGAGAATTTTAAACCTGGTTTGGCTTAAACCTCGTAATAAGGGCCAGTCCCTTACAGTCATTTACAGAGTGTTTGCGACATTATGTAGATTGAAGAACTCAAGTTATGTATGTATAACGGATAACTCTAAAATAGCAGAGTGGACGACGTAATTTAGGTTTTGTAGGTTTTTCGTTTTGACTGTTTTAAGGATCACGTATGAGAGCATTTAAGCCACTTGACGTAGAATAGAGGATTCTACACAGTCTTTTTTGAGTGTTCGTATGCGATTGATATTGACTGTTTTAAAGATCACGTATAAGAGCCTTTAAGCCACGTGACGTAGAAAAAAGAATTTTATACAGTCTTTCGGGCGCGTGTGTTCGTGATTAGTGTTACGGATGAAGCACAAGTGTAGATTAGAAAACACGGCGTTCGTTTCTCCGAAGTCGTAAAGAGCTTGGACTGCACAATAATTGTCTAGAAAGTATGTTATCATGACGTTCGAGCTTCTTTTGTGCTTTATATTGATTTTTTGAATTGCCTCTTTAACGAGAGGTATGATGGATGTTTTCATTCCTCATATACCAAGGGGCACCGGTAATGAGCCGTGATGTCTTCGATTGGACTCTTTGGATTTTGTCGAGATTGCTCGAGCTTTGCCCCATAGCTGGGCACCATATAACCAGATAGGTCTGATTGCACAGTTCTATAGCAGGACCTTATATTCAAGGCTTAGTTTTGAGTTCGCGTTTAGGAGCCAGTGAAGTTGATGGACCTTAAGTTTCAGTTGAGTTTTCTTGGCTTCGATATGACTTCTCCAGGTGAGTCGGAGATCCAGGTAGATTCCAAAGTATGTTGCATGATCAGATTGAGAAAAAGGGATATTGTTTAGTTTCAATGTCGGACAAGTGCTAAAATTCAGTTGAAAGTTACCTGTGTGCATTTAGCCTCATTGACTTTTATTCTTCAATCAGAGAGCCAAGATTCTACTCGTCTGAGATGTACACCTAGATTCTTAGATGCATTATCCTGCATTTAATGTGCGGCCATTATAGCGGTATCGTCGGCAAAAGTGGATGTTAGCACGTTTGGGCTGGTAGGGATATCTGCGGTAAACAAAAGGTAAAGGCTAGGCCCTAGGTCGCTTCCGTGGGGCACACCTGCTAGTATTTCGCGGTCATCGGTGACGTGTTGCCCACATTTGACTCTGAATCTGCGGTTTTCTAAGTAAGACTCAAGAATTCGATGCGTATATGCCGGTAAGTATTTGCAGATTTTGTAGGTCAAGCCAAAGTGCCAGACTTTGTCAAATGCTTGAGCAACATCCAGGAATACGGCGCAGCAATATTCTCGCCGTTCAAATGATTTTTCAATTGCTTGGGTCAGACGGTTTACTTGTTCGATAGTGCTGTGACCTTCGTGGAATCCAAACTGATGGTCTGGTATTATGTTATTTGACACGAGGAATGGTTTTATTTTCGATAAAAGAACTTTTTTGGATAAGCAGGGAAGCAAACTGATCGGCCTGTATGAGGAAGGTATTGATTTGTCCTTTTTTGAATTAGAGAAATTTTCTACACTTTAGGAAAGTAACCGTGTCTCAAAATAGAGTTAAATAATTTTCCAGGAACTTCACAGCAATATAGGGAAGTTCCAAGATCATTTTAGGCGTGATAAGATCATATCCAGGTGCTTTACCTGGATTCACGGTTTCTTTAATGACATTCAGAACTTCATTTGCGTTAGTAAACAATGGAATTACGGCAGACATTTTATCATCAGGTGGAAGAAGGTCGCTACTTGCAGGATTTGGGCGAAATACATACTAGTATTTCTTAATGTTTTCCATAATGAGAACTTGGTTGAAGCTGTCGGAGTTAAACTTGCAATGAAACTACATGCTGTCTACTGTCTTCATTTCTAAGTGCGCTTTGCAACCTTTTCGTAGCTTCAGTCAGCCTTAGTCGGGCCGCCCGTGACCTATTTCGCTGTCATTCGCGACGGAACCTCCTTTTTTCACTTACAATGTGCTCTATTTCCCGATTAGTGTATGTATTTAAACTATTTGTCGCTTTTATTTGTCTGTGTGTATCGTGAATGGCCGCCTGTTCCAGGATCACGTTCAAGTTGGATACGTTGTTATCGATCTCTTCCGCGTTAGAAATTAGATGATTCGAATCTAAATGACTGCTAATGTACTTCCTGTATTTTAACCAGTTAGTTGTTTATGACGTAAGCCTAAGTGGGTCGTCTACAAGTACTGTCTTCTCGCGAAGAAGAAATATAACTGTCGAGTGGTCTGACGATAAGTCATGGCAGGTAGTAGCAGATAAGTTAGACTTACTAACTCCTCTTATTATACCGAAGTCTATCAAGTCAGGCTTTTTGTTAATATCAGAAGGCCAATATGTAGGTTGACTGGGAGATATAATTGATTTTGACGTCGCATTAGACATTTATAGAGCTGGTCTCCCCTAGGGTTTGCTAAGCGGGATCCCCAGTGTGTATGTTTGGCATTGTAGTCACCAGCAGCAATAAAGTTGCGTCCGAGACCATTGAAAAAGTTCAGAAGTATATCTTCTGATGTCGCGAACCGCGGGGAGAAATATATTGCTAAAATGGTAAGAAAACTACCTTGAATCTGGATACGAATTGTTGTCGCTTGAAGGTAGTTTTGTGAGACTCATTCAGCGACTTTATGTTACATTCGTTTTCGTATTAGGATACCAGTGCCCCCATGAGTCTTACGTGATCATATTAATTTGTAAAGTAATTCCTTTTTCAAAAACATCGAACATTATGGTTGGACCACCCTTTATATACAGAGGACAAATCTGTAAGAACCAATTAATAAAACACACAAAACAAAAAATCACAAGGAATACGGGTATATCAACAAAGCCGATACCCCCATACTATTGCGTGGCTGGTAATTAATCTAACATTTTTCCTACGACCCTGTATCTTGATTTATTTATAATTGCTATATTATTCAAATTTTTGTCGAAATTTGCAATTTTACATCCTTGCGATACTTTTGAGCTGATGCTTTATGACCTACAGGATATTCGGTTGACGCCAGCACATTATCTTGAAAATTATGCGATCACTGAAAAAAATTTTTCTTAATGGTTTTTGTCCATTTTTTTGCCGATAAGAAGGAAAATTGCTGCATGATAAAAAGAAAATAATTTATCAAATGTGGCTGCACTTTTCCGAGCGGTATATTTGTCCCGAATACAAAGCACTACTGGAATTTATTTCTGCTGCCGACCAGCTTTATTTGTTGTAGCCGAATAGTTATTTTTGAACATTTTAGTAACATTATTGAGCAGCTATACCGGCATTATTTGCTGAGCCGAAAAATACTCGTATAAACCTTAGATTTTATTTGACCCTTTATTGGAACTTTAAAATTATTGAAAATGTTTGTTGAAAATGTTTCTAAATAATTATTATATCGAGCTCGAGACCTAGGTTCTTATTTTTTGTTGTATTTTTCTTTATTTGATATTTCGTTCCTCTCTGAAGAATATCATCAGGAATCTAAAGATATTTTCATTGGAAATACAAAAACAAATGAACATGTAAATTTCGTAAAAACACAATCGTGAATTTAATTTGGTGATTAAAACTATTGAGATTCGTCAAGATGTTATCTATTGCACATGATTTAATAATCCCAAAAAAGTCGTCCACGTATTTTGACAGTATTCTAGGCCTAATATCACAGTTCTGAATAACACTTTCCAACAGCTCCTCCATCACGATATCGGCAACAATTGGTGAAACCGATGATCCCATAGGTAGTCCTCTATTTTTGGTAGATTTTATCTTTGTATTTGAAATACCTGTTTTCGCTTATGCAAAATTTTAGTATTTTCATGAATAAATTCTTCGTCATAGTTGTATAATTTGATATTCTGGTCCATATTTTCTCTATTATATTTAAAGCTAAATCTACCGTTATGTTTGGGAAAAGTGAAATTACGCTAAAAGAAATCATCATCTCGTCATTTTCTATCACAGAATTTTTTACACTTTCTCTAAATTGCACTGAGTTTTTGATGTTGTATTTTGAGTCTTCCGTTAATTTGTTTAATATTTGTATTTGCACTGTACTTACAAAGGTTTGAAGAAAGTGCATATTGGTCTCAAGGGATATCGTTCCTTGTGGACCTTCGGAAGGCCATATACTCTTGGTGCAACCGCCGTTTCTGTTTTCATACTCTGTTTATCCCTTAAGTTGATAACGTTTTCTGCGAACATCCGGTCGACTATCTCGTTTTTTAAGTGCATTCGTCGGGTCTTTGTTGATTTTTCTTTAGAACATTATGTCACTTACAATTATTCCCATTAGTTGCTCATAGTTGGTTAATTTTTATTTATTCAAGTAGCTTTCAATCATATTCGTAAATTTGTTCCGCGAGGCTTCTAGCTCTTCTCGTTCTGTTAGTGTCTTGATACACTCTTCGCCAGTCGCAATGTATGTTATTGGGAGAGGAACGAAATATCGAATAAAGAAAAATATAACAAGAAATAAAAAACCTTGGCCTCGAGCTCGATATAATAATTATTTAGGAAATTATTCCCAATTATTCCCATTCGTTGCTCATAGTTGGTTAATTTTTATTTATTCAAGTAGCTTTCAATCATATTCGTAAATTTGTTCCGCGAGGCTTCTAGCTCTTCTCGTTCTGTTAGTGTCTTGATACACTCTTCGCCAGCCGCAATGTATGTTATTGGGAGAGGAACGAAATATCGAATAAAGAAAAATATAACAAGAAATAAAAAACCTTGGCCTCGAGCTCGATATAAAATTTATTTAGGAAAATTTAAAATTAAGGCCGAATACAAAAATTAAAAATTACTGCGTATTTTTGGAAAATGTTTAAACCACTTTCCGACAAATTAGCTAATTGCATAAACGACTTCATAGACTTCGAATCAGTCTATTCGGTCACAGAATCTGGAGATAATACATGCGCTTGAGGTTGTACGTATAGAATTAAATGGGCTATGAGATATCTAGTAAGGAAGCCGACACTCCCATAGACAAGGTTTAGCTCAACGTGATATCCGGCAGCAAGAGCCACCTTTCAAACAGAATACCAGAAATGGTCTACCTTCGTAGATATATGTATTCATAATTCAATTGACCAGAGCTAATTAAGCTTCGATCTAGAGTGGAAAAATCTAGTGCCACGATACGAGAATAAGCAAATACAGATAAACGAGTAATTAAAAACTTTACATTTTTTTGCCCTACATCTTCTCAAAGTGGGGTTCGTCAATTAAAAAATTACAGCGTACATTTAATGGTTATATTCAGACCCTTATTACACTTAGGATCGACAACAAAGGATGGGACCCAATAATAGTTTATCGCAGCTCGACCAAGAGAATAGTATTCAGAGTAGCAGCGGAACCTTGTTATTCACTGCTAAAGTCCAAATCAAGTCCAGGGGACATAGATACGAGGCCCGCGCAATAATTGACCCGGGATCTTATATTTATTTTTGAGAAACTTAGAAACCGTTAAAAACTACCAACCAGGCGAAATCCTGGTCATGTGTCCAGCTTAATTCAACTGGTTTCTGAAAACTCTACAATGGCCTATCTCTTCAAACTTTGCTTACGAGCTTTGAACTGAAGGTTTGGGCAACTGTCTTGAAGATCCTTTCTTCTAATTTGTGACCACGAACAATATACCTATCTCAACTTTGCGTGGCTGCCAAACTGGAGCTTACAGATCCTCGATACAATTTCGATCGAGAAAATATTGACACGTTTTTGGAAGGTGGAGAAAACCCCATAATAGATTTTGGAATATACCTTCTGTAAAGAGAACTTTAAGGCCACTACTCTAAGGCATTGTTCTGGAAGTTACATCGTAAACAAATATTAAAAACTTGTGATAAGCTTGGGACTTCCAGAAATATGGCCATGGCTCACATCCATTATGGAATACATTGAATTGGAACACATGAAAAAGTTTCACCCCTTGAAGTGTAAAGTTCCCTTATTTATATTTTCCACATCATGCCGTGATCAAACCTTAATGCCTCCAGACCCACTTCGAATAAACACAGTTTGAATGATAATTTAGATCCTGGGCCCAAACATCAACAAGATCTTGTTGTGCAAATATTGAAGTGGAGATTCTACAAATACGTTTTTAACGCAGACGTTACTACAATATACCGCCAAATTGCTGGACCAAACCTAATCAAATACCAAAAAACCATACCTTTCATACCATTCACACATTTCTTCAACTTGCGGAAGACGTGAAAACACGAACCCATTTGTCTCAAAGGTTATCCAAAAATCTTAAATATTTACGATGTCCCAGCCGGTGGTCACACTATCCATAAATCAGTCAAATGTCGGAGGGAATTTATTTTGGCGTTGAATCAAGCCGGCTTCAGGTAAGATAATTGAGCTTAAATGACACTTCCGTGATAAAATATCTTAGTTAATAACATCCATTTACTTCTCGAACAATTAAAGAAACACAATATTGCAAAAAACGAGGCGTTTTTTTAAACCATAGCCATGTTTCTTTACCCATGCAGATGGCTGGCACGATTATAGACATTGCAAAACTGATTATGCAGGAAGCCTGGTTAAATAAAATTCATTGGGGCGACATTTTAAAGCCTATTACTTAACTGAATTTGCACAACATTGTAAAGAATTGCCCTTCATTCAAAACATTTCAGGTTCTTCCTTAGATTCGATACCAATCATCTTCCCTCGTAGAAATCCATGGTTTTTGCGACGCATCGGAGGGTTCTCATATAGCCGCCCTCTACATTAGTGTTGAATTAACAATTAAATCGACCTATTCTGTACTTCTGGCTGCTAAAACTCGTGTTTCACCTATCAAAAAGTTATCTTACCTAGACTCGAGCACACGGTAGCACACATAAATGGTATTGATAAGTCGCCCACACCAACGACGCAACGCTGCGTCTACCAGACGGTATGTTTGCTTTACTTTGTTGACTTACTTTTCCTTCCCTCTGTGACAAACAACAACAAACCTGATCTTATTAGTTTGTAGAGTAATTTCTTTTTAAAAAAGATTGTATATTATGGTTGGACCACCCTTTATATACAGAGGACAAAGCTGTAAGTACCAATTAATAAACGCACACAAAACAAGAAATCAAAAATAATACTGGCATAGCAACAAAGCCGATGAGCCCACACTATTGCGTGGCTGGTAATTAATCTAAAATTCTGCCTACGACTTTGTATCTTGGTTTACTTATAATTGCTATATTATTGAGCTGGTGATATTCCGCTGCGTTATTTTTTCCAATTTTTGACGAAATTTGCAATTTTACATTTTTGCGATACTTTTGACCTGATGCTTTATGACCTAAAGAAGATTCGGTTGTCGCCAGCACCGATAAGAAGGAAAATGGCTGCATGATAAAAAGAAACTAATTTATGAAATGTGGCCGTACTTTTCCGAGCGGTGAATTTGTCCCGAATACAAAGCACTACCGGCATTTATTTCTGCTGCCGAGAAATCTTAAACACAAACACTTTTTTGTGAATAACAAGAAATCCTATAATATCGATGCCCTGTTTGATGCTTGTTCTTACTGTTACCAACAAAAATTAAAGCAGTTATACCAGCTTTATTTGTTTTAGCCGAATAGAGTTATTTTTGAATATTTTAGTAACATTATTGAGCAGCTATACCGGCATTATTTGCTGAGCCGAAAAATATTTCCCCTGACTCGTATAAAGCTTAGATTTTATATGAACCTTTATTGGAACTTTAAAATCATTGAAAATGTTTCTAAATAATTATTATATCGAGCTCGAGACCTAGGTTCTTATTTTTTGTTGTATTTTTCTTTATTTGATATTTCGTTCCTCTCTGAAGAATATCATCAGGAATCTAAAAGATATTTTCATTGGAAATACAAAATCAAATGAACATGTAAATTTCGTAAAAACAAAAAAACATTTGTGCCCATACTTACAACTAAATTAAACAAAATAACTCCGTAGCAGTACCTCCCTTTCTTGTTAAGACATGTACTGTTGTTAAGAGATGTACTGACCGTCGTTGCTTTATGGCACCTTTTTCGTTCTTTCCTTATTTATTTTCAAATAAGACTCATATAACGTTCAGCTGAATTATTAACGTCAGTTTTAAAATTCATTCTCTGCTCATTTGGAGTACTCATAATGTGCAGCATTTCGATTATTAATCGTTTTTTGTAGTGGCTTTCACATTGTAATACACTCAATCTCTTAAGCTCTGGCTGGTGTTTTTGCGTTAAAATATTTTTGATTTTGCTATTTGTATTATTTTATATTTTTGGTATGGTATTACTCGTCGCTTATAGATGGAATATAACAAAGCTTTCAATTTCATCAACAGAGTCCTATGTTGATGAAATTGAAAGCTTTGTTATATACCATCCTTTTTGGGTGTTGGGAGTGAAAGTTCAACAGTCTTCTGCAGGATGTAGGCTTCTGATACCAATCAATCTTTAGTTTTTTATTCTCTCTTATTAAGATAATATCCAGGTACGAAATTTTGCAATTTGACTCTCTCTTAATCGTGAATTTAATTTGGTGATTAAAACTATTGAGATTCGTCAAGATGTTATATATTGCACATGATTTAATAATCCCAAAAAAGTCGTCCATGTATTTTTACAGTATTCTAGGCCTAATATCACAGTTCTGAATAACACTTTCCAACAGCTCCTCTATCACGATATCGGCAACAATTGGTGAAGCCGATGATGCCATAGGTAGTCCTCTTTTTTTGGTAGATTTTATCTTTGTATTTGAAATACCTGTTTTCGCTTATGCAAAATTTTAGTATTTTCATGAATAAATTTTTCGTCATAGTTGTATAATTTGATATTCTCGTCCATTATTTCTCTATTATATTTAAAGCTAAATCTACCGGTATGTTTGGGAAAAGTGAAATTACGCCAAAAGAAATCATCATCTCGTCATTCTTTATCACAGAATCCTTTACACTTTCTCTTAATCGCACTGAGATTTTGATGTTGTATTTTGAGTATTCCGTTAATTTGTTTAATATATGTGTAATGTACTTACAAAGGTTTAAAGAAGTTGCATATTGGTCTCAAGGGATATCGTTCCTTGTGGACCTTCGGGAGGCCATATACTCTTGGTGCAACCGCCGTTTCTGTTTTCATTCTCTGTTTATCCCTAAAGTTGATAACGTTTTCTGCGAACATCCGGTCGACTAGCTCGTTTTTAAGTGCATTCGTCGGGTCTTTGTTGATTTTTCTGTACACCATTATGTCATTTACAATTATTCCCATTCGTTGCTCATAGTCTTTTCGTTCCATCGATATGGTACCATTACCTGTATCTGCATCAAAAATTATTATGTGGTTTTAGTTTTTTAGGAAATTTTCGGTTGTTCCACTATTTCTATCACATATTTGTTTCGGTTGGTTAATTTTTATTTATTCAAGTAGCTTTCAATCATATTCGTAAATTTGTTCCGAGAGGCTTCTAGCTCTTCTCGTTCTGTTAGTGTCTTGATACAATCTTCGCCAGCCGCAATGTATGTTATTGGGAGAGGAACGAAATATCGAATAAAGAAAAATATAACAAGAAATGAGAACCTTGGCCTCGAGCTCGATATTTTTGGAAAATGTTTAAACCACTTTTCGACAAATTAGCTAATTGCATAAACGACTTCATAGACTTCGAATCAGTCTATTCGGTCACAGAATCTGGAGATAATATACATGCGCTTGAGATTGTACGTATAGAATTAAATGCGCTTTGAGATATATAGTAAGGAAGTCGACAGTCCCATAGACAAGGTTAAGCTCAACGTGATATCCGGCAGCAAGAGAGGCTGACACTTTTCAAACAGGATACCAGAAATGGTCTACCTTCGTAGATATATTCATAGTTCAATTGACCAGAGCTAATTAAGCTTCGATCTAGAGTGGAAAAATCTAGTGCCACGATACGAGAATAAGCAAATACAAATACGAGTAATTAAAAACTTTACATTTTTTTGCCCTACATCTTCTCAAAGTGAGGTTCGTCAATTAAAAAATTACAGCGTACAGTTAATCGTTATATTCAGACCCTTAATACACTTAGGATCGACATCAAACGATTGGACCCAATAATAGTTTTTCGCAGCTCGACAAATCACCTTTTAGAAGATGCGACATTTTTTAGAAGATGCATGGTCAGAATTTGACTAGTTTTTGATACAAAAATTAAAGACTCTCGAATCAGTTATAAATATTAAACCAAAAAAAGTAGCAGCCTTGTTATTCACTGCTAAAGTCCAAATCGAGTCCAGGGGACATAGATACGAGGCCCGCGCGATAATTGACATTTATTTTCGAGAAACTTAGAAACCCTTAAAAACTACCGACCAGGCGAAATCCTGGTCATGTGTCCAGCTTAATTTAACTGGTTTCTGAAAACTCTACAATAGCCTATCTCTTTATTTTGCCCACGAGCTTTGAACTGAAGGTTTGGGCAACTGTCTTGAAGACCCTTTCTTCTAATTTGTGCCCACGAACAATATACCTATCTCAACTTTGCGTGTCTGCCAAACTGGAGCTTACAGATCCTCGATACAATTTCGATCGAGAAAATATTGACACGTTTTTGGAAGGTGGAGAAAACCCCATAATAGATTTTGGTATATACCTTCTGTAAAGAGAACTTTAAGGCCACTACTCTAACGCATTCTTCTGGAAGTTACATCGTAAACAAATATTAAAAACTTGTGATAAGCTTGGGACTTCCAGAAATATGGCCATGGCTCACATCCATTATGGAATACATTGAATTGGAACACATGAAAAAGTTTCACCCCTTGAAGTGTAAAGTTCCCTTATTTATATTTTCCACATCATGCCGTGATCAAACCTTAATGCCTGCAGACCCACTTCGAATAAACACAGTTTGAATGATAATTTAGATCCTGGACCCAAACATCAACAAGATCTTGTTGTGCAAATATTGAAGTGGAGATTCTACAAATACGTTTTTAACGCAGACGTTACTACAATATACCGCCAAATTGCTGGACCAAACCTAATCAAATACCAAAAAACCATACCTTTCATACCATTCACACATTTCTTCAACTTGCGGAAGACGTGAAAACACGAACCCATTTGTCTCAAAGGTTATCCAAAAATCTTAAATATTTACGATGTCCCAGCCGGTGGTCACACTATCCATAAATCAGTCAAATGTCGGAGGGAATTTATTTTGGCGTTGAATCAAGCCGGCTTCAGGTAAGATAATTGAGCTTAAATGACACTTCCGTGATAAAATATCTTAGTTAATAACATCCATTTACTTCTCGAACAATTGAAGAAACACAATATTGCACAAAACGAGGGGTTTTTTAAACCATAGTCATGTTTCTTTACCCATGTAGATGCCTGGCACGATTATAGACATTGCAAAACTGATTATGCAGGAAGCCTGGTTAAATAAAATTCATTGGGGCGACATTTTAAAGCCTATTACTTAACTGAATTTGCACAACATTGTAAAGAATTGCCCTTCATTCAAAACATTTCAGGTTCTTCCTTAGATTCGATACCAATCATCTTCCCTCGTAGAAATCCATGGTTTTTGCGACGCATCGGAGGGTTCTCATATAGCCGCCCTCTACATTAGTGTTGAATTAACAATTAAATCGACCTATTCTGTACTTCTGGCTGCTAAAACTCGTGTTTCACCTATCAAAAAGTTATCTTACCTAGACTCGAGCACACGGTAGCACACATAAATGGTATTGATAAGTCGCCCACACCAACGACGCAACGCCGCGTCTACCAGACGGTATGTTTGCTTTACTTTGTTGACTTACTTTTCCTTCCCTCTGTGACAAACAACAACAAACCTGATCTTATTAGTTTGTAGAGTAATTTCTTTTTAAAAAAGATTGTATATTATGGTTGGACCACCCTTTATATACAGAGGACAAAGCTGTAAGTACCAATTAATAAACGCACACAAAACAAGAAATCAAAAATAATACTGGCATAGCAACAAAGCCGATGAGCCCACACTATTGCGTGGCTGGTAATTAATCTAAAATTCTGCCTACGACTTTGTATCTTGGTTTACTTATAATTGCTATATTATTGAGCTGGTGATATTCCGCTGCGTTATTTTTTCCAATTTTTGACGAAATTTGCAATTTTACATTTTTGCGATACTTTTGACCTGATGCTTTATGACCTAAAGAAGATTCGGTTGTCGCCAGCACCGATAAGAAGGAAAATGGCTGCATGATAAAAAGAAACTAATTTATGAAATGTGGCCGTACTTTTCCGAGCGGTGAATTTGTCCCGAATACAAAGCACTACCGGCATTTATTTCTGCTGCCGAGAAATCTTAAACACAAACACTTTTTTGTGAATAACAAGAAATCCTATAATATCGATGCCCTGTTTGATGCTTGTTCTTACTGTTACCAACAAAAATTAAAGCAGTTATACCAGCTTTATTTGTTTTAGCCGAATAGAGTTATTTTTGAATATTTTAGTAACATTATTGAGCAGCTTTACCGGCATTATTTGCTGAGCCGAAAAATATTTCCCCTGACTCGTATAAAGCTTAGATTTTATATGAACCTTTATTGGAACTTTAAAATCATTGAAAATGTTTCTAAATAATTATTATATCGAGCTCGAGACCTAGGTTCTTATTTTTTGTTGTATTTTTCTTTATTTGATATTTCGTTCCTCTCTGAAGAATATCATCAGGAATCTAAAAGATATTTTCATTGGAAATACAAAATCAAATGAACATGTAAATTTCGTAAAAACAAAAAAACATTTGTGCCCATACTTACAACTAAATTAAACAAAATAACTCCGTAGCAGTACCTCCCTTTCTTGTTAAGACATGTACTGTTGTTAAGAGATGTACTGACCGTCGTTGCTTTATGGCACCTTTTTCGTTCTTTCCTTATTTATTTTCAAATAAGACTCATATAACGTTCAGCTGAATTATTAACGTCAGTTTTAAAATTCATTCTCTGCTCATTTGGAGTACTCATAATGTGCAGCATTTCGATTATTAATCGTTTTTTGTAGTGGCTTTCACATTGTAATACACTCAATCTCTTAAGCTCTGGCTGGTGTTTTTGCGTTAAAATATTTTTGATTTTGCTATTTGTATTATTTTATATTTTTGGTATGGTATTACTCGTCGCTTATAGATGGAATATAACAAAGCTTTCAATTTCATCAACAGAGTCCTATGTTGATGAAATTGAAAGCTTTGTTATATACCATCCTTTTTGGGTGTTGGGAGTGAAAGTTCAACAGTCTTCTGCAGGATGTAGGCTTCTGATACCAATCAATCTTTAGTTTTTTATTCTCTCTTATTAAGATAATATCCAGGTACGAAATTTTGCAATTTGACTCTCTCTTAATCGTGAATTTAATTTGGTGATTAAAACTATTGAGATTCGTCAAGATGTTATATATTGCACATGATTTAATAATCCCAAAAAAGTCGTCCATGTATTTTTACAGTATTCTAGGCCTAATATCACAGTTCTGAATAACACTTTCCAACAGCTCCTCTATCACGATATCGGCAACAATTGGTGAAGCCGATGATGCCATAGGTAGTCCTCTTTTTTTGGTAGATTTTATCTTTGTATTTGAAATACCTGTTTTCGCTTATGCAAAATTTTAGTATTTTCATGAATAAATTTTTCGTCATAGTTGTATAATTTGATATTCTCGTCCATTATTTCTCTATTATATTTAAAGCTAAATCTACCGGTATGTTTGGGAAAAGTGAAATTACGCCAAAAGAAATCATCATCTCGTCATTCTTTATCACAGAATCCTTTACACTTTCTCTTAATCGCACTGAGATTTTGATGTTGTATTTTGAGTATTCCGTTAATTTGTTTAATATATGTGTAATGTACTTACAAAGGTTTAAAGAAGTTGCATATTGGTCTCAAGGGATATCGTTCCTTGTGGACCTTCGGGAGGCCATATACTCTTGGTGCAACCGCCGTTTCTGTTTTCATTCTCTGTTTATCCCTAAAGTTGATAACGTTTTCTGCGAACATCCGGTCGACTAGCTCGTTTTTAAGTGCATTCGTCGGGTCTTTGTTGATTTTTCTGTACACCATTATGTCATTTACAATTATTCCCATTCGTTGCTCATAGTCTTTTCGTTCCATCGATATGGTACCATTACCTGTATCTGCATCAAAAATTATTATGTGGTTTTAGTTTTTTAGGAAATTTTCGGTTGTTCCACTATTTCTATCACATATTTGTTTCGGTTGGTTAATTTTTATTTATTCAAGTAGCTTTCAATCATATTCGTAAATTTGTTCCGAGAGGCTTCTAGCTCTTCTCGTTCTGTTAGTGTCTTGATACAATCTTCGCCAGCCGCAATGTATGTTATTGGGAGAGGAACGAAATATCGAATAAAGAAAAATATAACAAGAAATGAGAACCTTGGCCTCGAGCTCGATATTTTTGGAAAATGTTTAAACCACTTTTCGACAAATTAGCTAATTGCATAAACGACTTCATAGACTTCGAATCAGTCTATTCGGTCACAGAATCTGGAGATAATATACATGCGCTTGAGATTGTACGTATAGAATTAAATGCGCTTTGAGATATATAGTAAGGAAGTCGACAGTCCCATAGACAAGGTTAAGCTCAACGTGATATCCGGCAGCAAGAGAGGCTGACACTTTTCAAACAGGATACCAGAAATGGTCTACCTTCGTAGATATATTCATAGTTCAATTGACCAGAGCTAATTAAGCTTCGATCTAGAGTGGAAAAATCTAGTGCCACGATACGAGAATAAGCAAATACAGATAAACGAGTAATTAAAAACTTTACATTTTTTTGCCCTACATCTTCTCAAAGTGAGGTTCGTCAATTAAAAAATTACAGCGTACAGTTAATCGTTATATTCAGACCCTTAATACACTTAGGATCGACATCAAACGATTGGACCCAATAATAGTTTTTCGCAGCTCGACAAATCACCTTTTAGAAGATGCGACATTTTTTAGAAGATGCATGGTCAGAATTTGACTAGTTTTTGATACAAAAATTAAAGACTCTCGAATCAGTTATAAATATTAAACCAAAAAAAGTAGCAGCCTTGTTATTCACTGCTAAAGTCCAAATCGAGTCCAGGGGACATAGATACGAGGCCCGCGCGATAATTGACATTTATTTTCGAGAAACTTAGAAACCCTTAAAAACTACCGACCAGGCGAAATCCTGGTCATGTGTCCAGCTTAATTTAACTGGTTTCTGAAAACTCTACAATAGCCTATCTCTTCATTTTGCCCACGAGCTTTGAACTGAAGGTTTGGGCAACTGTCTTGAAGACCCTTTCTTCTAATTTGTGCCCACGAACAATATACCTATCTCAACTTTGCGTGTCTGCCAAACTGGAGCTTACAGATCCTCGATACAATTTCGATCGAGAAAATATTGACACGTTTTTGGAAGGTGGAGAAAACCCCATAATAGATTTTGGTATATACCTTCTGTAAAGAGAACTTTAAGGCCACTACTCTAACGCATTCTTCTGGAAGTTACATCGTAAACAAATATTAAAAACTTGTGATAAGCTTGGGACTTCCAGAAATATGGCCATGGCTCACATCCATTATGGAATACATTGAATTGGAACACATGAAAAAGTTTCACCCCTTGAAGTGTAAAGTTCCCTTATTTATATTTTCCACATCATGCCGTGATCAAACCTTAATGCCTGCAGACCCACTTCGAATAAACACAGTTTGAATGATAATTTAGATCCTGGACCCAAACATCAACAAGATCTTGTTGTGCAAATATTGAAGTGGAGATTCTACAAATACGTTTTTAACGCAGACGTTACTACAATATACCGCCAAATTGCTGGACCAAACCTAATCAAATACCAAAAAACCATACCTTTCATACCATTCACACATTTCTTCAACTTGCGGAAGACGTGAAAACACGAACCCATTTGTCTCAAAGGTTATCCAAAAATCTTAAATATTTACGATGTCCCAGCCGGTGGTCACACTATCCATAAATCAGTCAAATGTCGGAGGGAATTTATTTTGGCGTTGAATCAAGCCGGCTTCAGGTAAGATAATTGAGCTTAAATGACACTTCCGTGATAAAATATCTTAGTTAATAACATCCATTTACTTCTCGAACAATTGAAGAAACACAATATTGCACAAAACGAGGGGTTTTTTAAACCATAGTCATGTTTCTTTACCCATGCAGATGCCTGGCACGATTATAGACATTGCAAAACTGATTATGCAGGAAGCCTGGTTAAATAAAATTCATTGGGGCGACATTTTAAAGCCTATTACTTAACTGAATTTGCACAACATTGTAAAGAATTGCCCTTCATTCAAAACATTTCAGGTTCTTCCTTAGATTCGATACCAATCATCTTCCCTCGTAGAAATCCATGGTTTTTGCGACGCATCGGAGGGTTCTCATATAGCCGCCCTCTACATTAGTGTTGAATTAACAATTAAATCGACCTATTCTGTACTTCTGGCTGCTAAAACTCGTGTTTCACCTATCAAAAAGTTATCTTACCTAGACTCGAGCACACGGTAGCACACATAAATGGTATTGATAAGTCGCCCACACCAACGACGCAACGCCGCGTCTACCAGACGGTATGTTTGCTTTACTTTGTTGACTTACTTTTCCTTCCCTCTGTGACAAACAACAACAAACCTGATCTTATTAGTTTGTAGAGTAATTTCTTTTTAAAAAAGATTGTATATTATGGTTGGACCACCCTTTAT
This sequence comes from Hydrotaea diabolus, assembly GCA_963513945.1. Lineage (NCBI taxonomy): Eukaryota > Metazoa > Arthropoda > Insecta > Diptera > Muscidae > Hydrotaea > Hydrotaea diabolus. The sequence goes on along the minus strand of OY740717.1, from coordinate 90,740,974 downwards.
ATACAGAGGACAAAGCTGTAAGTACCAATTAATAAACGCACACAAAACAAGAAATCAAAAATAATACTGGCATAGCAACAAAGCCGATGAGCCCACACTATTGCGTGGCTGGTAATTAATCTAAAATTCTGCCTACGACTTTGTATCTTGGTTTACTTATAATTGCTATATTATTGAGCTGGTGATATTCCGCTGCGTTATTTTTTCCAATTTTTGACGAAATTTGCAATTTTACATTTTTGCGATACTTTTGACCTGATGCTTTATGACCTAAAGAAGATTCGGTTGTCGCCAGCACCGATAAGAAGGAAAATGGCTGCATGATAAAAAGAAACTAATTTATGAAATGTGGCCGTACTTTTCCGAGCGGTGAATTTGTCCCGAATACAAAGCACTACCGGCATTTATTTCTGCTGCCGAGAAATCTTAAACACAAACACTTTTTTGTGAATAACAAGAAATCCTATAATATCGATGCCCTGTTTGATGCTTGTTCTTACTGTTACCAACAAAAATTAAAGCAGTTATACCAGCTTTATTTGTTTTAGCCGAATAGAGTTATTTTTGAATATTTTAGTAACATTATTGAGCAGCTTTACCGGCATTATTTGCTGAGCCGAAAAATATTTCCCCTGACTCGTATAAAGCTTAGATTTTATATGAACCTTTATTGGAACTTTAAAATCATTGAAAATGTTTCTAAATAATTATTATATCGAGCTCGAGACCTAGGTTCTTATTTTTTGTTGTATTTTTCTTTATTTGATATTTCGTTCCTCTCTGAAGAATATCATCAGGAATCTAAAAGATATTTTCATTGGAAATACAAAATCAAATGAACATGTAAATTTCGTAAAAACAAAAAAACATTTGTGCCCATACTTACAACTAAATTAAACAAAATAACTCCGTAGCAGTACCTCCCTTTCTTGTTAAGACATGTACTGTTGTTAAGAGATGTACTGACCGTCGTTGCTTTATGGCACCTTTTTCGTTCTTTCCTTATTTATTTTCAAATAAGACTCATATAACGTTCAGCTGAATTATTAACGTCAGTTTTAAAATTCATTCTCTGCTCATTTGGAGTACTCATAATGTGCAGCATTTCGATTATTAATCGTTTTTTGTAGTGGCTTTCACATTGTAATACACTCAATCTCTTAAGCTCTGGCTGGTGTTTTTGCGTTAAAATATTTTTGATTTTGCTATTTGTATTATTTTATATTTTTGGTATGGTATTACTCGTCGCTTATAGATGGAATATAACAAAGCTTTCAATTTCATCAACAGAGTCCTATGTTGATGAAATTGAAAGCTTTGTTATATACCATCCTTTTTGGGTGTTGGGAGTGAAAGTTCAACAGTCTTCTGCAGGATGTAGGCTTCTGATACCAATCAATCTTTAGTTTTTTATTCTCTCTTATTAAGATAATATCCAGGTACGAAATTTTGCAATTTGACTCTCTCTTAATCGTGAATTTAATTTGGTGATTAAAACTATTGAGATTCGTCAAGATGTTATATATTGCACATGATTTAATAATCCCAAAAAAGTCGTCCATGTATTTTTACAGTATTCTAGGCCTAATATCACAGTTCTGAATAACACTTTCCAACAGCTCCTCTATCACGATATCGGCAACAATTGGTGAAGCCGATGATGCCATAGGTAGTCCTCTTTTTTTGGTAGATTTTATCTTTGTATTTGAAATACCTGTTTTCGCTTATGCAAAATTTTAGTATTTTCATGAATAAATTTTTCGTCATAGTTGTATAATTTGATATTCTCGTCCATTATTTCTCTATTATATTTAAAGCTAAATCTACCGGTATGTTTGGGAAAAGTGAAATTACGCCAAAAGAAATCATCATCTCGTCATTCTTTATCACAGAATCCTTTACACTTTCTCTTAATCGCACTGAGATTTTGATGTTGTATTTTGAGTATTCCGTTAATTTGTTTAATATATGTGTAATGTACTTACAAAGGTTTAAAGAAGTTGCATATTGGTCTCAAGGGATATCGTTCCTTGTGGACCTTCGGGAGGCCATATACTCTTGGTGCAACCGCCGTTTCTGTTTTCATTCTCTGTTTATCCCTAAAGTTGATAACGTTTTCTGCGAACATCCGGTCGACTAGCTCGTTTTTAAGTGCATTCGTCGGGTCTTTGTTGATTTTTCTGTACACCATTATGTCATTTACAATTATTCCCATTCGTTGCTCATAGTCTTTTCGTTCCATCGATATGGTACCATTACCTGTATCTGCATCAAAAATTATTATGTGGTTTTAGTTTTTTAGGAAATTTTCGGTTGTTCCACTATTTCTATCACATATTTGTTTCGGTTGGTTAATTTTTATTTATTCAAGTAGCTTTCAATCATATTCGTAAATTTGTTCCGAGAGGCTTCTAGCTCTTCTCGTTCTGTTAGTGTCTTGATACAATCTTCGCCAGCCGCAATGTATGTTATTGGGAGAGGAACGAAATATCGAATAAAGAAAAATATAACAAGAAATGAGAACCTTGGCCTCGAGCTCGATATTTTTGGAAAATGTTTAAACCACTTTTCGACAAATTAGCTAATTGCATAAACGACTTCATAGACTTCGAATCAGTCTATTCGGTCACAGAATCTGGAGATAATATACATGCGCTTGAGATTGTACGTATAGAATTAAATGCGCTTTGAGATATATAGTAAGGAAGTCGACAGTCCCATAGACAAGGTTAAGCTCAACGTGATATCCGGCAGCAAGAGAGGCTGACACTTTTCAAACAGGATACCAGAAATGGTCTACCTTCGTAGATATATTCATAGTTCAATTGACCAGAGCTAATTAAGCTTCGATCTAGAGTGGAAAAATCTAGTGCCACGATACGAGAATAAGCAAATACAGATAAACGAGTAATTAAAAACTTTACATTTTTTTGCCCTACATCTTCTCAAAGTGAGGTTCGTCAATTAAAAAATTACAGCGTACAGTTAATCGTTATATTCAGACCCTTAATACACTTAGGATCGACATCAAACGATTGGACCCAATAATAGTTTTTCGCAGCTCGACAAATCACCTTTTAGAAGATGCGACATTTTTTAGAAGATGCATGGTCAGAATTTGACTAGTTTTTGATACAAAAATTAAAGACTCTCGAATCAGTTATAAATATTAAACCAAAAAAAGTAGCAGCCTTGTTATTCACTGCTAAAGTCCAAATCGAGTCCAGGGGACATAGATACGAGGCCCGCGCGATAATTGACATTTATTTTCGAGAAACTTAGAAACCCTTAAAAACTACCGACCAGGCGAAATCCTGGTCATGTGTCCAGCTTAATTTAACTGGTTTCTGAAAACTCTACAATAGCCTATCTCTTTATTTTGCCCACGAGCTTTGAACTGAAGGTTTGGGCAACTGTCTTGAAGACCCTTTCTTCTAATTTGTGCCCACGAACAATATACCTATCTCAACTTTGCGTGTCTGCCAAACTGGAGCTTACAGATCCTCGATACAATTTCGATCGAGAAAATATTGACACGTTTTTGGAAGGTGGAGAAAACCCCATAATAGATTTTGGTATATACCTTCTGTAAAGAGAACTTTAAGGCCACTACTCTAACGCATTCTTCTGGAAGTTACATCGTAAACAAATATTAAAAACTTGTGATAAGCTTGGGACTTCCAGAAATATGGCCATGGCTCACATCCATTATGGAATACATTGAATTGGAACACATGAAAAAGTTTCACCCCTTGAAGTGTAAAGTTCCCTTATTTATATTTTCCACATCATGCCGTGATCAAACCTTAATGCCTGCAGACCCACTTCGAATAAACACAGTTTGAATGATAATTTAGATCCTGGACCCAAACATCAACAAGATCTTGTTGTGCAAATATTGAAGTGGAGATTCTACAAATACGTTTTTAACGCAGACGTTACTACAATATACCGCCAAATTGCTGGACCAAACCTAATCAAATACCAAAAAACCATACCTTTCATACCATTCACACATTTCTTCAACTTGCGGAAGACGTGAAAACACGAACCCATTTGTCTCAAAGGTTATCCAAAAATCTTAAATATTTACGATGTCCCAGCCGGTGGTCACACTATCCATAAATCAGTCAAATGTCGGAGGGAATTTATTTTGGCGTTGAATCAAGCCGGCTTCAGGTAAGATAATTGAGCTTAAATGACACTTCCGTGATAAAATATCTTAGTTAATAACATCCATTTACTTCTCGAACAATTGAAGAAACACAATATTGCACAAAACGAGGGGTTTTTAAACCATAGTCATGTTTCTTTACCCATGCAGATGCCTGGCACGATTATAGACATTGCAAAACTGATTATGCAGGAAGCCTGGTTAAATAAAATTAATTGGGGCGACATTTAAAGCCTATTACTTAACTGAATTTGCACAACATTGTAAAGAATTGCCCTTCATTCGAAACATTTCAGGTTCTTCCTTAGATTCGATACCAATCATTTTCCTCGTAGAAATCCATGGTTTTTGCGCCGCATCGGAGGGTTCTCATATAGCCGCCCTCTACATTAGTGTTGAATTAACAATTAAATCGACTCATTCTGCACTTCTGGCTGCTAAAACTCGTGTTTCACCTATCAAAAATTTATCTTTACCTAGACTCGAGCACACGGCAACACACATAAATGGTATTGTGTTTGCTTTACTTCGTTGACTTACTTTTCCTTCCCTGTGTGACAAACAACAACAAACCTAATCTTAATAGTTTGTAGAGTAATTCCTTTTTCAAAAAGATCGTACATTATGGTTGGACCTCCCTTTATATACAGAGGACAAATCTATAAGAGCCAACTAATAAAAAGACACAAAACAAGAAATCACAAGGAATACGGGCAAATCAACAAAGCCGATAACCCCACACTATTGCGTGGCTGGTAATTAATCTAAAATTTTGCCTGCGACCCTGTATCTTGATTTATTTATAATTGCTATATTATTGAACTGGTGATATTCCGCTGCGTTATTTTTTTTTTCCAATTTTTGTCAAAATTTGCAATTTTACATCTTTGCGATACTTTTGAGCTTTGCTTACGAGCTTTGAACTAAAGGTTTGGGCAACTGTCTTGAAGATCCTTTCTTCTAATTTGTGACCACGAACAATAGACCTATCTCAACTTTGCGTGGCTGCCAAACTGGAGCTTACAGATCCTCGATACAATTTCGATCGAGAAAATATTGACACGTTTTGGAAGGTGGGGAAAACCCCATAACAGATTTTGGAATGTACCTTCTGTAAAGAGAACTTTAAGGTCACTTCTCTAAGGCATTGTTCTGGAAGATACATCGTAAACAAATATTAAAAACTTGTGATTGAGCTATGGCCATAGCTCATTTCCATCGAAGGAGCCATGGCAGTCAAGGAGCAGTACGACCAATCCATTATGGAATACATTGAATTGGAACACATGAAAAAGTTTTACCCCTTGAAGTGTAAAATTGCCTTACTTATATTTGCCACATCATGCCGTGATCAAACCTTAATGCCTCTAGTCCCACTACGAATAAACACAGTCTGAATGATAAGTTTGATCCTGGACCCAATGATAAACAATATCTTGTTGTGCAAATATTGAAGTGGAGATTCTACAAATACGTTTTTAACGCAGACGTTACTACAATATACCGCCAAATTTTGCTGGACCAAAACTAAATCAAATACCAAAAAACCTTACCTTTCTTACCATTCACACATTTCTTCAACTTGCGGAAGATTTGAAGACACGAACTCTTTTGCCTCAAAGATTATCCAACAAAACTTGAATATTTACGGTGTCCCAGCCGGTGGTCGCACTATCCATAAAGCAGTTAAATATCTGAGGAAATTTATTTTGGCGTTGAATCAAACCGGCTTCAAGTAAGAAAATTGAGCTCAAATGACACTTCCGTCATCAAATATCTAAGTTAATAACATCCATTAACTTCTCGAACAATTGAAGACAAACAATATTGTACAAAACGAGGGTTTTTCTAAACCATAGCCAAGTTTTTTGACCCTTGCAGATGGCTGGCATGATTATAAACAATACAAAACTGATAATGCAGGAAGCCTGGTTAAAAAATTAATTGGGGCAACATTTTAAAGCCTATTACTTAACTGAATTTGCACAACATTGTAAAGAATTGCCCTTCATTCGAAACATTTCAGGTTCTTCCTTAGATTCGATACCAATCGTTTTCCTCGTAGAAATCCATGGTTTTTGCGCCGCATCGGAGGGTTCTCATATAGCCGCCCTCTATATTCGTGTTGAATTAACAATTAAATCGACCCATTCTACACTTCCGGTTGCTAAAACTTTTGTTTTACCTATCAAAAAGTTATCTTTACCTAGACCGATCTCTGTAGAGCAGTTTTGCTGTCAAAGTTATCGGTAGCGGTCGTGTTCAAAATCTCCATCTTTCTAAATTTTTGGCTCACTATTGGACAAGCTCCACTGTTGTCCTGGCTTGGCTTAAAAAACCACCCTGTGTCTGGAGTAACTTTGTGCGAAACAGAGTATCCCATATATTGAAAATTATTGGAAATGAGGTATAGCGGCACGTGGACTCAACCAGCTGGTGGCTAGCCGGGGATGCTCTCCAGACGATCTGAAATATCATCACTTATAGTGGCATGGACTCCAGTGGTTAAAATTTCGCAGAGACCGATGGCCAATACATAATTTTTTTTAAGAGTACAAATCTGGAGTCTGTCCATGTATTTACTACAACAACATTTGAACTCCCTGTTTCTTCACTAGCTCTTGCCTACAGAGTACTGGCATATATTTTACGGTTTTTGAGATATACTGGTGCAAGCAGAACTCACCAGAGAACTTCATCCCCTGAAATTGCAGCAACAGAGATCGTAGATGTTAAATCGAGACTCATCATATTAACACAAAAGCATAACTTCGCCACGGAACACCATTCGGTACAACAAAAGACTATAAACTCACCATGCAGCAGCCGTTCTTACCCTTTTCTAGAGCAAAAGGGGATCATGAGAGCCAACTGGCGTCTTGTTCAGTCACCCGCTTTATCCTACATTTAACATCACGATCGATGGAGGAAACAGTTAATGACTCAAGTGCTAAAATCAGAATTTTGTATTTTAAAGTTAAAATCCCTAGAAAGAACAAAAATATGCAATCGTCGAACGTGCATACTCTACAAAAAACATACTCAAACGCAAATTATTGCATCTCTTCAACATTACAGGCGTTGATTTTGAGGCACTCTAGTCTTAAAAACTTTACAGGACGAGTTTCTTAGTCACCAAACGCAACATTTTCGTCTTCGTCTGCTTTGCTACCTAGTACTCCTTGAAGTCACATGCGACCTATCAACACAAGCTTTTGTATCCCTTTTTTCTTGATTTTTTGTAGGAGAGGTTGCAAGGCTAAACTCTACTCTGATAATGAAACACATTTTATAGGAGCTGCTGAAATGATGCGAAAAGACCGAATATCCTTTATGAAAACTATTCTTGCAGCCACTCTACAACAGAACACAATTTTGAGTATAAAGTCATACCTTCTGACGCTCCTCATAAAGGCGCTCTTTGGGAGGCTGGCGTTAAATCCTTTAAGGCCCATTTACGAACTTTTCTAACTTTAACCCAAATAGAAGCCTTTTTAAATGCTAGACCCCTTAGACATGCTAGGAACGAACCGACCGTTTTATCTCCTTTGCAACCCGCCCACTTTCTCATTGGTTCACCCATGCTCGCACAAGCGAAGTTTCATATTGCTAATGAAGATTTTACCTTCGCCAACAAATGAAAGCGACTGAAAATAGTTTCGCAATATTTCTGTCCATGTTGGAAATCAGAATATCTTAAAGAGCTACACTGTAGATTCAAATGGAAGTATCAGCAAAACAATATAAAGGTCGAAATTCTCATAGTCATCAGGGGCGATAAGCTTTCTCCCGATGGCTGATACAATATACATCCCGGGTCGGATAAAAATAAGTATATGAGTTGTGGACATTCGGACTACCAAGTAAACTAGCTAAAGTAGTCAAGCATTTCTCGGGCTGATTACACAATTTTTTTCACTAACTAACTGAAATAAGCACCAACCTATTTTCTTCTATAACCCTAGAAGTGGCAGTGTATCTTCCAAAACGTGACCGCTCCGATTAACGCCAGAACCGACTGCGCGAAAGACGTGAGAGCTCAAGTGACTGGCAGTATGCCTGCTGTCTTTGGGGAGATGACCATGCCTTAAGAAATGCCGTAGATACCGGGATCTGTCGCCTAAGACTCAGTACAAAGTTGTGGATTGACGAGGTTACTGGCCCAATTGTCAGGTCAGAAGTCACCTGGCGCCCGACTGTCCGGTTTTTGAGGTCTTCCGCAGACGCGATTGGCGACAACACACTTCTCTTCATGGGGTAGCACCTCAACCGCATCGCTCCTGAATATTACCGCCGCTGTGCCAAAGTTGATGAGGTCCAACTTCGTACCAACTGTTTCTCGCATCGCGGCGCCAATATGTCGCAGACTTAACTTGCTGACGTGTCAGAACCAAGGACGGAGGTTTCTGATGTTTAGCCTCACGGGTAAAAAAGCTAGAGCCCCATAGGTACTGAATGTACGAGTAAAAGCTCTGGTTACCGATGGGTTGCCTCGATAACCATTTTCGGACCCGCTGATAGAGCACTAATATCGACCCTCGCAGCAACACACCCATCGATTTGGAGCTGGGCGCAGACAACGTTCATCTATCAAGATTGCGACATCGCTGTTGGACTTAGTCATGTATATGCATAGAAAACACATCTGGATATGTGTTCGCCGGTGCGGTCAAAATTCACTTTAGTCATCAAGTTCTTGCATTTTAAAGTAAATATTACCTGATAGTTACTTATTTTTTTAATTAAAAAGAAAGAAATTAGTAATTAATTTTGTTTTTAATTTTGAAAACGCATTTAGTTTAAGGTCTAAAAGTTGTACTATGAATTTTGAATTTTTTTTATTATGAATCTAAATTTAGTTAGTATCAAGTCATGGGGGCAGAATATCGAAACGATTCTAGAATTTGTAGCAGAATTTTTTCTAATAAGTACTATATATAAACACTCCTGCGGACAGTACTACCATTCTAGAAGGTACTACATGATTAAAGTGGCAAACTACTTAAGTAGGCCAAGGGAACCCTACGACGTTCCACAATTAAAATAGTACTGCCCTCTTATAGGGAAAGGCTATACGAATTAAACTAAGTACATAAAATTTGTGTGCCAAGAGCACAGAATGGGACCCAGCGCAGTACCTTTAAGAAGGAAAGGTACTAAAGGTTCGTCTGAGCGAGTTGCTCCAGTAGCAACAAACTAAAAGAAGTTTTTGACGGTAAATTTTTAAAATCCATCCTTTACTTTTGGTATATTCAAGTCCTAATGAATGTTATCTTCTCTCACATACCATGGTGCTCCAGTGATTTGTCCTTGCATTTTCTATAGCTTTGAATGAGGTCAACAGTTGGCTAGCGCTATCATTAATCCACTACTTTGATCCATACGACTTGATATGACCACTGTCTTGAAAAGCATAACCTTAAATTCTAGTTCTAATTCTAGAATGCATGTTGAATGAATGCACAGTGGATCTGAAATAGCTTTAAATTCGTTTGGGTCTTCATAGCATCAATATATCTTCACCAAGTAAGTTTTCGGTCTAAATGGATTTAAAGGTAAGTAACTACGTTCGATTAAGATATAACAATGTTATTTAATCTAAGTGGTGGGCGTACGAGGGCATATCAATAATTTCGTGACTTTTCGAATAAAACACTTTTTTTTGCCAAAAAAAACTGTTTTTCAACATAATCTCCTTTTAGCCCAATACACTAGTCCAACTTTTCTTCAAATGTTGGTATCCCTTCCAAACAATAGGATTTTTCGATGTCCATAAAATGGGTATTTGTTTTGTCATTTGTGTCATCGTTGGAGCTAGATCCCTTTCTACCGAGCCATTTCTTTAGGTTTGAAATAGGAAATAGTCACTGGGGGCTAAATCCGGAGAATGTGGCTGATGAGGTACCAATTCGTAACCATATTCATGCCATTTGCCAATGAGACTGCACATGTGTGTACTCGTGCATTTTCTTGATGATAATAACATTTACCGTTTATTGTTTTTCCATTTTTAAGGTAATCGATGTGGATTATCCCGCATGGATACCAAAAAAATTGGCATTACGTTCTTGGCCGACAAAGTCACCTTGGCCTTCGGAGCCGGTTCACCCGGAGAAACCCATTGTTTGGAAAGCTGCTTGGTCTCCTGAGAGTTATGCTGATCCAGGTTTCATCCAAAGCTACAACACGCCGCAAAAACTTATTCGAATTGCTTTTAAACAACTCCATACAATGCTTTGAAGTTGTCACACGATTACATTTATGGTCAATTGAGAGTAAACGCGGCAGACATCTTGCAGACAGCTTTCTTAAACCCAACTGATCATGTAAAATCGAAACCACACTGTCATATGAAATCTGGATGGTATCAACAATCTCACGAACTTTTACTCTTCGATCGGCCAACACCATATCGTGGATTTTTTCCACATTTTCGGGTGTATTGACTTCAATTGGCCGTCCAGAACGTTCAGCGTCATTTGTACTTGTGCTACCACAACGAAAGCCAGTCAACCACTTTTTACCATTAAAATTGATAGTACAAGTCCCCGAGTATTTATCGTATGTTGAACTTACGTGTGAAAGTAACATGCCAGCTTTTTGTTTTATTAACCTTTATCCTTTAATAAGCTAACCAAATTCTATATGCCTTAAGCGATTAGAAAGGGTTTGTGACTCGCTCAAAATAGCAGTATCATCGCAAAAGTAGAAGTAAGAACTTTTGGCCCTACTTGAATATAAGACGTTAATATAAGATATGGTCTAGAGCGCTGTCTAGTATTTTTATATCTTCTGTGTAAAAGTCTATGCATTTTATTCTAAAACTGCAATTTTTTATAAACTACTTAGCATCATGGGCCGGCGCAGAATCATGCTGGAAAGTCCATCGCTGGTTTTGGAACAGGGAATTGTTAAGAGGTTTCACACCAGCTTCCAAAATGGTTTCTTGGTAAACTTTGGCGGATGTTTTGACTCCTTGTTCGCAGAAATGACCCCATCGTAAGAGACACCCCACCAAACCATGAATGAAACTGGGTGATGACCCTTTTCCACCCTTGGGATCAGTTCAGATGCTTCCTTAGATGACCGCGCATACACTCTATCATTTTGCTTGTTAATTTTTTTCCTGAACGGTAAAAATTATTTCATCGGTGAACAAAATTTTTCTGCGCAAGTTGTCAGCGTGTTTCACCAAAAGACTTTTGCATTTTTCAATCCTATTTTTTTTTTAAAGCTGCAGTCAATAAATGTCTGGTGCGTCGTTTGAAAGCCCCAAGTCTTTTTTAATGATTCGACTCAAGGACTTTTGAGTGATATTCATCTCACGGGCCATGATTTTCTTTTTTCGGAGCGGTTTTCTGTGAATTCTCGATTTAACGGCTTTGATGACATGCGGTGTTCGAACAGAGCGTGGGCGGCCCGACCGGTGGCGGTCTTTTACATCCCCAGTCTCCTCAAACAGTTTTATGCATCGGTAGAAGAACATGCTGCTAATCCCTAGTGGCCGGAGCGTTTTGAAAATATCGCTTTATTTATTTCACACTTGAAAAACGCTATTACAGCGATACGGTTCTCATTATCTGACCACTCCATGATGAAAGTTGAAACAGTCTTAAAATCCCGTTACAGACTAACGCTATTGAGGTTAGCTTTCAAAACCCATATGACATTAAATGGGTGTGTTCAATGTTGTAACAGTATTTATGTCCCTATAACTTAAGTACTTAAGAAGACGATGAGTGTTTTCTGGCAAATATCATTTTATAAGTATTTTATAAAGTAAACTGTCGTGCCAACCTTTTACATATATTTGGGCTACGTCAAGAAAAACTGCACAGTAGTATTCCTGTCGTACAGCAGTATTCATTAGTGTGAATGTTTGTCAATTAAAAAATAAAAAAAATAGTTTTCCCATGGCTAAGGAAAGTGCGGCGTTCAGAGGTTATGGGGTCGGCTGGTCTTTTGATGCAGACAATTATGCTGAGGTGGTTTGACCCAAGTGCAACGACAGGTATTTGTCAGACTAGGTGAAACGAGAGTCATATCTATCGTTTCCAATTTGTTAAAACTCGTAGGCGTAGACGACATCACTGTTAATGGGAACGGTTAAAAAGTAAACTAAATAACTAAAGATACAGCTGGCTGGAATAATTAAAACTCAAGCTAATGATCTGCACGCAGAGAAAAGATATGGTTACACTATGGTCACCGCAACAATAATATGTTCTCTACAATAAAAGCATGTTCGTCGCAACCATAGTATTGTTTTTTGAATTTTATTTTGACAACAGTATGATTGCGACTATATTAGTATTGTTGAAATGTAACAATAGTATTATTGCCAAATTTAGAAATGAAAATATGGTTGTAGCAACCATAAACACATGGTTGGTGCAACAAAAGTATTGTTGTTTAAAATTAACGTTAACAATAATATGATTACAGCAATCATACAGTATGGTTGCGACTATGAACATAACAAAACATGTTTTATAGAGCACATGTATGCTCTATAAAACATGTTTTGTTATGTGTGTGCGTATGTTTTTTTTTGATATACAAAAAACACATACACACGATACAGTGAATAGTTGCTGTCCATTAAAAACAACAACAACAATCGGAAGGTAGTTCAAGGGATTTTTATTGTGTTTACTTTGTTCGGGGAAATACTCTAACACCGACTGGTTCTCGATTACTTAAAATCTGCCTGCACTTAAGTATATCGCCATTGATAGTAGTTTAATCACATTTGTTTCTTGGGGTCTACGGATGGTGAAGTAGCATTTACCCCTGCTGGGAACTAACAGTATTTTCGACTGCCTTTGGAATATATATTTTTGTTTCTTGAATGAAATGTTCAATAAAAACATGGCATCTGGATATTAACTTATTGTAATGCAATTTAATATAACTTGCTTGATAAAAATCTCTATTTTTGAATAACAACATTACCCAACCCTAATGAATAATTGTGGAGATCATAGTATGGTTGCGTGTGAATCATACTATGGTTGCGAGGATCATAATATGGATGTATGATAAACATACTATGGTTGTGAGGATCATAATATGGTTGTGAAGATAATAGTATGGTTGAGTGTGAATCATACTATTGTTGTGAGGATCATAGTATGGTTGTGGAGATTTTAGTATAGTTGAGTTTGAATCATACTATGGTTGTGGGATCATAGTATGATTATGTGTGAATCATACTATTGTTATGAGGATCATAATATTGCTGTGTCACAATCATATACCCAACAATAGTATGATCTTCTTCGAATATTTTCACCCCAACCATACTTTTTTACTGCGTGTGGATTCTTTTTATTGAATTTGTTTAATTTATTTATTTAATATTTCTTCCCTCATTGAGGGACATTTTATGGAATTTTATCTTCAACAGATGACAGCGATTGAAGCGGTAAATTTTTCAATTAAAAGTTTGTGTTTTGTTCCCCATTTTGTGCCCCAAAACCTCAGTAGACGATAGGTCAATTTAATTAATGATTATGTAGGCCATGACAGAATCCCCATACATGAAAGATAAATTTGTCATAGAGAATACTGTAAACTACAGTGAACAGTCAACGTTTAAAGCACCTCCGCGCCCATGCCTGCCGGTGTTTCGTTATCACACACATTGTAATTTAAGTCTTTACCTTTTAAATCATTAAGTTTATATACTTATAGGCTGGAAAAGAAAAGAAAAGAAACCCCATTCTCGTCCAAGAAATATCAATGTGGAGCTTAACTTCATTTCTGATGTTGCTAATATTGCTGCCTGTGTCAGTTTTAATCTCACTCGCACGCAGACCAAGTCATAAAATTTAAATCATAGTTAAGAGAGCTGTAAAGGGAAAAACAGCAAACAACTATCATCTGGTATGGACAGGTGTGGCATATACTAACCGAAGTGTTCTATGTTCAAATCCCTAAGAAGTATATTTTTATTTATTTTAATAATTTTACAAAATTTTGTCTCTCTCTCACACACAGACTACATATTTATGAGCTCGGAAATAATCACAAATAAGTACTTCCTCCAATGTCACCAACATGATAAAGTAATTTGAAACGGATAAAAATACTAAGTGGTAAACACTTTTGATTTCAACTTATTCGCAATGTTAGCTGGTAATAAGAGATTTTGCTGGGCAACTTTATGCTCTCCAATAAATAATGGAAGACTTTCTTCTGTGGAAAGTGCGTAAATGTGATGATACTCCGCATACACTCTGTCATTTTGCTTGTTAATTTTTTCCTGAACGGTAAAAATTATTTCATCGGTGAACAAAATTTTTCTGTGCAAGTTGTCAGCGTGTTTCACCAAAAAACGTTTGCATTTTTCAATCCTATTTTTTTTTAAAAGCTGCTATACAAAAAACACATACACACGATACAGTGAATAGTTGTTGTCCATTAAAAACAACAACAACAATCGGAAGGTAGTTCAAGGGATTTTTATTGTGTTTACTTTGTTCGGGGAAATACTCTAACACCGACAGGTTCTCGATTACTTAAAATCTGCCTACACTTAAGTATATCGCCATTGATAGTAGTTTAATCACATTTGTTTCTTGGGGTCTACGGATGGTGAAGTAGCTTTTACCCCTGCTGGGAACTAACAGTATTTTCGACTGCCTTTGGAATATATATTTTTGTTGTAAAGGGAACAGAAGCAAAAAACTATCATCTGGTATGGACAGGTGTGGCATATACTAACCGAAGTGTTCTATGTTCGAATCCCTAAGAACTAAATTTTTATTTATTTTAATTAATAATTTTACAAAATTTTGTCTCTCTCTCACACACAGACTACATATTTATGAGCTCGGAAATAATCACAAATAAGTACTTCCTTCAATGTCACCAACATGATAAAGTAATTTGAAACGGATAAAAATACTAAGTGGTAAACACTTTTGATTTCAACTTATTCGCAATGTTAGCTGGTAATAAGAGATTTTGCTGGGCAACTTTATGCTCTCCAATAAATAATGGAAGACTTTCTTCTGTGGAAAGTGCGTAAATGTGATGATACTCCGCATACACTCTCTCATTTTGCTTGTTAATTTTTTCCTGAACGGTAAAAATTATTTCATCGGTGAACAAAATTTTTCTGTGCAAGTTGTCAGCGTGTTTCACCAAAAGACGTTTGCATTTTTCAATCCTATTTTTTTTTTAAAGCTGCATTCAATAAATGTCCGGTACGTCGTTTGAAAGTACCAAGTCTTTTTTAATGATTCGACTCAAGGACTTTTGAGTGATATTCATCTCACGGGCCATGATTTTTTTTTCAGAGCGGTTTTCTGTGAATTCTCGATTTAACGGCTTTGATGACATGCGGTGTTCGAACAGAGCGTGGGCGGCCCGACCGGTGGCGGTTTTTTACATCCCCAGTCTCCTCAAACAGTTTTATGCATCGGTAGAAGAACATGCTGCTAATCCCTAGTGGCCGGAGCGTTTTGAAAATATCGCTTTATTTATTTCACACTTGAAAAACGCTATTACAGCGATACGGTTCTCATTATCTGACCACTCCATGATGAAAGTTGAAACAGTCTTAAAATCCCGTTACAGACTAACGCTATTGAGGTTAGCTTTCAAAACCCATATGACATTAAATGGATGTGTTCAATGTTGTAACAGTATTTATGTCCCTATAACTTAAGTACTTAAGAAGACGATGAGTGTTTTCTGGCAAATATCATTTTATAAGTATTTTTTAAAGTAAACTGTCGTGCCAACCTTTAACATATATTTGGGCTACGTCAAGAAAAACTGCACAGTAGTATTCCTGTCGTACAGCAGTATTCATCATTAGTGTGAATGTTTGTCAATTAAAAAATAAAAAAATTGTTTTCCCATGGCTAAGGAAAGTGCGGCGTTCAGAGGTTATGGGGTCGGCTGGTCTTTTGATGCAGACAATTATGCTGAGGTGGTTTGACCCAAGGGCAACGACAGGTATTTGTCAGACTAGGTGAAACGAGAGTCATATCTATCGTTTCCAATTTGTTAAAACTCGTAGGCGTAGACGACATCACTGTTAATGGGAACGGTTAAAAAGTAAACTAAATAACTAAAGATACAGCTGGCTGGAATAATTAAAACTCAAGCTAATGGTCTGCACGCAGAGAAAAGATACAATAAAAGTATGTTCGTCGCAACCATAGTATTGTTTTTTGAATTTTATTTTGACAACAGTATGATTGCGACAATATTAGTATTGTTGAAATGTAACAATAGTATTATTGCCAAATTTAGAAATGAAAATATGGTTGTAGCAACCATATACACATGGTTGGTGCAACAAAAGTATTGTTGTTTAAAATTAACGTTAACAATAATATGATTACAGCAATCATACAGTATGGTTGCGACTATGAACATCATAAAACATGTTTTATAGAGCATACATGTATGTGTGTGCGTATGTTTTTTTGATATACAAAAAAACACATACACACGATACAGTGAATAGTTGTTGTCCATTAAAAACAACAACAACAATCGGAAGGTAGTTCAAGGGATTTTTATTGTGTTTACTTTGTTCGGGGAAATACTCTAACACCGACTGGTTCTCGATTACTTGAAATCTGCCTGCACTTAAGTATATCGCCATTGATAGTAGTTTAATCACATTTGTTTCTTGGGGTCTACGGATGGTGAAGTAGCATTTACCCCTGCTGGGAACTAACAGTATTTTCGACTGCCTTTGGAATATATATTTTTGTTTCTTGAATGAAATGTTCAATAAAAACATGGCATCTGGATATTAACTTATTGTAATGCAATTTAATATAACTTGCTTGATAAAAATCTCTATTTTTGAATAACAACATTACCCAACCCTAATGAATAATTGTGGAGATCATAGTATGGTTGCGTGTGAATCATACTATGGTTGCGAGGATCATAATATGGATGTATGATAAACATACTATGGTTGTGAGGATCATAATATGGTTGTGAAGATAATAGTATGGTTGAGTGTGAATCATACTATTGTTGTGAGGATCATAGTATGGTTGTGGAGATTATAGTATAGTTGAGTGTGAATCATACTATGGTTGTGGAGATCATAGTATGATTATGTGTGAATCATACTATTGTTATGAGGATCATAATATTGCTGTGTCACAACCATATACCCAACAATAGTATGATCTTCTTCGAATATTTTCACCCCAACCATACTTTTTTACTGCGTGTGGATTCTTTTTATTGAATTTGTTTAATTTATTTATTTAATATTTCTTCCCTCATTGAGGGGCATTTTATGGAATTTTATCTACAACCGATAACAGCGATTGAAGCGGTAAATTTTTCAATTAAAAGTTTGTGTTTTGTTCCCCATTTTGTGCCCCAAAACCTCAGTAGACGATAGGTCAATTTAATTAATGATTATGTAGGCAATGACAGAATCCCCATACATAGTGAACAGTCAACGTTTAAAGCAGGCTAACACACAATATCAGTTCCACCTCCGCGCCCATGCCTGCCGGTGTTTCGTTATCACACACATTGTAATTTAAGTCTTAACCTTTTAAATCATTAAGTTTATATACTTATAGGCTGGAAAAGAAAGGAAACCCCCATTCACGTCCAACAAATGTCAATGTGGAGCTTAACTTCAATTCTGATGTTGCTAATATTGCTGCCTGTGTCAGTTTTAATCTCACTCGCACGCAGACCAAGTCATAAAATTTAAATCATTGTTAAGAGAGCTGTAAAGGGAAAAGCAGCAAACAACTATCATCTGGTATGGACAGGTGTGGCATATACTAACCGAAGTGTTCTATGTTCGAATCCCTAAGAAGTATATTTTTATTTATTTTAATAATTTTACAAAATTTTGTCTTTCTCTCACACACAGACTACATATTTATGAGCTCGGAAATAATCACAAATAAGTACTTCCTCCAATGTCATCAACATGATAAAGTAATTTGAAACGGATAAAAATACTAAGTGGTAAACACTTTTGATTTCAACTTATTCGCAATGTTAGCTGGTAATAAGAGATTTTACTGGGCAACTTAATGCTCTCCTATAAATAATGGAAGACTTTCTTCTGTGGAAAGTCCGTAAATGTGACGATACTCCTGAGATTGTTGGGGATGTAATCTTACATATTGACTCTTGTTTATTATCTTGAATATAGCAAGAAAATGATTTAACCTTCTATATACGATTTCTCCTAAAACCTTTTCCGCCACCGATAAAATTAAGATCGCCTTTAGTTGCTAAAATCGGATTTTATACCACTTTTAAAAATTGGACGGACTTTAGCCGTTTTGAGTAAATCGGGAATACAGTTTTCTCTTATGCTGCTGTTAATTAATTTGGTTATAATAGTAGGCAGAATTAAATGGGGTTTGATAAGCCATACCCTGAGGAAAACAGCGGATGATATTGCCAGACAGGCAATCGAATGGAACCCGGAGGGTAGCCGTCGCAGGGGGGGCGACCATCACACACCTGGAGGCGGCATATTGATTTAGAAGCAGCGACTCTACCCCTAAGCTGGAAAGAATTAAAATACTGTGCATTAAATACACTCAGAGAAAAACCTTTATCATAGTGAAGAAAAGCTTCATACATATGAAAATTTTGTTCATTATTTTGACTCCAATGAAGACTTCATAGAATTGAAGAAGTCGGCTTCATCAAAACCAAAATTGATGAAGAGGTTATGAAGTGTTTATGAAGTTTCATCACATTGAAGAAGAAAGCTTCATGAAAGTTTATGAAGTTCTTCATAAATATGAAGAATGAGTTCTTCAAAATTTTCTTAAATTTTTGCGAAATTTTGAAGAAGCTTTTCATCAATGTCTATGAAATGGTTCTTCAGTTGTATGAAATCTTCTTCATATTGAAGAAAAAGTTCATTGGAGTCAAAACAATGAAATTTTTTCTTCAATATGAAGAAGTATTTCATCAGTATTTATGAAGAAATTCTTCAATTTGATAAAACTTTTTCCATATGAAGAAGCTTTCTTCAAATTGAAGAAGAGTTTCATCAGTTTTTATGAAAAACTTCTTCAAATTGATGAAACTCTTCTTCAAATTGATGAAACTTCTTCAATTTGAAGAAGCCTTCTTCAGATTGAAGAAGAGTTTCATCAGTTTTTATGAAACTCTTCTTCAAATTGATGAAGAAGATTTGTAGCTGTTTGGTGGATTTATTGCGAATATAATTATTTAAAGAATGAAAATTTACTATAAAAAAGTTTATTGAGAATTTGGTATATAATGTAGTAGTTGGTTACGAGTAACCCGTATTCGTATAAATAAATCTTATTCAATTTAAAATCAAATACATCTATATATAATTATAATACAAAGTGAATAATTATATAATTTAATGCTCAGCATTTTCATATAATTTCGGAACTTAACCATTTGTACTTTCATTTACTTATTTTTCATTATTTACATTTTTGTATCGCATATTATCAATTTTTGTTTAAATCATCTACGAGTGTAGAAACTTTAGAATATTTTTTTGAATCTGCAAAAAGGTTCACATGCTTTTGGGTACTTTAAATTAAATATATGTAGGACTTTAAAACAAATATCTACAGATTTAAAAAAAATTGTGCATTCAATATATGAATTATCTACATATACAAAAAACTGGTCAACCTTACTTTGTAGATCACCAATGGCTAAAATAAATGGCTGAATATTTTCCTTTCTGGATTTAAACTTGTCCAGATGATTTTCCAACGCTTGCATTGTTGCGCCCAGGTATAAAAATGTGTTTTGCGAATCTTGCACAGTGTATCGGACCAGTGATTTTCTTCCAGCTTCATTTTTCATCATATGCCTTGCAGTTGGATACAAATAATGATGCATACACCACAAAACTTTTAATCCAAGCGCATCGGGATCTAGCATAAAGGAATAAAATAATGAAAAAATTAAATGAATGCTATAAACTAAATGTGCAATGGCAGAATGATGTAATAAAAGAATAATAAAATGATAAGTATGTTATACCTTTATGTGCGTCTTCCTTGTTTAACGACTGCAAAATAGTTTTTGCCCCATCGTCCTTTATAAGCTTGGTGTCAATTAATAAGTTATATAATTTCAGTATTTTTGCCTGTCACCCTTCGATTCTCCCGTATTTCTTAAACATTTGCTCAAAATCTATGTCAATCTGAATGAAATCAAAAAAATTATTACCAAAACATAAGTTGTAATATGTGTCATGTTACCAGAATAGTTGAGTCTTCGCGCTTGTACTGAGGCCATTTCACTAAGATATCTGCGATATTTTCACATTCGGTAAATATTTGGTGAAGCCTATATTGGGAGCACGCGGCCCAATTTTTATATACCCCATCAGATGATAATTTATCATATTTGAGTTGCCTTATTTTTGACTGGACATCACTCTCAGGGGCTAAATGCTCTAGTGCAATTTCTCTAGTGCAATTTCCAAAGGAACCGATTGAGTATGAGCCGATTCTTCATAACTACTATTTGCACCCCCTTCACTAACTGCCACATTTTTAGTCAATAGAGTTGGAATATTAATGGAATTTGCAACTTTATTTAATGAAACTCTATTATTAATGGAACAATCACTTGGATGCATTTTGTTAACGTATTTTTGGAACCGACATGAATGGCCGTAAATTTGCCCACAAGAAAAATAATTGTCACTTCTTTTCATGGAATGATTTATTTTTAAATGTCGAAAAAGTTTTTTTATTTTCCACGAATCGTTTACCGCACAAAAAACACAACATATTTTTTTTTATATTCAGTTTATCGTAGTAAGCAAAAACACACACCTTTGATTCTTTTTCTGTCTGACTTAAGTTTTTCCGACACCGTTCAATACCACTTTCCTCTCCGAAGGTCAAACACAAACTGCCAAAAATTACACACTCCCTCTCGATTTTGCAATACACACATAAAAACTCGAGTTTCTATTAACTTCGTTGCAGTAGCAACATCTTCAATGTTGTTGTTGATATGACTCGATACAAAATTTAATAATAACAAAGTATTTGTGTATGTACACCAGAATAGGTTTTAAAGTTTTTTTTAGTGCACTTCCACAAATCAACACCACGATCATTCATAGATTTCTCAATTTTTTTTTATTGATATTGATGAAAACTTTTTATGAAGCTTTTCTTCTTATTAATGACATATTTCATCAATTTCTATGAAGAATTTCTTCATATGTAAGAACAATTCTTACATATGAAGAAACTTTTCATAAAATTTGATGAACAAATTTATGAAAGGTTTTTATGAAGCGATGAAAAGGATATGAACTTTTTTGATGAAGTGATGAATTAGTTATGAACCGATTTCATCAATATTTATGAAAATCTTCTTCATATAGATGAAATTTTCTTCCATATGAAGAAATCCTTCATAGAAATTGATGAATGGGATTGATGAACGATTTTCATCAAATTGATGAAGAATAATTCTCTGAGTGTACTGGTTCTAATCCTGAACTTTGGGGTACCCCGTGCGTAAATGTGATGATTCTCCTGAGTTTGTTGGGGGTGTAATCTTACATATTGACTCCTGTTTATTATCTTGAATTTAACAAGAAAATGAAGTAACCTTCTAGCTACGATTTCTCCTAAAACCTTTTCCGCCACCGATAAAATTAAAATCGCCTTTAGTTGCTAAAATCGGATTTTATACCACTTTTGAAAATAGGACGGACTTTAGCCGTTTTGAGTAAATCGGGAATACAGTTTTCTCTTATGCTGCTGTTAATTAATTTGCTTATAATAGTAGGCAGAATTAAATGGGTTTTGATAGGCCATATCCTGAGGAAATCAGCGGATGACATTGCCAGACAGGCAATCGAATGGAACCCGGAGGGTATCCGTCGCAGGGGGGCGACCATCACACACCTGGAGGCGGCATATTGATTTAGAAGCAGCGACTCTAAACCTAAGCTGGAAAGAATTAAAGTATTGTGCATTAAATAGAGTAAATTGAAAATCAATTGTTACTGCCCTATACTCCTTATAAGAGTAAATGGAATAAATATATAAATATAATAGCCGAAGAAACATTGGAGCTTTATCTGAGTTAAACCAGAACACGCTACTTCAATTAAACCACTGACTTCAGTTTCTGTTATATGTGAAAATTGGTTTTGAAAAATTATAGTTTTAAGGGTGTAAATAGCCTTCGCCATCCATCTTGCGTGATGTAGAGCACCTGGTTTTTTTTAAATTTTACGCCATGCGAGGGCTGTCGCGGAGGAATATAATAATTAATTCCAAAAATTCTTTATATTACATCTCAGGAAAGTTTTGGTGTACGAAAAATTTCTGGTTTGACATCTCCTAATATTTGAATAGCTCTAGGATGAGTCATTCCCACAACAAAGTTGTCCTGTTTTATGTCTGGCCAATGTTGCTTAAACTTTTTGAAATTTTTAATTTCCGGACCAGTGGATGCTTGAACAGTTGCCTTTGTGAACACTGCAGCTAACACAATTTCGAAAATGTCGTGCCTCCACACTAGGAACAATATGTCTCTCCCGATTGATTTCTCTAATAGCGTGCAAACACCCTTCATTCGACCAGTGTTTGATGTAGTTGTATCAAAAACAAATGCTTCCGTTTTCTCCAAAATTTTGTTTTTTTCTGGTGCATCATACGCTGCAGAAGAAATTTCCAATCCTGTTCCAAAGAAATGTCCGGTATGTCCACAATTTGTTCTAAGCCTGGAGCAGTAGCAATTATTGCAAGACGATCTTATTTTTTCCCTGTTATTGACGCTAGCAGTTTTGTATCCCAAGGGATGGTTAATGGTAGATCATTTGCTAAAACTTTTGCAAAATATTTTGGCTTTAAGCTTTTCTTAAAGTGGCACGTTGTTGACGTATGGTATTGCGGTTTAAAGCATAATCAGACGAAATAAGTCCTACTGCATCCAAAACTGCTACTAATAAGTGGATACCATCTCTCTTACTTACTCTTAATTTGTCTAGAACGGCAGCAACTCTTGGCGTCAACATGTTTTTTTTCGGTTGAACTGGTGCCAGTTTGAAGTCGAGTTGGCTTTAGAGGACTTTCGGTTATTCGTCATCTATTCGTGGATCTTCTACTGTTTCATAATCTACTTAATCCGGTATGTTGCAAGCTGTAATGTAATTTCACATAAAAAATTGTTTTAAACCGTACACAACTACTCTGTGGAACAGGGTATTATGAGTTAGTTTCTCAGCTCATGTTTGTAACGACCAGAAATAGGTGAGTAGACAACTTAAAGTATATGGATCGACTCAGAATCACCTCCTGAGTCCATTTAATTATGTCGGTCTGTCTGTTTTGTTCGTTTTGATTGTTTTGTGTCTTGTTTATTTTGTTTCTTGTGTTCGTTGAAATGTTGGAATGATTGTATTTACGCCTCTACAATTTAGTAGGATTTTTGAGAAAAACGTAAAAAAT
Organism: Hydrotaea diabolus; assembly: GCA_963513945.1. Classification (NCBI taxonomy): domain Eukaryota; kingdom Metazoa; phylum Arthropoda; class Insecta; order Diptera; family Muscidae; genus Hydrotaea; species Hydrotaea diabolus. Next base: position 90,717,343 of record OY740717.1, on the reverse strand, counting down.
CAGAAAAATTTGGATTTGGCAACTCAATTCCGTAACATACAATAATTGACAAGTAAAAGCAGACAAACGAGAAACCCGAATTTGAGTGAATAACTTTCGTTCGACATAGAGAAGCAGGATATAAGACTTGAGACCTTTCAGCGACTTTTTTGCGAAGACATATTTCTGAAAATTATTCCAACACATAACAGCTGCCGTCTCCTCAAACTCTGCAATCCAAGAATTAATAGGTAAATTACCACGTCCGTCGAATGATCTTCTTGAATCCTCAATATCGCGAAAGCTCATGGAAAATTTTGTTGCATTATGTACTGATTCGTTACACTGTGTCGTCGAGTATGTTGCAATTCGCCGCTCCTTATTTTGAATTCCTGCTTTACCATCATCGTCTTTGTTTACATTTTGTATGTCACATGTACGTGGTTCACCCTTCACCTTTACACTTGCAGCAACTTATTCTGCCTCCTTTTTACGTTCCTCATTATCGTTGTGAGAACTAACACTATTAGAATTAACGTTGTTGTTTTTCTGCATAGCCACTGAAGTGAGATCTTTCTGGTCGTCGTCGTAATCATCGTCGTCTGTTTGCTCTTCGCTCTCAGCAGCCAGTAACATACCATTTTTCAAATTTGCGAATATGTGTGAAAACAAGTCGTCAACGTCGTATTTCAGTCCCAGCATGTTGCAAATTGACACTAGATCTGCTACACTCAAATTCTGCTTTACGAACTCTGCTTTCTCTTTGTATTCCTCATCATCGTCGTTGATCGTAAACCCTTCAAACTCACGCAGTCGTTGTCTATTACTTCTGTCGCCTTCGCTCTCAAACACCAACATATGCATTGCAACAACAACAGCACGCTTCGCCATTGATAAGCTGTTACGTACTATAGCAAAATCTCCTAAAGCTGGCATTTTCAGTTATCCGTTCTTCTTTGTGTTTTTGCGCAGCAGCAACTTTTAGCTCGAATTTCACAATGATGCTGTTTATTTCGATTGAGCACCCAAAATTTGTGGGGTATTTTCTCTAGTCCTTGGCTCAATTAATGAAAACACTGCTTTTAGTTTAAATACTCAAATAATATTTAGTTTAATTCAAAGTTTGTGTTTAATTATAAGAAAAAGGTTAAGGAATTGATTTAAAAGGATTGGTTGTAATAAAACGTTTAGTAGAACTGTTGTTCGCGTCGTTTCTTAGCTCACGTCTTATCGCTTCGGCGTCTCTTTTCAACTAACTTGTGTGAGAGAATGCTGAACATGGGTTGCCATATTTCTCTCATCCTACATACACACACATACATATATATATATATATATACCCCAAAATCCTTGGAGTCACATTGGACAGAATTGTTGATCCTCTGCACATGCTACAGCTATCTGCGATAAACTCAAAAGTAGGATCAAGGTCCTCAAGTCACTTGCCGGCAGTATTTGGGAAGCCGACACAGAAACCTTGTTGACCTCTTACAAAGAGATAGGTCGGTCTGTAGACACAGTGGAAGAAAATGCAGACTTGCCAGAATGCCGAGTTCAGAACATCAACAGGTTGTCTTTTTATGTCCTCTGAGGTCCAACTACCTACATGAGGAGACGAAGGTTCTTACCGTGCGCAGACACAATTTCCTGCTGTCTAAGCAATACCTGCTAGGGTATTTTCGCAGCAGTCATCCTAAGCACCATCTTCTGGACAGGATGCCAGATGCGATTTTCATGATCTAGAGAGAAAGGTCCAGCGTTATAAGAGAGAACCTTGAGATCCTCGAAACTATTCGTCAGGTCTGAACAACATTCACACCAATGAAGTCGCAGCAGTATCCAGCTACCGTGTGAATGTAGTGCTAGGTGAGCATCTCCAGGTAATTTCACCTGAGGAGAAGGTAATACCTCTGCAGACGCACGTGTTTCTAGCGCAGCTGAGATCTGGATGGTGCAGCCGCCAGAGTTCTTACTGGGCACGAATTGATGCTAACGTTCCGGACATCTATTCCACCTGTCATCAGGGACCACATGATTTGCTGCACCTATTCAATTGTCTGGCCACGCCCACTCAGCTGACCCCCAGGTCTCAGTGGACGCATCAAGTTTAAATGGCGCGTTTCCTCCACTTGGATATCGAAGCAGATCTCCCCATTGAAGAACAAGACTTAAAATAAAAATATTGTTGTTACAACAACAACAACCAGGAATTGTATGGACATGGCCAGTATTCCGAACTGAACGTCGCTACGGCTAAAATGGTCAAAAAATGTCTACAATCGCTACAGAACTTCATGAAAAACTCCATAAACTTCGCTGCGGAACAAATAAAAAAATAAAAATGTATATTCATTGCAAATATTATTTTGCTTCGAGTAAAATTGAAAAAAATAGAAAATAGATGTTCTAGTATTTTGAAAACCATGTGCAAGCGTTTTTTAAAAATCGTGATATTTTTCTGCATCTTAAATTTTTAAGTTACAAAGTTGGCATTGTTGGCTATGCTTAGAGTTTAGAATTATTTGTAAAAGCACAACATACACATGTATATATATATATATATATATATATATATATATATATATATATATATATATATCTTGCAAACCATTAACCATCCATTGGGATACAAAACTGCTAGCGTCAATAACAGGGAAAAAATAAGATCGTCTTGAAATAAAAATAAGATCGTCTTATATATAGATACTTCAAATTATTTGTAAAAGCACAACATACACATGTATATATATATATATATATATATATATATATATATATATATATATATATATATATATATATATATATATATATATATATAATATATATATATATATATATATATATATATATATATATATATATATATATATATATATATATATATATATATATATATATATATATATATATACATGTGTATGTTGTGCTTTTACAAATAATTTGAAGTATCTATATATAAGACGATCTTATTTTTATTTCAAGACGATCTTATTTTTTCCCTGTTATTGACGCTAGCAGTTTTGTATCCCAATGGATGGTTAATGGTTTGCAAGATATTTTGGCAAGATATTTTGGCTTTGAGCTTTTCTTAAATAGGCGCGTTGTTGACTTATGGTATTGCGGTTTAAAGCATAAACAGACGAATTAAGTTTTACTGCATCCAAAACTGCTACTAATAAGTGGATAGCATCTCTCCGACTTATAGCCTTTTTCACATTTACTGCGTTTCAGCTGAAACGCCGGCGTTTCGCTCTCTTGAAATCATTTTGAAACCATGGTGTTCACATTATGCTTTTTTAAACTACTGTGGTTTCATGTGACATTTCTCATTTCTCTTTTGTGTTTTCTGTACTGAGTGTAAACAAACAAACAAAGATAAAAAAATATCTAAAATGAATTTAATTTGTACAATATTAGAGTTTATATCATTGTATGACTGCGCTGTAATTATTAAAAAAGAAAAATTTTAATTTATAGTCATAGATCCCATTGCAATAAGTACTTACCACCACAAAGCAAACTAGAAATGTAAACAAACAGATGTTTTTTTCCCTCATTTTTCTGACATTTGCTTTGAACCAGCAATGGAAATTTTTTCATTTTACTGCTTTTTTTAACTACTATTGGAGTACAACACGCCGGCATTTCAGCTGAAACGCAGTAAATGTGAAAAGGCTATTACTCATTATATGTCTAGAACGGCAGCAAGTCTTGGCATCAATATGTTTTTTTCTGTTGAATCAAATTTAATTTGCAAAAGTGCATGCAAACTTTACCTGTTGAAGTTGATGGTAGTTCTTGATACAACATTTTTTGAGTTGAACTGGTGCGAGTTTGAATTCTATTTGGCTTTAGAGGACTTTCGGTTATTCTTCATCTATTCGTGGAAATTCTGCTGTTTCAAAATCTTCATAATCCAGTTTGTTGCAAGCTGTGATGTAATTGTTCATTAAAAATTGTTTTAAACCCTACACAACTACTCTGTGGAACAGGGTATTATGAGATAGTTTTTCAGCTCATATTTGTAACGGCCAGAAATAGTTGAGTAGACAACTTAAAGTATATGGATCGACTCAGAATCACCTCCTGATTCCATTTAATGATGTCGGTCTGTCCGTCCATCTGGTGTTCATCTAAACGTTATAACCACGATACAGGACGAAATTATTGACAGATTTCAAAAAATTCCCTTACCAATAAACGCACACAATCTGTAATTTTTATTTTTTTCACTCTAATATTATAAAAAATACTTGAAGACAGTCTCGCTTTGATGGTAGTTTACAACCTGTAAGTTCAGATTTTGGGTAGCAAAGCAAAAATATTTTTTCTCTTAATGAGGGCATTATTTTATTTTAGATTTTTTCGAAACCAACACAATCACAATCACTTAAAAAAAAAACAGCTTGCTCTATGAACTGCTTTTGAAATATGGATCTAGTACTCCTTGCAATTTTCTATTGAAAACCGTTAATTTGAAATAGTAGTAAAGGTTGATGTCAATTATAGATAGAATATCTAACTGGGTGCCTTATAAAGAGCTTACAACATTATCCCAACAAAATTACCCTAAAGTTTGAACTTTGATATCGCTGCATCATAATTCAGAGTTGACCGATTTGCCTGGAATTTTCAGAAGGTCGTTTTTAGGATGACCACTTTTCATTGAAATCCGTCGAAAAATAACGATGTTTATAAATTATTTATGTTGAAAAATACCAAAACTTCTTGAAATTTGAACTTTGACCTCAATGCGTCACGGGTTATTCTATTCAGTATTAAAAGTAAACTGGTTGTGAAAATGTCAATCAATGTTGCTGATTGCGTGGATGATGAAGATATGCCCAGAAAGCTACCTCTTAAAACTGAAAATTTAAGAAATTTCATTTCCAGAGATTTTTCCACAATTCTAGAGAAACTTTATTCGACAAACACCATAATTATATTTAAGAGGTTTAAAATTTTCAAATCTTTTCTCGAAAAAGCCCCGCATTCTTGGAATAATTTAAAAGATTACAAAAGTGAAAATAATCTTGTTGAAAATCTTAATGTTGTAAATGACATTGCCGAAAGAGGAATTAAGCTAGTTCAAGATTATCACGACAAAATTGCCAATGATGAAGAGCAAAGGCAACATCTAAAATATTATTGATTTGCATTTCACGTTGTACAACATTATACACAAACATATTCCAAAGAAGCCAATTTTATAAGTTTAAAAAGCGATTATAATTAATAAACAGATACTTCGAATTATTTGTAAAAGTATATATATATATATATATATATATATATATATATATATATATATATATATATAATATATATAAGGTTAAGAAATTGATTTTAAAAGAATTGGTTGTAATAAAACGTTTAGTAGAACTGTTGTTCGCGTCGTTTCATTGCTCACGTCTTATCGCTTCGGGGTCTCTTTTCAACTAACTTGTGTGAGAGAATGCTGAACATGGGTTGACATATTTCTCTAATCCTACATCTCGGCCATCCTGCTAATGCTGGTTGTTGATTTTTTCGTCACTTAGATCGTCGGGCCTTGGCTGCATGTATTCAGCACATGATGTTGTTCTTTTAGGTCCTTCGCTGTTGTCAATTTTAATTACATCGTAGGTGTCGTGAGGTTTGACTTTAACAATTTTATATGGGCCTTAATACTTCGGCTTAAGCTTGAGACCGCCTCCTAGCTGAGTTCGTTTTATATCAACAACGTCGTTGATATTGTATTGTTTTGTCGGATTTCGTTTACGAATGAATGATAATTTAAGACAAATCGGACAACTCTGAAGTAAGATGCAGCGATGTCAAATTTCAAATTTTAGGAAAATTATATATTCATTAAAAGTTGTTCAATGAATTTGTTTTGTCTATATATATATATATATATATATATATATATATATATATATATATATATATATATATATATATATATATATATATATATATATATATATATAATATATATATATATATATATATATATATATATAATATATATATATATATATATATATATATATATATCTATTTATATATATATATATATATATATATATATATATATATACATATATATATACATATATATATATATATATATATATATATATATATATATATATATATATATATATATATATATATATATATATATATATATATATATATATATATATATATATATATATATATATATATATATATATATATATATATATATTATATATATATATATATATATATATATATATATATATATATATATATATATATATATATATATATTATATATATATAATATATATATATATATATATATATATATATATATATATATATATATATATATATATATATATATATATATATATATATATATATATATATATATATATATATATATATATATATATATATATATATATATATATATATATATATATATATATATATATATATATATATATATATATATATATATATATATATATATATATATATATATATATATATATATATATATATATATATATATATATATATATATATATATATATATATAATATATATATATATATATATATATATATATATATATATATATATATATATATATATATTATATATATATATATATATATATATATATATATATATATATATATATATATATATATCTATATATGGGTGAATAATCTGAAATGACTCCTTTTCTTTGCGAAAAAGGGGACAGTCCACCGACCACTCCGACGAAAATAATTCGCAAACTAAAATAGAAGTAGAGTTTCTTCGAGGACCTTCGAAGAGAACAATACTTCAGCGCAAGAGAAACACTACAATTGAACGTAACGGCCGTTACCTTTTTTTTAAGCAGAAAACCACACCAGGCACGGGACTGAGAGAAAATGTTCCGGACAAAAGTCAATGATTTTTATAATTTCTTAAAATTAATTTAATTAAATCAAAAAAAGAGTATATGTGACTTGAAGTGATAGTGCATAAATTCATTTGAATGCAATTACAGATTTTTAATATTTACATACATAATAAGTACGGTTTATTTTGCTGCGTCGGTTTTGGACACGCCACGGGACTGAGACTACATGTACTGTTTTCTTTTTTTCGATATTAACAAATTAAAAATTTTAAAAACTAATACGTGGGTTATTTTAACAAATATAATAAGCTGCTTAGAACATATTTATAAAAAAAATTAGTTAATACAACACAATTTTAAACAGCCGGACACAGAAAGGAGTCATTTAAGATTATTCACCCATATATATATATATATATATATATATATATATATATATATATATATATATATATATATATATATATATATATATATATATATATATATATATATATATATATATATATATATATATATATATATATATATATATATATATATATATATATATATATATATATATATATATATATATATATATATATGTGACGCGCAAAATAGAAAGGGACCTAAGGGTAAAAACCAGTTTTGTTCAGGAGAGCCATTTTAAAGATTTAAATAGGTGTATCTTTGGTGTACCATCACTTGCATAAAACGCGCATATCTCTGGGAGGGAACACTTTTGGGAAATGGGATCGGTCTCATTCGATTCTCAGATGTTGTCCACATCAAAAAAAGTGAAAATTGATTATTTTTTTTCACCCTTAGGTCCCTTTCTCTATGCGCTGTCACATATGGATGTCGACATAGTCCAACAACAACAAAAACATCTAAACGAAACGCAAAGAGCTGCAAAAAGCTTAATCGCTGCAACAAAATGGCAGGTGTGCAAAAAGAAAAAGCGAGAGTGATTCGTTCCATTCTATATCGCTAAACCTTTACGTTTCGAATATGATTTTGAAACTCATCTCGATTTGCTACAAATCGAGATTTCAAACAAAAAGAACGATTTCAGTATGTACAAATCAGTTCATATTTTTGGGTCGGAGCTTTGCGTCGGAGCTTTGTTCCGGACAAAAGTCAATGATTTTTATAATTTCTTAAAATTAATTTAATTAAATCAAAAAAAGAGTATATGTGACTTGAAGTGATAGTGCATAAATTCATTTGAATGCAATTACAGATTTTTAATATTTACATACATAATAAGTACGGTTTATTTTGCTGCGTCGGTTTTGGACACGCCACGGGACTGAGACTACATGTACTGTTTTCTTTTTTTCGATATTAACAAATTAAAAATTTTAAAAACTAATACGTGGGTTATTTTAACAAATATAATAAGCTGCTTAGAACATATTTATAAAAAAAATTAGTTAATACAACACAATTTTAAACAGCCGGACACAGAAAGGAGTCATTTAAGATTATTCACCCATATATATATATATATATATATATATATATATATATATATATATATATATATATATATATATATATATATATATATATATATATATATATATATATATATATATATATATATATATATATATATATATATATATATATATATATATATATATATATATATATATATATATATGTGACGCGCAAATAGAAAGGGACCTAAGGGTAAAAACCAGTTTTGTTCAGGAGAGCCATTTTAAAGATTTAAATAGGTGTATCTTTGGTGTACCATCACTTGCATAAAACGCGCATATCTCTGGGAGGGAACACTTTTGGGAAATGGGATCGGTCTCATTCGATTCTCAGATGTTGTCCACATCAAAAAAAGTGAAAATTGATTATTTTTTTTCACCCTTAGGTCCCTTTCTCTATGCGCTGTCACATATGGATGTCGACATAGTCCAACAACAACAAAAAACATCTAAACGAAACGCAAAGAGCTGCAAAAAGCTTAATCGCTGCAACAAAATGGCAGGTGTGCAAAAAGAAAAAGCGAGAGTGATTCGTTCCATTCTATATCGCTAAACCTTTACGTTTCGAATATGATTTTGAAACTCATCTCGATTTGCTACAAATCGAGATTTCAAACAAAAAGAACGATTTCAGTATGTACAAATCAGTTCATATTTTTGGGTCGGAGCTTTGCGTTTCCAGAATTTATAAGTATAGTCACAATATTTGTTTATGAAAATTTGTCAATTTCTAGTGCACCGGGTTATTAAATTATTGCAGTAATCCAAAAGAATTTTTTTTGGTCTCTGAAAAGTCCTCCTTTTGAAATGTTTACATTTTGTACATGCATCTTTAGAAGTTAATTTTTAATAACATTGAAAAAATATTTTTTTAATTTAAAATTTAAACGGTTATAACTTTTTACTGGTGAATATTATTTCTCGAAAATTAAATTTGTTCTACCCAGAAAAAACTAATGAAAATAATTGTAGAACAATTTAATGTCTTAATAAACTAATTAAAGTCCGAGAAAAAGTTGCAAAAAATTTAGATTCTTAAACAAGTATACACTTTTTGTATGCGTATTCTAAAAAGTCCAATGTCTTTGCGGCGAACATTCAAAGTTTTTTACACCCAAGGTTGCCAACTTTCGAGAAATAACCGACTGATTTCAAAATGTTTTTTTTTCCAAAAGCTGTGTGTTGGAGTGTGTGCACAAATTAGGATTGTTTCTAATCGTTCATCTTTAAGGTTGAATATAGAAACCAACTTTCGAAACCTCTTATAAGCCTCTAAAACACACCTCGTTGATACGTATAACAGCTAGAATATGTGTCGAAGTTGTTTTATAAATACGCCTTGTCTTGCCTATCTCATTTCCTGGTTGGCGGTGTTGTCAGCATTATATTTTTCGAGGACATCCGCCAGCTGGTGAGAGAACCCTTTCTAATAATGGGTTCGGACTTTCTAGATGCATATCCGCAAGATTGGTCCGACACGATGTACCGAACCATAATTAGTATCGTTTTAATGGTGAACATGCTGTAGATGTTAGCTTACTACCCAACGAGTGTAGGTAAGTAGCAACCCATGTGACACCTAAGCTGAGATAAAAGGTGAGCAAGATGAGTGCTGAGTTTTGCCTGGTTATTTCAATCAGACCGTTTCTTGTTATTAAGCATTCCATATATCTACGCTACGTCCAACTAGACATTTATTATTGAATCAAGGCACTTAAAAAGCTAAAGTCGGACATGACCGACCATATTATAATATCTACTTTTAGATGTTTATAAAAGCGTGGGTTTGAACCCCTTTAACCTGTTCTAAATTTATCTGATTTATTTGAATTTGTGCAAAAATTCGATTGGATGTAATATCTGGCTTTTAGAGCTTAAAGATCAAGATAATGCATGGGTGCACACGTGTGCAGTCTCAATGGCAAAATTGCATGCACTGGGTAACGAATTGGTACCGCATGCGCCATATTCCGTATTAAGCCCCCAGTGACTATTTCCTTTTTTCAAACCTAAAGAAATGGATCGGTGGAAAGAGATTCAGCTACAACGATGAAATTATTGATTTCTGCCTATTTCATGGACCTCGAAAAATCCTATTTTTGGAAGGAATACAAATCTTAGAGAAATGTTGGACTAAGTGTATTGAGCTAAAAAAAAACTGTGTTTTATTCGAAAAGTCACGGAAATATTGATATGCCCTTGTATGTTGTGTGTAGCAGATTTATATATCAGACCCAACATTCTAAAATTTGAATAACGCTTTCTTGTTCCAAAATATCAACTAATACTGCGACCAATCTTACATTACCGTGTGTAAGATTGATTCTAATGTGTGGCTTCTAGAGCTAAAATTATGAAATCGGATACGAGTCAACGTATGTTTGTGGAAGCTATTAGGGTTATATACAAAATGTCGACTTTTAGACTTTTCGACTATTACAAAAAAATTCAAAAGTCTATTTTTAGACTTTTTAGTATAAAAATGTCGATTAAAGTCGGTAATGAAAATGCAATATTTTGGAATACAAAACAAAGTTTCCCATTGCGTATAAAAAACTTGTATCTATGAAAGTAATATTGATTACAAACTAAAAAACATCAGGAATTTCAAGTAGTTTTTGCATTAGTAATATTTAAGTTTTAATAGCCTAGAACAAAGTTGATTTTTTTAATGCAATCAATTAATATACATGAAGCCAAAATTCGCGTCGAATGATCTCAAAAATATAATCATATACACAATTTTGGAGAAATTGGGAAGCAATAAAAACTGCATGCGGAAATAATGGCAGAATGGACAGAATGAGAGCGATTGGTAATTTTTTCGCTATTTTTGCAATTAACTCTCGCTTTTTTTAATGCCTTCAAATAGTTCTTCAATTGTATTGGAACCATTTTGCCATCATTATGGCCTTTTTCGCGTATAGTGCTTACACTCTTGACAATGAACCCCCATTTGTTTCCTCTTCGTTGGCCCTGGAACCCACGATCTCTTCGGCTACATCAACATCGGGTAAAAATAAACTTGTTTTACTGCTGAATATACTAATTTCAGTGCAAGTATAATAACCGAATAGATAAGTTGCTCTGGATGAATCTAGAACATTTTTGAAGGCATAAGTTTTAACCTCAGCATACAATCAAATAAAAATTATGTATATCTCAATCGGCGAAAATAAATGAAAGCGAATAATAAATTTAATCAGCACGCATAGTTTCGATGATAATTACAAATATTTAAAGTTTAAATAAAAAAGTCGACATGAATAGTTTTACACTTTTTTAGAAACCAAATCGACTTATACAATCCTACGCGCTATATCTTAGTCTGAACCGATGTCCTTTAATTTGAAAAACTCCTTCTTTGGTCCGATAAACTATCTCGTGTAAAATTTCATCAAGACTGGATGTAGGTACGATTTGTGTGGAAGTTGTATCTTAATCTGAACCGGTTTTCATCAATTTCAATAGCGTCCAAATCTGTATATTCTGCCTATATTAATGAATTTCTGACAATAATTGCGACCTGTGGTTTTATTATAAGCTTCAGATGAAAGGACAGCAAGACATCGCTAAATGCAATCAGCTGGTGATCATATAACGACGGTAGTTACAAATAATTGTAATTAAACTAAATTTTAAAAACAGCCAGGTATCAAAGATCATAATTCAAATCACAACAGCTATGAACATCAGTGTTGCCAATTTAGCCAATTCCGCTTAGATGTAGCTTTTTTGACTTCATCAGTCGGTAAATTTTGTAAATTAATAGTAGCCGGAAATTTCGTTTTTTTTATTTTAAGTTAAGCTAATTTTTTGAGAATTGTCTGTTCCATTCTTTTTTATCTATTTTTATAGATTCAATTATTAATGTCAACAAAGAAAATACATATGCAGTGGTGATCTCTTACACATAGTTAAATATTTTTGTTACCACCGGGGTAGTAATTTTGAGAAGAGTCGGGGAAAATTTAAATTAAATGATTTTGCACTTTCCGGCTCCTGGGAATTTTCTTTGGGATTTTCGGGCATAAAAAAATGCATTCGGACTAATATTTGGAACAATGTTTGGAGCGAACATTTTTTGTTTTGTTTGATAATTCCAGCGTACAATTTTTTGAGCGCTTCTAGGTTTCAGACTTAACATATTGACAGAACGTTCCTTTGTTCGATTCAAATCAAGAGATTGCACTATACGAATTTTTGTAAATGTGTTCTTATCCAAAGATCATAAGCTGACGGCAGGTGTACTCCCTCTCGTTTTCTTATTTTCATTGACGATTTCTTGGGTCAGACCGTGAATGTAATCGACCAATTTGCAATTGACTGCATCATCTGTCATTAATACACAAAAGACTGTAGGCATAGTCATTAAGATAGTAAAGGCAAATTGTAGATAAGATAAATAACCGGGATTAAATTACCATTTCCGAATGGGTTCGAGTGAATAGAGAAAATTGTATAGGCTTAAAACTCAGTGCTGTATGTTGTCTCATACTGACCCAACGTGTCGTCAATCGATAGAAGCATGGATTTTGAACAATATGATGCTCTTGATGTTTTTTAGGCGAGACATGTATTCGAAGTATCAAAAAAGTTCTCAGGTGTATAGTAGGGGTGGGATAGTGTCTTACATTTAACTCCTCTAGGGACACTTTTGGGGTATTTAAAGCGGTGGAAGCAAAATTTAAAAAAAAAATAAATTTTTGTAGGGGAGCCCCCTTAGGGAGTGACGATAGGGGGTAGATATGTTTGGAAAAAATATTGGGAGTTAAAAATTAATAGGGATCGGTCATACATTTAACCCCTCTTGGGGCGACTCATAGGTAGTTGCGGGGCTTTTTGTGAATATTTCCCCCCATCCCACGACCTTTGACCTCGATGAGCTGTCACTTGTCCCGATCCCACCTCCCCCATTTTTCGGTCCATGCATTTTTTTCCAAACCCCACAAAATAAGGCGGTGTGCCGAATCAAAATCGAAAACTCGTGCACTTATCCATGATGGAATAAAACTCCCCTATATAGGCAGGTGGTCCAAAAACATTGTTGAAGCTTCTTATCCAACTCTAGTGTCTCCCTCGAGCGTCGTGACGCTGTTCTCTCTGTACCCTGCGCTTAGGCGGGACAATTGCCAAAAGCCAATTGAGAAAATGTATTAGTAGTTAAAAAGGAATAATTGTTTACATGACGTATACTTCCAGACAATTCGCTTTTAAGTAACTGTCGCACAGTGGTTCAGAATTCTTTTTTATTGGTCAAAACTCTGTACCTTTGGAATGACAGAAAAATTGAAGTTATTTTTTCTTCGAAAGATATCTCCTTAAGCTTTACTCCAGTTTCAATTTCAATAAAATCGGTTCAGCAGTTATTGAGGAATTCAAGGTCAAATTAGAGCTTTTGATTTTTTAATATTTAGCATAAAAAAAATGTTGGGTGTTTTTATATTTTTTAATCTTTTATATTTATTTAAATGTTGTACGTTGATAAATAAACCATTTTAATAATAAATTTTAAAAAACATAAAATTTTAAAAGCATTTGTGAACTTTTTTAATGTAAAACTTTTTATATTTAAATAACATTAAAGAAAAATATTATTTTTTACTTATACAGGGTGATTCTTTCACGAGTGTAAAAATTTCATCAGAGTATTCCATGGCTCATTTCATGAAAATATGTCCAACTACGACCATGTCTGAAAATACAAGGGGACGAAATGGCAGCGGTTTGCAAATTTTGCAGATTGGTGGTCGGAGGGTACTAGGGTAAAATTGCTAAGTTCTGGGTTAAAATTGGATAAAAATACGTTAAAAATTCTACAAATTTTGATAACTGTATGATATAAAACACACAACTTAGCTTGGTGTACATTAGTAACGGTCGGATCACATGCAAAAAATAAGTTGCACCAGTCACCCCCTGGATTAAAAGAAAAGAGACGATTTGGAAAACACAAATTTATTTTTTCGGTGCACCCTACATATCGCCAATTAAGTTTTTTTATCCTGCGTTTTTATTTGAAGTCTGATCGTAACGAGAAGTATACCGTTGTTCGAGTTTTGGCAAGGGCTAAATTCATCGTTAGGTCATTCTTGACTTCGAGGTCTTTTTTCACCTCTATTATCTCTTTTTCTACCCCCCTAATTGGGACTTATTTCGAAACATTTTCCTTTTAAGTACTCATTTTCATTTATAAACAAAAAAGTAACATAGAGTTCAACATTTTAAAATACACACTAAGGCTGATGGCAGAGTTCGCGCTCAAAGCGGAGCCGAACTTATTTCATGCTTATATGAAATTTGGGGATGGCAGAGTGAACGCTGAAATCGGCGCTGAATCTGCACAATTTTACTATTTTTGCTGTGTGTTTTTTTTTGTTTTTTTTTATATTTTTTTATTTATGAATGTTGTTTGTTGATATTTGTTAGTCAAAATTTGGGTTAATCAATAATATGAATAATTAATTAATCAATCTAATATTGGAAATTTCTGATTAATCTGAACTATGAATAATCTGTTAATCATAAATATGATTCGTCAAATTTAAATAATTTTGTTCAATATTCGAAAAATTTGTCAAACAAAACAGAGAATTATTTCAACAGTATAAAAACGTCAAGAACAGTTTACAAATTACAAACAACTCATATCTTTACACATACAATCAAATATCAGCACCAATTAGCACGAAAAAACGCTTCAAAACAGTTTAGTTCCATTCTTTGCCATCCCGACGCCGATTTGTACTAATTTGTATGGACACAGTTTTAAGAATTTGAATCAGCTTTCAGCTCGGCTCCGCTTTGAGCACTCTGCCATCAGCCTAAGGTCAAATTCAACTAGTTTCTTTTGTCGTCGTTTTCTGTCTCACTCTCACCCACACACACAAATAAAATACTTTGAGAAACGCACACCTACTAGGGCAGTTCGGCCCGGTATGAAGAAATCAAATTTGCGGGACTCACCACCTAATTTTGTAGCTTTCTAAGGTAGAATTTAGAAATAAATAACTTCACATTTGATCAAAATAGTATTTTTTGTCACTGCTTTCTGGTTTATTATCCGATCTTAATTAACGTATGATATGTCGTTGATCATTAATTAACAAGGGCTATTCTTCTTCCATACGTCAGTTTGGAATTCGTGGTCAATTTTTACTAGTGACTTCAGTTACCAAATTTTCTAACCCCGGAGAAAATCCAGTATAAAAAAACAGAAAGCGAGGTATGTAGGATACAACGAAAACAAATTTTGAGTTTTCGAAATCGTCTCTTTAAATCTAGGGGGTGATTGGTGCTTTTTATTTCGACCTACAATAATGTACATACACACATAATCATATTCATTCAACATACCTAAATAAAACGAAAAAAATCTACAGCGAAAGTTTTAATGAATTTGAAATAGTCTGTGAAAAATTTTTACACTGTCCTACAATGTTCCACAGGTCAAGTCAGCAACTACCGTGGAAAATGTAATGAGCGATCTTTAAAGATTTTGGCTCGCTGAATTCAAATTGCCTATCTTTTCGCGTTTCCGAGATAAAGACATCGAAATGTTTGAAAACGTGTTATTTGAGGACATTAGGGGTCATGGTGCGCCGCGCAGTGGGGTATTGTACCCCAAAATGGTGATTAATTAAAGGACGCTTTCCGGAGATGTAATGTTTAGATATATTTACTATTTCTGAGATTATTAGCCGATTCAAGATGATTTTATCAAAATCGGCCTTAAAATAGCTTAGATATAGCCGAAACATCGGAAAAGATATGCCAAAAATATAATTTTTTTACGTATATTGGGCTAAAACTTTCGATGTATGCATTCCACGTGGCACCTTCAAATGATATAATTATAGCCCTCAACAATCTTCGTTGAGGGCAATTTGATAGCCCTAACTGAGATCTGTCTATTTTGTAGGGACATAAATACTGTTACACACGTTTTATGCTGTAAAATAAAAAGTGCTGAATGTTTTTGGACCAAATATTTTTTTAATATATTTATTGATGTATATTGTATCCAAAAAGAATCTACCTATTCGAAATGTCCGCCTTTTGCCTTTACATACGTCTTAAGTCACACTGGCCAATCGTCAATAGCTGCACGAACCTCGTCCATTGGAAAATTGGCCACAGCTCGAACCAAAGCAGTCTTTAGAGATCCAATCGTGCAAATTTATTTCGAAAGTAATGGTTCAGTTCGCGAAGTTCACCGCAAGCTCCGTCCATTTTATGGTCGACATAATCGTCCATCAGAGCAATTAATTCGGTTAACCATGGATCGGTTAACATGGACCATTAGATTATTTTCTTTGGGGATATGTGAAGTCGCTCGTCTACGCCAACAAACCAGAAACACGTTAGGGGACTTGGAAGCCAACATTCGTGGCGTTATTGCCAACATACGGCCCCATATGCTCGAAAAAGTGGTTGAAAATTGGACCTGTAGAATTGGCTTTATTCGAGCCAGCCGCGGCGGCCACATGCCCGAAATCATATTTAAACATTAATGGCATAAAATTATCCTTCCAATAAAGCCAAATTGATGGACATTAAAACGATTTTCTTGTGTTTTATTTCAATTCGAAGTTATATACCTCAATAAAAAACACTCATTATATATATATATATATATATATATATATATATATATATATATATATATATATATATATATATATATATATATATATATATATATATATATATATATATATATATATATATATATATATGAATAACAGAATGTGTGTACTTATATAATTAAGTACTTATATAATTAAAAATAGGTGATATTTTTAACTCTACCATTATAGATGTATAAGGTGTTAACACTTCGGTGTGTCTGGTTTTAATTTATTATTTTTAAGTACAAAGCAAAAGTGGAAATAAAAACGTGATGTTCCAAATGGAATATATAAAGATTAAACCCCGTTTTCTTTTCGCAGCAACATTAATAATATTACGAATATCATTGAGTTATGAAGCAAAATTTTCGAAATTATAAAATAATTTAGTTAGTAGTTCTTTAATAAAAATATCAAAATATTATTTTATAAAAATATGTCTTTCATTACATTTGTTCATAACTAATAAAAAAGTATTACATAACACAATGTTAGCAACATTATTCTCATGTTTGTTCAAATTTAAAATTAAGTTACGGCAAACATATAATAATTTTTTGTTGAAATATCTGTAAGGCTTTAAGAAGCCGGTCAAATGTTGGGGGTTTGTATAAGTATATAAGTAGTATTATATATCATGGTCGAGGCAATATTTTGGTATCTGAGGGGATTGCTTTCACAGAGTTATATTGATATAGCCTTAAGTCGGTTGAAAAGATTTTTTCGGCTGTCGGTTTTTAATTTTTTTACTACTTTAACCAAATTTCTGTGAATTATTTTTCATATATTTTTGTTTTTCATTAAGCTATGTCTTTAAATCGCCTTTTGTTGTTAAAATGTGTCAAGCGTTAAATAAAAAATCCTGTGAAATTGCATTGAATATTGATTTTGATCGATATCTGCCCAATTGTACGATTTTTCACATAAAAAAATCTTGGCAAAATTACATTAATTGGTAATTTTTTAAGCAATTTTTGAGTCGATCGGTATGGTATTCAGTGGGTCTAACTCACGTTTTTCTATGTGTTGCAAGCTTCAGCACATACTTGTAATACGCCTGTGAGGGTATAAAAAAACATTATTATTCGCATTCTTTAAAATGTGTACTGCTATATTCGCATTCAAAATATATTTATTTTAATTTTCGCATTCGCTATCGTAACAAATATATTTCAATATTCACTTAAACTAAACCTGCTTTCGTTACATCCCTTTTATAAAGATTAGATGTTGTTCTGTTTTGTTCACTATAGGTCTTCCATTGTCATTTCTTTGATTGAACAAATAGATTTGTTGTATTCAAAATTGCAAATATCAGTTTCAAACTATTATTTTATTTATTTTGTTTCGAATTTTATTTTCTGTTTCAGCAATCTTAATATATCAAACAACCTAATATATGACGGAAGTATTGTCAAGGCACATTCATTCGTAATTAAACGATGCCCTTGCTAAAACGAATATTTTAAACGAGTGGTAAAAGTTTTCGCTATTATTACCACCTGTTAGCAAACCTTTCGTTAAATTATAATTTAACGAAACCACGTGAAAAAAGGCGTAAATATTTTTTATAATGCATAAAATTGATAACAGAACCAATAAAAGTACGTTAAAAAACAAAAAGGCATTTTTTTAAGCAATATTTTTGTTAGAAATATCTTCATATAGTTGTTACAATTGAATTGTTTATTTGATTTTCTGTCACAGGCATTCTTTTATTTTGCTGCAGGTTTGCCGATTTTTTGTAGCTTCCTCATGAATTCGTCCTTTATCCTTCAATGTTCGTTTTGAATTGCCTTTGGTTTGGTTGGAGTTTTGATAACATATTTTTTGCCTTTTCGCAAATAATTTCTTATTCCACGTTCAAAACGGAGGATGTTGTATTTTTTTTAAAATCTATTTTCGTAGCGGGAGATTAGATCTTTAAAACTGCATAAGAGGTTTTTCGAAATTTCCATTGTGGCCGGCGCACAGTGGGATATATATATATATATATATATATATATATATATATATATATATATATATATATATATATATATATATATATATATATATATATATATATATATATATATATATATATATATATATATATATATATATATATATATATATATATATATATATATATATATATATATATATATATATATATATATATAAACGACGTACCGGAAATTTATTGCAAAAAAAATAACAAGCAAAATGATAGTGTATGCGCGGTCATCTAAGAAAGCATCTGAACTTATCCCAAGGGTGGAAAAGGGTCATCACCCAGCTTCAGTCATGTTTTGGTGGGGTGTCTCTTACGATGGGGTCACTGACCTGCATTTCTGCGAACAAGGAGTCAAAACATCGGCCAAAGCTTACAATAAACCGTTTTGGAAGCTGTTGTGAAGCCCCTTAACAATTCCCTGTTCCAAAACCAGCCATGGACTTTCCATAAGGTTTCTGCGCCGGCCCATAGGGCTAAAACGTCCCAGGCCTGGCTTCGAAACAATTTGCCAGCGTTCATTTCCTTTAAAGAATGGTCCTCAGGCAGGTCAGATTTGAACCCATTGGATTACAAATTGTAGACGGTTTTGAAGACAAGGCTTGTCACAAAAGATACCCCAACATTGGATCTCTAAAGACTGCTTTGGTTCGAGCTGTGGCCAATTTTCCAATGGACGAGGTTCGTGCAGCTATTGACGATTGGCCAGTGTGACTTAAGACGTATGTAAAGGCAAAAGGCGGACATTTCGAATAGGTAGATTCTTTTTGGATACAATATACATCAATAAATATATTAAAAAAATATTTGGTCCAAAAACATTCAGCACTTTTTATTTTACAGCATAAAACGTGTGTAACAGTATTTATGTCCCTACAAAATAGACAGATCTCAGTTAGGGCTATCAAATTGCCCTCAACGAAGATTGTTGAGGGCTATAATTATATCATTTGAAGGTGCCACGTGGAATGCATACATCGAAAGTTTTAGCCCAATATACGTAAAAAAATTATATTTTTGGCATATCTTTTCCGATGTTTCGGCTATATCTAAGCTATTTTAAGGCCGATTTTGATAAAATCATCTTGAATCGGCTAATAATCTCAGAAATAGTAAATATATCTAAACATTACATCTCCGGAAAGCGTCCTTTAATTAATCACCATTTTGGGGTACAATACCCCACTGCGCGGCGCACCATGACCCCTAATGTCCTCAAATAACACGTTTTCAAACATTTCGATGTCTTTATCTCGGAAACGCGAAAAGATAGGCAATTTGAATTCAGCGAGCCAAAATCTTTAAAGATCGCTCATTACATTTTCCACGGTAGTTGCTGACTTGACCTGTGGAACATTGTAGGACAGTGTAAAAATTTTTCACAGACTATTTCAAATTCATTAAAACTTTCGCTGTAGATTTTTTTCGTTTTATTTAGGTATGTTGAATGAATATGATTATGTGTGTATGTACATTATTGTAGGTCGAAATAAAAAGCACCAATCACCCCCTAGATTTAAAGAGACGATTTCGAAAACTCAAAATTTGTTTTCGTTGTATCCTACATACCTCGCTTTCTGTTTTTTTATACTGGATTTTCTCCGGGGTTAGAAAATTTGGTAACTGAAGTCACTAGTAAAAATTGACCACGAATTCCAAACTGACGTATGGAAGAAGAATAGCCCTTGTTAATTAATGATCAACGACATATCATACGTTAATTAAGATCGGATAATAAACCAGAAAGCAGTGACAAAAAATACTATTTTGATCAAATGTGAAGTTATTTATTTCTAAATTCTACCTTAGAAAGCTACAAAATTAGGTGGTGAGTCCCGCAAATTTGATTTCTTCATACCGGGCCGAACTGCCCTAGTAGGTGTGCGTTTCTCAAAGTATTTTATTTGTGTGTGTGGGTGAGAGTGAGACAGAAAACGACGACAAAAGAAACTAGTTGAATTTGACCTTAGGCTGATGGCAGAGTGCTCAAAGCGGAGCCGAGCTGAAAGCTGATTCAAATTCTTAAAACTGTGTCCATACAAATTAGTACAAATCGGCGTCGGGATGGCAAAGAATGGAACTAAACTGTTTTGAAGCGTTTTTTCGTGCTAATTGGTGCTGATATTTGATTGTATGTGTAAAGATATGAGTTGTTTGTAATTTGTAAACTGTTCTTGACGTTTTTATACTGTTGAAATAATTCTCTGTTTTGTTTGACAAATTTTTCGAATATTGAACAAAATTATTTAAATTTGACGAATCATATTTATGATTAACAGATTATTCATAGTTCAGATTAATCAGAAATTTCCAATATTAGATTGATTAATTAATTATTCATATTATTGATTAACCCAAATTTTGACTAACAAATATCAACAAACAACATTCATAAATAAAAAAATATAAAAAAAAACAAAATAAAACACACAGCAAAAATAGTAAAATTGTGCAGATTTTTATAAAATAATATTTTGATATTTTTATTAAAGAACTACTAACTAAATTATTTTTAACAAAAAATCTTTAAAATAGTAATCGTGACCATTTTATTGTTAATATGAAATAAAAAATAATTGCTTTAGGGTGCATGGTAATACTAACGGTACAAATATAGATTACAATAACAATATATACATCGTCAATTTAAATGTAAACACAATAAATAGTCACTGTTAATTTTCTACATATTGACTGATGTGAATATTTTTAGAAAATCTGTAAATACAAGAATTGGCGCAAAAACGCGCAAGATGTTTTTCTTAATTATATAAGTACACACATTCTATTTTACATATATATATATATATATATATATATATATATATATATACTATATAATATATATATATAATATATATATATATATATATATATATATATATATATATATATATATATATATATATATATATATAATGAGTGTTTTTTATTGAGGTATATAACTTCGAATTGAAATAAAACACAAGAAAATCGTTTTAATGTCCATCAATTTGGCTTTATTGGAAGGATAATTTTATGCCATTAATGTTTAAATATGATTTCGGGCATGTGGCCGCCGCGGCTGGCTCGAATAAAGCCAATTCTACAGGTCCAATTTTCAACCACTTTTTCGAGCATATGGGGCCGTATGTTGGCAATAACGCCACGAATGTTGGCTTCCAAGTCCCCTAACGTGTTTCTGGTTTGTTGGCGTAGACGAGCGACTTCACATATCCCCAAAGAAAATAATCTAATGGTCCATGTTAACCGATCCATGGTTAACCGAATTAATTGCTCTGATGGACGATTATGTCGACCATAAAATGGACGGAGCTTGCGGTGAACTTCGCGAACTGAACCATTACTTTCGAAATAAATTTGCACGATTGGATCTCTAAAGACTGCTTTGGTTCGAGCTGTGGCCAATTTTCCAATGGACGAGGTTCGTGCAGCTATTGACGATTGGCCAGTGTGACTTAAGACGTATGTAAAGGCAAAAGGCGGACATTTCGAATAGGTAGATTCTTTTTGGATACAATATACATCAATAAATATATTAAAAAAATATTTGGTCCAAAAACATTCAGCACTTTTTATTTTACAGCATAAAACGTGTGTAACAGTATTTATGTCCCTACAAAATAGACAGATCTCAGTTAGGCTATCAAATTGCCCTCAACGAAGATTGTTGAGGGCTATAATTATATCATTTGAAGGTGCCACGTGGAATGCATACATCGAAAGTTTTAGCCCAATATACGTAAAAAAATTATATTTTTGGCATATCTTTTCCGATGTTTCGGCTATATCTAAGCTATTTTAAGGCCGATTTTGATAAAAATCATCTTGAATCGGCTAATAATCTCAGAAATAGTAAATATATCTAAACATTACATCTCCGGAAAGCGTCCTTTAATTAATCACCATTTTGGGGTACAATACCCCACTGCGCGGCGCACCATGACCCCTAATGTCCTCAAATAACACGTTTTCAAACATTTCGATGTCTTTATCTCGGAAACGCGAAAAGATAGGCAATTTGAATTCAGCGAGCCAAAATCTTTAAAGATCGCTCATTACATTTTCCACGGTAGTTGCTGACTTGACCTGTGGAACATTGTAGGACAGTGTAAAAATTTTTCACAGACTATTTCAAATTCATTAAAACTTTCGCTGTAGATTTTTTTCGTTTTATTTAGGTATGTTGAATGAATATGATTATGTGTGTATGTACATTATTGTAGGTCGAAATAAAAAGCACCAATCACCCCCTAGATTTAAAGAGACGATTTCGAAAACTCAAAATTTGTTTTCGTTGTATCCTACATACCTCGCTTTCTGTTTTTTTATACTGGATTTTCTCCGGGGTTAGAAAATTTGGTAACTGAAGTCACTAGTAAAAATTGACCACGAATTCCAAACTGACGTATGGAAGAAGAATAGCCCTTGTTAATTAATGATCAACGACATATCATACGTTAATTAAGATCGGATAATAAACCAGAAAGCAGTGACAAAAAATACTATTTTGATCAAATGTGAAGTTATTTATTTTTAAATTCTACCTTAGAAAGCTACAAAATTAGGTGGTGAGTCCCGCAAATTTGATTTCTTCATACCGGGCCGAACTGCCCTAGTAGGTGTGCGTTTCTCAAAGTATTTTATTTGTGTGTGTGGGTGAGAGTGAGACAGAAAACGACGACAAAAGAAACTAGTTGAATTTGACCTTAGGCTGATGGCAGAGTGCTCAAAGCGGAGCCGAGCTGAAAGCTGATTCAAATTCTTAAAACTGTGTCCATACAAATTAGTACAAATCGGCGTCGGGATGGCAAAGAATGGAACTAAACTGTTTTGAAGCGTTTTTTCGTGCTAATTGGTGCTGATATTTGATTGTATGTGTAAAGATATGAGTTGTTTGTAATTTGTAAACTGTTCTTGACGTTTTTATACTGTTGAAATAATTCTCTGTTTTGTTTGACAAATTTTTCGAATATTGAACAAAATTATTTAAATTTGACGAATCATATTTATGATTAACAGATTATTCATAGTTCAGATTAATCAGAAATTTCCAATATTAGATTGATTAATTAATTATTCATATTATTGATTAACCCAAATTTTGACTAACAAATATCAACAAACAACATTCATAAATAAAAAAAATATAAAAAAAAACAAAAAAAAAACACACAGCAAAAATAGTAAAATTGTGCAGATTCAGCGCCGATTTCAGCGTTCACTCTGCCATCCCCAAATTTCATATAAGCATGAAATAAGTTCGGCTCGGCTCCGCTTTGAGCGCGAACTCTGCCATCAGCCTTAGTGTGTATTTTAAAATGTTGAACTCTATGTTACTTTTTTGTTTATAAATGAAAATGAGTACTTAAAAGGAAAATTGTTTCGAAATAAGTCCCAATTAGGGGGGTAGAAAAAGAGATAATAGAGGTGAAAAAAGACCTCGAAGTCAAGAATGACCTAACGATGAATTTAGCCCTTGCCAAAACTCGAACAACGGTATACTTCTCGTTTTATTGTGAAATAAAACACAAGAAAATCGTTTTAATGTCCATCAATTTGGCTTTATGGAAGGATAATTTTATGCCATTAATGTTTAAATATGATTTCGGGCATGTGGCCGCCGCGGCTGGCTCGAATAAAGCCAATTCTACAGGTCCAATTTTCAACCACTTTTTCGAGCATATGGGGCCGTATGTTGGCAATAACGCCACGAATGTTGGCTTCCAAGTCCCCTAACGTGTTTCTGGTTTGTTGGCGTAGACGAGCGACTTCACATATCCCCAAAGAAAATAATCTAATGGTCCATGTTAACCGATCCATGGTTAACCGAATTAATTGCTCTGATGGACGATTATGTCGACCATAAAATGGACGGAGCTTGCGGTGACTTCGCAACCTGTTATATATATATATATATATATATATATATATATATATATATATATATATATATTATATATATATATATATATATATATATATATAATATATATATATATATATATCTATCTATATATATATATATATATATATATATTATACATATATATATATATATATATATATATAATATATATATATATATATATATATATATATATATTATATATATATATATATATATATATATATATATATATATATATATATATATATTATATATATATATATATATATATATATATATATATATATATATATATATAAATATATATATATAAATATATATATATATATATATATATATATATATATATATATTATATATATACATATATATATATAAATATTATATATATATATATATATATATATATATATATATATATATATATATATATATATATATATATATATATATATATATATATATATATATATATATATATATATATATATTATATTATATATATATATATATATAATATATATATATATATATTATATTATATATATATATATATTATATATATATATATATATATATATATATATATATATATATATATATATATATATATATATATATATATATATATATATTATATATATATATATATTATATATATATATATATATATATATATATATATATATATATATATATATATATATATATATATATATATATATATATATATATATATATATATATATATATATATATATATATATATATATATATATATATATATATATATATATATATATATATATATATATATATATATATATATATATATATATACATATATATATTTATATATATATATATTTAAGATATGTCAGATTGAACACCATACGCCTAAAAAACACCCTTTAGAAGTGGGAGCGACAGCTAGTTTGTGCATAATTTCGGATGTAGCTAGTTATATATATATATATATATATATATATATATATATATATATATATATATATATATATATATATATATATATATATATATATATATATATATAATAGAATGTGTGTACTTATATTATTAAGAAAAACATCTTGCGCGTTTTTGCGCCAATTCTTGTATTTACAGATTTTCTAAAAATATTCATATCAGTCAATATGTAGAAAATTAACAGTGACTATTTATTGTGTTTACATTTAAATTGTCGATGTATATATTGTTATTGTAATCTATATTTGTACCGTTAGTATTACCATGCACCCTAAAGCAATTATTTTTTATTTCATATTAACAATAAAATGGTCACGATAACTATTTTAAAGATTTTTTGTTATATATAATTTCGTGTCAATATTAGGTGATATTTTTAACTCTACCATTATAGATGTATAAGGTGTTAACACGTCGGTGTGTCTGGTTTTAATTTATTATTTTTAAGTACAAAGCAAAAGTGGAAATAAAAACGTGATGTTCCAAATGGAATATATAAAGATTAAACCCCGTTTTCTTTTCGCAGCAACATTAATAATATTACGAATACCATTGAGTTATGAAGCAAAATTTTCGAAATTATAAAATAATTTAGTTAGTAGTTCTTTAATAAAAATATCAAAATATTATTTTATAAAAATATATCTTTTATTATTTGTTCATAACTAATAAAAAAGTATTACATAACACAATGTAAGCAACATTATTCTCATGTTAGTTCAAATTTAAAATTAAGTTACGGCAAACATATAATTTTTTGTTGAAATATCTGTAAGGCTTTAAGAAGCCGGTCAAATGTATGGGGATTGTATAAGTATATAAGTAGTATTATATATCATGGTCGAGGCATTATTTTGGTATCTGAGGGGATTGCATTCACAGAGTTATATTCATATAGCCTTAAGTCGGTTGAAAAGATTTTTTCGGCTGTCGGTTTTTAATTTTTTTACTACTTTAACTAAATTTCTGTGAATTATTTTTCATATATTTTTGTTTTTCTTTAAGCTATGTCTTTAAATAGCCTTTTGTTGTTAAAATGTGTCAAGCGTTAAATAAAAAATCCTGTGAAATTGCATTGAATATTGATTTTGATCGATATCTGCCCCACTGTAAAACAATTGTACGATTTTTCACATAAAAAAATCTTGGCAAAATTACATTAATTGGTAATTTTTGAGTCGATCGGTATGGTATTCAGTGGGTCTAACTCACGTTTTTCTATGTGTGCAAGCTTCAGCACATACTTGTAATACGCCTGTGAGGGTATAAAAAACATTATTATTCGCATTCTTTAAAATGTGTACTGCTATATTCGCATTCAAAATATGTTTATTTTAATTTTCGCATTCGCTATCGTAGCAAATATATTTCAATATTCACTTAAACTAAACCTGCTTTCGTTACATCCCTTCTATAAAGATTAGATGTTGTTCTGTTTTGTTCACTATAGGCCTTCCATTGTCATTTCTTTGATTGAACAAATAGATTTGTTGTATTCAAAATTGCAAATATCAGTTTCAAACTATTATTTTATTTATTTTGTTTCGAATTTTATTTTCTGTTTCAGCAATCTTAATATATCAAACAACCTAATATATGACGGAAGTATTGTCTAGGCACATTCATTCGTAATTTAACGATGCCCTTGCTAAAACGAATATTTTCAACGAGTGGTAAAAGTTTTCGCTATTATTACCACCTATTAGCAAACCTTTCGTTAAATTATAATTAAACGAAACCACGTGAAAAAAGGCGTAAATATTTTTTATAATGCATAAAATTGATAACAGAACCAATAAAAGTACGTTAAAAAACAAAACAGCATTTTTTTAAGCAATATTTTAGTTGGAAATATCTTCATATAGTTGTTACAATTGAATTTTTTGCTGCAGGTTTGCCGATTTTTTGTAGCTTCCTCATGAATTCGTCCTTTATCCTTCAATGTTCGTTTTGAATTGCCTTTGGTTTGGTTGGAGTTTTGATAACATATTTTTTGCCTTTTCGCAAATAATTTCTTATTCCACGTTCAAAACGGAGGATGTTGTATTTTTTTAAATCTATTTTCGTAGCGGGAGATTAGATCTTTAAAACTGCATAAGAGACTTATTTGTATTACTGAGAATTACCCTTTGCGTATTGTCTTCGAACTGTGCGTAGAGCAGTCTTCAACACGTAGAGCAGTCTTCCACCAATTTCGTTGCGCGTGGTTCTTTGTTGAAATCCAAAAATGCAAAAAACACAAACATACGTACATACTCGTATATCCATACATGCGTTGCACATTAGAGCGTACCATTATATCTATATATATATATATATATATATATATATATATATATATATATATATATATATATATATATATGAATTTTCATTACTCCAAATACGATAATTTTGGTTATTAACGTACTCATTCAACCAAAAGTGAGCTTCCTTCTTCGCTTAACAAAATTTTCTTGTAAAAATCAGGATCGGTGGCCATCTCGTTTTGGGCCCATACACCACGATTTGCAAAAGTTGTTCCGGAGTAAGTCGATTCCTTATGAAATGACAAGTGACAGCTGTCAAATAGGTCAAGTTCGAAAAAAGTGTGTCCAGATTGAACACCATGCGCCTAAAAAACACACTTTAGAAGTGGGAGCGATAGCTAATTTGTGCATAATTTCGGATGTAGCTAGTTCACAACTTTTATTTAATAATTATGACTTGAACAGTTTTTACTCTGATTTGAGTTCTTTTTGTTGTTTCTTTTTCAGAATCAACGAAACAAAAAAAAATTGGTGAAATGTATTGGCTTGGTTGCCTGGCAGACTGTACAGCTGTTTCTAAACCCGCCATGGTTAATCTTCAGCAGTCTTTGGCAACGATTACTTCGGCAACAAATTAAATGACTTATACGGGAGACTCATTTGTATCACTGAAAATTACCCTTTGCGTATAGCCTTCGAACGGTGCGTAGAGCAATCTTTAATGCGCAATATCATTCCAATTCCAATATCCACCAATTCTGTTTCGCATGGGTCTTTGCTGAAAACCACAATTGCCAAAAGCGTAAACAAGTGTGCATGTTTTGTCCGTACATATATTCATGCATGTGCTGCATATTAGGGCTTACCAATCCTTTTTAATAGTTTTTTTCTTTTGTTTATATTTACTCGGTCTTTTATTATTATTATGACTTGAGCAGTTATTATTCTTTCTCGAGACCAATTTGTTTTTTCTTTTTCGGAATCAACGTAAAAAAAATTGGTGAAATGTATTGGCTTGGTTGCCTGGCAGACTGTACAGATGTTTCTAAACCCGCCAAGGTTTATCTTCAACAGTCTTTGGCAACGATTACTTCGGCAACAAATCAAATGACTTATACTAGAGACTTATTTGTATTACTGAGAATTACCCTTTGCGTATTGTCTTCGAACTGTGCGTAGAGCAGTCTTCAACACGTAGAGCAGTCTTCCACCAATTTCGTTGCGCGTGGTTCTTTGTTGAAATCCAAAAATGCAAAAAACACAAACATACGTACATACTCGTATATCCATACATGCGTTGCACATTAGAGCGTACCAATCTTTTGTAATGGTTTTTTCTTTTTTGCTTACATTTATTCGGTCATTTATCATTATTATGGCTTGAACAGTTTTTATTCTGGTCCGAGACCTGTTTGTCGTTTTTTTCAGAATCAACGTATTTTTTTTTTAAATATATATGTATACCTACACTTTTACATTCTTTGATCCATGCTTGTTAGACATGTATACGACAAACACAATATTTCGAATAATATCCAAATTCAGCTTAAAAACACCCACCAAAATTACTCAGATTAACATAATCTGCACATGATATGTTCTTATATATCACCGGCAAACTACTTAAATATCTGCTTAAATATTTACATACGTATATAATGGATAAGGTGACTGTCTGAATTTTAATATGAGTCCCGCATTTATAAGTAGTTCTAACCTAGAAAATGTTTCCTTTCATTTATCTCAAAATATTTAACATAAAATTAATTATTTTGTAATCTTTTAGCTCGTTTGTTTTATTTCGGACGTTGGTTTTACACATTGAACTGGGATTAACCGGTTCATCTCATCTGTATCTATATTTAAATAGAAGACAAGTTTATAACAAAATGGCAAAGTGACATTGGTTTTCGTGGCTGCACACTGCTTTTAACACGATTTCAGGTCCGTGACAAACCTTTTCAGAAAAACCGGAACTGTTCAATGTGTAAAAGCAACAGACTGAAACAGGGATGCAAAATGAGATTTAACAAAGTGTACCAACTTTCAAGGAAAATTGTACTTTTTTAACCCTATTGCACTAAATTCCTTTTTTATTTTTTTTAAATATTTTTTATTAAAAACGAACAAAAAACGTAGATAAAAATTCATTTGTACATAAATGTATGTTTGTGTATGTAAAAAACTTAACAATTAAAAAGGCACATTTGTACTAAGTACTTATATGTGACAGCGCATAGAGAAAGGGACCTAAAGATAAAAAAAATCAATTTTCACTTTTTTTGATGTGGACAACATCTGAGCATCGAATGAGACCGATCCCATGTCCCAAAAGTGTTCCCTCCCAGAGATATGAAAGTGATGGTACACCAAAGATACACGTATTTAAATCTTTAAAATGGCTCTCCTGAACAAAACTGTTTTTTACCCTTAGGTCCCTTTCTATTTTGCGCGTCACATATATTGTCGTTTTTTAAAGACTTAACCATTTCTACATCCACCAGCGCACGAAACTGGTTGTTTAAATTAATTCAATTTAAGGATTTTTGGTTTTTTAAAAAAAACCCGTTGGGCAACTTTATTAATTGAATGTCAAAACTAGACTAACTTAAAAGTAAAATAGAAATTATTTGGTTGATTTAATTGTTCCTTCATTCTCATTCTCCACAAAGTTTCTCACGTAAAGAAAATGTTAACGTAATCATAAATACCGTGCAGGTGTTTTGGTACTGTGAGAAACTTTGATTTGCGGATGAACATGGGATTGAAACGATCAGGTAAATAAATATAGAATTTTCGGACTCCAATGTCCTTATTAGTATCGTATTATTTTCATGGAGTTCTTTTATCATTCCCAGCGATAGAACCTCCTCTGTATTTTCTATATTTACGCCAGGTTGAAAAAGTGGAGGCAAAGGATTCGAAAACAACTCCTCCTGAGTCAAAAAAGTTTTGTCTCGAATTTGAATTGAGACGTTATGATGTTTTATCAGAAATGTCCCCTGTAAAGGTAAACATTGTCCTTTGACCAAAATTTCCCCATTAAATCTATTTAAAAATATCAAGTTTTCATTCATCTGTTCCACATCAGGAATGTGTTGGTTATTCATTATGGAACAGTTGGAAATGTCATTATGTAACAATGCCGTAATGCATGAATCATTTGAAATATCAACCAAATTATTTCTTTTACAAATATTTATATTATTATAGGTTTTACAATTAGTTTTTATGCCAAATATTTTTTCTTTTCTTCTTAAGATTTTCTTAAAATTAATTTTATTTATTGTGTGTTCATCTCTTACTGGAAGTAACATAATTTTTCTGTACGATTCAATTTCGACTGTTGGGAAACTAATTATGTATAGGATGTTTCCACCATTGGAAGCAATCTTTATTTCGGAAAATTCCAGTGCATCATCAAAATTCATAAATGGTATATTGTCATGCTCTAAATAGTGTGTAATGCTCTCCATCTCCGAGTCCGAAAGTAAAAACGAGTTCGTCACGTCCGTTTTTGCCCATTGTATTCCGTATTCAATATTTGTCAGTTCCCTATTTATGATCTCTAGTCTATATTTAAGGTCAAGTGCTATATTATTCTCTTCTGACTTACTGAATTTTCCCGCAATTTGATTAGTCCGATTAGTCATTTCTGTCAATTTGTCAAAAATTGCCCTGTTTATAACAACCTGATTGTTGTTATTATTCAAAACATTGTTTATTCTATCAGTCAGTAGTAAAAAGTCATCATGGTCGGGGGAGCCTGCGATCCACTTCCACGCAGTGCCTATCGCATTAATAGATCTTTTGGCCCTATTGATAACCTTAAGTCTGTCTATTGCTCTTTTTGCCTGTGCTAATTCGTGAAATAGTGCCGGCTGAAATATATTTGTCGAATCAATTTTATTCCGTATGTCATTGTTGGTAGATTGTATCAGCGTTTCATATCTGTCGATATCCAATACGTGTATTAACCGGAATGTGCCATTTTGAATCTGTGTTGGTCCTTCGTCAACTGTAATTAGTTTAGAGTTAGTATAGTCCAGGATTTGTATTTCCGACGAGCACAGCGTGCACAGCAGTAGTCTGAAAGAAAATTAATTCCTGATTAGTCCTTTATGTATTATTCGTCCGCTTTGAGTCACAATAGTGCTACTTTTGTTCTCGGCAACTATTTCTTTCCTATACCTTGGTGACAGTTTATTCCCTATTCGTTTATTAGTCCTAACATAAATTTCCTCTCCTACCGTGTATTCCTTCACTGGTTTCCGTTTCTTATTATGGAACGAGAGATCCGCATCTTGTTTCTCTTGAAGACGTCTTATATTCTCCCCCCTGGCTTCATGAAGCTGCTCCAGACTTGTGGACATACCCCTTCCAAAAAAAAGTTCAACAGGTTTTCGTCCCGTGGTCGAATGAATAGAATAGTTGTATTTGCATACAGATCTGTCCAACAAATCTTCAAAAGAGTCATGAATTCTTTCACTCTTTACGCACCTTATTATCTCAGGCAATGTGGAGTGAAATCTTTCAATCTGTCCATTGACTGTACTAGTGTATGGTGGTGCCTTAAAAATTTCGATGCCCAGTTGATCTTCCAACATGTGTAGTATAGGAGCAGAGCTGAGAGATTTCTCGTTATCGACGACTATTTTCTCAGGTACCCCGAAATTCATCAATATCTCACGCAAGGGTTGTCTTATGTCTTCCGTTGCCCTAGAATTGATTATCCTAGCTTGAGCATACTTGGAAAACTTATCAATTGCGGTGAGTATTACCCTGTTATTCGAATAGTAAATATCTATATGGACAATATGTCCCGGGTACTGTGGAATTGGGGTATTCTGTAAAATAGGATTATTAGGATGTCTCTCGTACTTCTGTTCCTTGCAAATCCTACACTGCTTTACAATCCTGTCTATCTTCTGTTGCATCCTGGGAAAGTAAAATTTCCTCAATAGCTGGACCTTATTCTCCCTGGAATTCCTATGAGCCCTTTTATGTTCCTTCAGGATCTCATTGTCCTGGTCCATTTCAACCGTTAGGTCGGTAACAAATCCCCGTGCAAACCTTATCCTATAATTCGCAAAATGCAAAGGATATATTTCCTGGATGGTTCCTAAGACTCGTTCCTCCGTCTTCAAACCATTAATAACTGACGGATTCAAATATCTTCTTAAAATATCCTTAAGCTTCTCAGATGAAAATTCAGGCTCGGTAATGACATGTCTATGGTAGGTGGGAAATATTATTTGAAATTGGTATGATGATGTTTCCCCTATATTCAAAAATAACTGATTCTTAAAAACATTTATAGGTTCTTGCGCAATTTGGATGAGATTCTCAGAAGAACTATCGTCACTATTTACAGTCGCAGTCAAAACGTTAATTTCGTCCCCTTGTGGCAACCTGGATAGTGCGTCTGCAACGACATTGGACCTTCCTGGTCTATAGTGCATTTCATAATTGTATTCCTCCAATGTTGCCTTCCACCTTTTCAATTTAGGGTTACTATTTTTATTGCTTAAAGCAAATGTCAGAGGTTGATGGTCGGTAAATATTTTTATCTTTGCTCTACCATACAAATAATTTCTCAATGAAACCAACGCCCATACTATCGCGAACATTTCCTTTTCATTAGCAGCATAATGTTCCTCAGATGCAGTAAGCGTCCTAGATATAAATGTGACTGGTCTGTTGTCCTGAGACAAAACGGCTCCTAATGCATATTGAGATGCATCTGTCGTAAGTTGAAATTCTTTCTTATAATCCGGATATGTCAGTATAATGTCATTCATAAGTGTCCTCCTAAGTTTATCAAATGCTTTAAGAGCATCGTCATTCAATCTGATGGGTATCTTACTGGATGTTGTCTTAGGGGCTCGACCATATTCCCCTCTCA
Source organism: Hydrotaea diabolus (assembly GCA_963513945.1). Classification (NCBI taxonomy): domain Eukaryota; kingdom Metazoa; phylum Arthropoda; class Insecta; order Diptera; family Muscidae; genus Hydrotaea; species Hydrotaea diabolus. The sequence continues at coordinate 90,683,304 of OY740717.1, read as the reverse complement.
ACAGAATTGTGAGCGGTTTTGCCAATTTGGCGTAGTCCTGTATGAAACTTCTATAGAAATTCGTCATCCCTAGAAAGGATCTCAACTCCTTCAGTGTTTTTGGAGGTGGAATTCTAGAGATAGCCTCTACCCGTTTTGGGTTAGTCTTGATACCTTGGTCAGATATAACAAATCCCAAAAACTCAACTTCAGATTTCAAGAATTCGCATTTATCCATCTGTACTTTCATGTTTGCATTCTGCAAGGTATCGAAAATTATTTCCACGTCCCTCAAGTGAGTATCCTCATCCTTGCTGAAAATTATTATATCATCGATATAAACGAAACATCGTTTACCGATATGGTCCCTCAAAATATCGTCAAGAGCTCTTTGGAAAATTGCTGGGCCATTTTTCAGACCAAAGGGAAGACGAGTAAACTCATACTTCCCGTTGTTTATTGAAAAAGCCGTCTTCTCTATGTCAGATTCCTTAAGAGGAATCTGATGAAAACCACTTTTCAAATCCAGTATGGTGAAGAACCTACTTCCGCCTAGCTGTGTCAAAACGTCATTAATATTAGGGATCGGGTAGGCGTCCGGAATTGTTGAAAGATTGAGTTTCCTATAATCTATCACCACCCTGTATTTCTTTGTTCCAGATGCGTACTCCTTCTTTGGAACAATCCATACGGGAGAATTATAGGGGGACCGTGATGGTCGAATAATTCCGTCTCGAAGAAGTGTCTGAATCTGGGATTCTATCTCATCTTTCAGGGACATTGGGTAAGGATAGCTTGGTGAGCGAATTGGATTGTCGGTATTTGTACGGATCTCGGCCATCACCCGAGTGGTATATGTAAGTCTCTCTTCAGGCTCACAGAATAAAGATGCGTACTTGGTGGCGAGTGCACTTATTTCCCTATCTTGATGGGGTGTGAGGTGGCTATTTCTTAATTGAATGGAATTCACATTTTCCGAAAGGGCCTGTTTTATCCTAATCCTAGTTCCGCCTTTTATAATCATATAGTCATGTTCGGTATAAATGACAGCGGATAAATCCTTCAGACTATCATTCCCGATAATTGCATCAAATGATTTAAGTGAAGGAAGTAAATAAAATTTCACGGTGATATTATCTAAACCAAATAATCTTGCAAACGTGTGTTGTGTAACTTTCAATTTCCCCCCTGGTGAGTCGGCATAAAATGGTGTTTTATTATCAAAAGGTTCCCTAACTAAATTTGGCTGAATGTAATTCTTATTCGATCCAGTGTCCACTAATATCCTTAGGACTCTGGTGCCAAATCTGCATTCGATGTACGGCAAGGAGGATTGGTGTTGCCTAAAAAATGTACGTCCGTATGATTTAATTGCTGTTCCTCAATATCCTCCTCTACTGCAAAGGTGGATGGTTCAATGTATTCCTCTAGAGTCTGTTCGAACTGCTCATCGGAGGCTCTAATCTCCTCCTCATATCTCTCTATATCCTCTGTCACTATGTGAAAATTTCTTTGCTTCTTATTTGGATCGTTATACTGCGGTGGTGGTCTCCTGCCAGCATACCTGTCGTTAACCTTTGGATGATTCATATAATTTATATTGCGCGATCTCATGGAAGAATCCACATCCATAGGTTCAGCACGTGGAATTGGTTTGGGTGCTAAAGGTCTTGGAGGCGGTCCGCTATTGTAAACCGGCTGTCCTGCCCTGCTGTCAAAGTTCCTTCTAGGATTATTGTCTAGATAAATTGGGTAATATGAGTGTTGACGTAGTGGAACATACTGAGGGTTAGAAAATGGTCGATTCTGTGTGGAAGGTTTGGGTCCTATCTTATGACCGTTATCATGGGTATTAACTTTCCTTGCATAGTTGTTAATCGAGGTTTTCTGACCGGGTCCGTTCAATTGGTCCGATCTAACGTTCTGATTTTCCAACTTAATGCACATCTGCAGAGCCTGAGGCAAATCCTTTGGTTCACTAATTCCCAGGAGAGTTGGAAGGTTTCCTCTTAAACCTCTAATAAAAGTATCGAGTGCTTTATCCCTATAAGAGGCCGTAAACAATGTTATGGACTCTCCGCTCATATCCATGCAAGATATTTTCTCAAGGATCAATGAAAGGTGACTGTATACCTCCTGATAGAATTCAATTAGGGACTTATTGCCCTGATTCAAGGAACCCATCTGATATTATAATGTCCTGAGGTCCCTCTTATCGGCGTAATGATTTACTAGACAGGTCGAAATGTCTGTCCATCTCAAAGGGGTATTATAGGATTCCAGAATGATATCTGCCTCCCCTATAATCTTGTTCCTAATTGCATGTATTATACAATAATACTTTGGTGTGTTCCTGATAGATTCGTAGCACTTTAAAACTCTATCTACACTCTTTTTCCAGGATCCAAACTGACCTGGCTGTCCTGAAAACTCCCTGATACATTTAACAATGTCAGGAATTTTACCATCCTCTGTCGTAGATTGCCCTAGGTCAATATTCTCGATATCCCCTGTCCCGTTCATTGCACTCTCGTGCCGTCTTATAGCGTTAGCTAGAGCCGGGACGTATTCCCCCAAAGCATTCCTTATTTGTTCAGTAATGAAAGCCTGTAATTCTGCACTAACGGATCTGTTCGCACCACTTGTTGAAGCACTGGTATCCTCCGTATTAAGTACCGGAGGCCGAATCAAATTATTTGGATTAGCCATGTTTGAATCGTACACTTTATATAATTGTTGTTATTTTCCTTCTTTTAAAAATTTTCAAATGTGTCACAATTGTTTCTTAATTAACTACTTCTTGTATTACAAAATTCTTTTATGTAAAATTTTTTTTCTTCATTAAAAATTGAATTTTTTTTTTGTTTGTTTAACTCACAAAATTTACTTTATATAATTGTTGTTACTTTCCTTCTTTAAAAATTTTCAAATGTGTCACAATTGTTTCTTAAACTATTTCTTGTATTACAAAATTCTTTTATTTAACTTTTTTTTTTGAATTAGAAATTGATGATTTTTTTTTTTTAACTCACAAATTTTACTTTATATTTTTCTTTAATTTTTCCAATAAATTTTTTTCTCTTAAAATTTAACTTTAAATATTTTTCTTTGAAAATTCAATTATTTGAATTTTTTTTTTTTATAACTTTTTTAATTTTTATATGATTCCTCGAATCTTTATTTGTAATTTCTCAAATTATTATGTTTTTTTCTTTCATTTAAAATTTACCTTTTTTTCTTAAAAAGGTTTTTTATTCTTTAAATTTTTGTATCTTTTTTTTTTTAGATTTCCCTTTTTTTACATAAGATTTTTTTATACTTATTCTAACACCAACAGATAGCACAGCTTAGTCCTTTTTGGATTTTGACCCTACTCCGGCACTGTAACTTTCATCGCTCGTTGGTGGGGTATATGCCTAGATATCCACGTCAATCCCTATGTGTGATAATTAACGCACATAGCCTTTGACTTTATTTTTTGGGGTTCCCTCACTTCATCGGTATATTGACTCACAATATTAACTTCATATCGGGATCAATTTCTTCCTTCGCGCGAGGGCCCCACGTTGGGCGCCAATTAATTCAATTTAAGGATTTTTGGTTTTTTAAAAAAAACCCGTTGGGCAACTTTATTAATTGAATGTCAAAACTAGACTAACTTAAAAGTAAAATAGAAATTATTTGGTTGATTTAATTGTTCCTTCATTCTCATTCTCCACAAAGTTTCTCACGTAAAGAAAATGTTAACGTAATCATAAATACCGTGCAGGTGTTTTGGTACTGTGAGAAACTTTGATTTGCGGATGAACATGGGAAGAGCAATGCAAAAATATGAAGTTCCGTGTGGGAACATTAAAAAAGCAATATTGCTGAATAGGAATTTAGATTTAAATATTGCTCGTGTTAACTTTTATAACTTCAATATTATTATGCTCTATAGGAACAATTTTTAATATTAATGGTACAATGCTAGAAGTTATTCCAGAAACAACATTTTCTGGCTTAAACTTGGTAAACCATAATAACATTTCATTATTAAAATTAAATTTAGTTTTTAATACTTCGCAAAATTTTGAGTATTTTTTTTTTGCAATTTATTTAAACTCCAGGACAATACTATTTAAAGATATGTATACTTCAATTTCTGTTCCACAATGTATATCGTCCGTAGGAATCACTTTCATCTAATATATTGTTATGTATAAAAGTGGGAGATATTTGTTAAACAGAAATTATATAGGATCTAAAAAATATGCATTCTTGCATCCCTGGATTGCATTTCTAAATTTACAGAGTTTATATTTTTCAGAACATATTGTAAAAATAAAAATAACATTTTGTAAAGTGGATTTGAAAATCTTAATAAGATTGAATAGCTTCTAACGCTATGGGAATCAGCTTAAAAATCGTTGAGTAAAATAATGTTGATGTGGCTCCCACCATTTCAAAATTCTATTAACAACTTCCAGCCGTAACAGCCAACAAGTTGTTCAGTATTTAAAAATTAAGTGAATGTCTACCAAATTATTCTTAAATTTTTGAGAAGTCCTACCTTCTGTTGCAGAAATCGTAATTAATATGTATCTTTGATGAATTTATCAATACCATCCGGGATACTGAATTTTGAAGCTGCATAGGTGACTAAGTTTAAAATATGGCATATACATCCATTAGTAAACAAATTTGGAACAAGAGCCTTTAACTTTGATTGAACTCCATTGTTTGCACCCATCATTACAGCACAATTTTCTGTTGTTACGCCAATCATATTGCTAACTGGAATTTAGTATTTGTCAAATACTTTTAATGTGGCCTGTAATATTCCATTTGCACTAGAATCGTCAATAGGGACCAATTCCAAAAACCTATCACGATATTGTCCGTGAAATATCCTTATTATTATTGCCAAATTTTCAGATAAGCTACAATCAGTGCTCTAATCAATTACCAACGAATGGTAGTTTTCTTTACAAAAGAAAACTACCATTATTATAGGTTAATTACAAATACTGCATCTTTTATTTTGACCGACTTTGATTAACCATGGAAACTGCTTTGCCCATTTACACTGAAGGGTACACTATACGACTTTTTGTTTCGTTCACTTGTTCAGTAAATTAATATGTTTTGTTGAAATTTTGTTAGCGCCTTCAAAAAAATCAAAAAAAACTTACCCATGACCATGTGTCCATTTTTAAACATTAAATACTAAAAACAAATCCACTCTAAGTTTAGGTTAACTTTTCTCTACTTTTTCTCTCTACTCTAAGTTTCGGTTAACGTTTCTCTACTTTCTCTCTCCTCTTTTCTACCATGTATGTGTATCTTCTTCAAAGTTTTCGCGCAATGTGTCTTTTTTTGTGTTTACATTTGTTTGGCCGTGAAGTATACCCCTCGAACGACCAAAAAAACTCAACGCCGTTCAAAAATTTCCGATGAAGAATACTCCTTGGGCGACCAAAAAAAGTCAACGCCGTTGAAAAGGGCCATTTCATGAATGTCTTTTAAAGAATTCTGTATCCTTACGTCTGTAATTGATTAAAAGAAAATGGTGGTAGGCGAAGTTAACGGCCATTTTTGAACGGCGTTGACTTTTTTTTGGTCGCCAGAGGAGTATTCTTCATCGGAAATTTTTGAACGGGTTGAGTTTTTTTGGTCGTTTGAGGGGTATTCTTCACGGCCAAACAAATGTAAACACAAAAAGACAAATTGGGCGAAAACTTCGAAGAAGATACACATACATAGTAGAAAAAAGGAGAGAAAAAGTAGACAAAAGTTAACCTAAACTTAGAGTGGATTTGTAGAAAAAAGGAGAGAAAAGTTAACCTAAACTTAGAGTGGATTTGTTTTAAGTATTTATTGTCCAAAAATGGGCACATGGTCCTAGGTAAGTTTATTTTTTTGAAGGCGCTAACAAAATTTCACCAAAACATATTAATTTACAGAACAAGTAAACAAAACTAAAGTCGTATAGTGTACCCTTCAGTGTGAATGGGCATAGCAGTTTCCTTGGTTAATCAAAGTTGGTCAAAATAAAAGATGTAATATTTGTAATTTACCTACTATAGGCGGTTTTTTTCATGCAATTTTTCATGGTATTGATAAATTCATCAAAGATACATACATATTAATTACCATTTCTGCAACAGAAGGGAGGACTTCTCAAAATTTTAAGAATAATTTGGTATTGACATTCACTTAATTTTTAAATACTGAACAACTCGTTGGCTGTCATGCCTGGAAGTTGTTAGTAGAATTTTGAAACAGTGGGAGCCACATCAATATTATTTTAGTCAACGATTTTTAAGCTGATTCCCATATCCACTTTATGATTCAAATCCACTTTACAAAATGTAATTTTTATTTTAACAATATGTTCTGATTAATATAACCTCTGCAAATTACGCTATGGGAATCAGCTTAAAAATCGTCGAGTAAAATAATGTTGATGTGGCTCCCACTGTTTCAAAATTCTATTAACTTCCAGGCGTGACAGCCAACTAGTTGTTCAAATCCACTCTAAGTTTAGGTTAACTTTTCTCTACTTTTTCTCTCCTTTTTTCTACCATGTGTGTGTATCTTCTTTGAAGTTTTCGCGCAATGTGTCTTTTTGTGTTTACATTTGTTTGGCCGTGAAGAATACCCCTCGAACGACAAAAAAACTCAACGCCGTTCAAAAATTTCCGATGAAGAATACTCCTCGGGCGACCAAAAAAAGGTCAACGCCGTTTAAAAATGGCCGTTAACTTCGCCTACCACCATTTTCTTTTGATCAATTACAGACGTAAGGATACAGAATTCTTTAAAAGACATTCATGAAATGTAAAAATGGTGCTAAACTAGGCAATGGGGTGCTATAGTACTTTTAACTTTCAAATAGTGCTAAAAAAAGTATATATAAATCTTACTTTTCAAGTTTTCTTCACAAAATTCTATTAATAACTTCATGCCTGGAAGTTATTAATAGAATTTTGAAACAGTGGGAACCACACCAACATTATTTTACTCAACGATTTTTAAGCTGATTCCCATAGCGTAAGAAGCTATTCAGTTTTATCCGGATTTTCAAATCCACTTTACAAAATGTTATTTTTATTTTTACAATATGTTCTGAAAAATATAAACTCTGTAAATTTAGAAATGCAATCCGGGGATGCAAGAATGCATATAATTTCTGTTTAACAAATATCTCGCACTTTTATACATACATAACAATATATTAGATGAAAGTGATATATAAAAAAATTAATATAAATGAAAACCATATTCCTACGGACGATATACATTGTGGAACAGAAATTGAAGTATACATATCCTTAAATAGTATTGTCCTGGAGTTTAAATAAATTGCAAAAAAAAAATACTCAAAATTTTGCGAAGTATTAAAAACTAAATTTAATTTTAATAATGAAATGTTATTATGGTTTACCAAGTTTAAGCCAGAAAATGTTGTTTCTGGAATAACTTCTAGCATTGTACCATTAATATTAAAAATTGTTCCTATAGAGCATAATAATATTGATGTTATAAACAACCAGTTTCGTGCGCTGGCGGATGTAAAAATGGTTAAGTCTTTAAAAAACGACAATATATGTGACGCGCAAAATAGAAAGGGACCTAAGGGTAAAAAACAGTTTTGTTCAGGAGAGCCATTTTAAAGATTTAAATACGTGTATCTTTGGTGTACCATCACTTTCATAAAACTCGCATATCTCTGGGAGGGAACACTTTTGGGGCATGGGATAGGTCTCATTCGATGCTCAGATGTTGTCCACATCAAAAAAAAAGTGGAAATTGATTTTTTTTATCCTTAGGCCCCTTTCTCTATGCGCTGTCACATATAAGTACTTAGTACAAATGTGCCTTTTTTAATTGTTAAGTTTTTAACATACACAAACATACATTTATGTACAAATCAATTTTTAAGTACGTTTTTTGTTCGTTTTTAATAAAAAATATTTAAAAAAAAATAAAAAAGGAATTTAGTGCAACAGGGTTAAAAAAGTACAATTTTCCTTGAAAGTTGGTACACTTTGTTAAATCTCATTTTGCATCCCTGTTTCATTCTGTTGCTTTTACACATTGAACAGTTCCGGTTTTTCTGAAGAGGTTTGTCACGGACCTGAAATCGTGTTAAAAGCAGTGTGCAGCCACGAAAACCAATGTCACTTTGCCATTTTGTTATAAACTTGTCTTCTATTTAAATATAGATACAGATGAGATGAGCCGGTTAATCCCAGTTCAATGTGTAAAACCAACGTCCGAAATAAAACAAACGAGCTAAAAGATTACAAAATAATTAATTTTATGTTAAATATTTTGAGATAAATGAAAGGAAACATTTTCTAGGTTAGAACTACTTATAAATGCGGGACTCATATTAAAATTCAGACAGCCACCTTATCCATTATATACGTATGCAAATATTTGAGCAGATATTTAAGTAGTTTGCCGGTGATATATAAGAACATATCATGCGCATATTATGTTAATCTGAGTAATTTGGTGGGTGTTTTTAAGCTGAATTTGGATATTATTCGAAATATTGTATTTGTGGTATACATGTCTAACAAGCATGGATCAAAGAATGTAAAAATGTAGGTATACATATATATTTAAAAAAAATACGTTGATTCTGAAAAAACGACAAACAGGTCTCGGACCAGAATGAAAACTGTTCAAGCCATAATAATGATAAATGACCGAATAAATGTAAGCAAAAAGAAAAAACCATTACAAAGGATTGGTACGCTCTAATGTGCAACGCATGTATGGATATACGAGTATGTACGCACAAAATATGCATACTTGTTTGTGTTTCTTGCATTTGTGGATTTCAACAAAGACCCACGCGCAACGAAATTGGTGGAAGACTGCTCTACGTGTTGAAGACTGCTCTACGCACAGTTCGAAGACAATGAAGACAAAATTATTAAATAAAAGTTGTGAACTAGCTACATCCGAAATTATGCACAAACTAGCTATCGCTCCCACTTCTAAAGGGTGTTTTTTAGGCGTATGGTTTTTAATCTGGTCACACTTTTTTTGAACTTGACCTATCTGACAGCTGTCACTTGTCATTTCATAAGGAATCGACTTACTCCGGACCAACGTTTGCAATTTGTGGTGTATGGGCCCAAAACGAGATGGCCACCGATCCTGATTTTTACAAGAAAATTTTGTTAAGCGAAGAAGGAAGCTCACTTTTGGTTGAATGAGTACGTTAATAACCAAAATTATCGCATTTGGAGTAAATTCACAAGCCATTGTTGAAACGCCGTTACATCAACAAAAAGTCGATGTTTTGTGTGCTCTTAGGGCAGAGGGAACCATTGGTCCATATTTCATGAAAAATGAAGCCGGCCATAATGTTACAGTCAATGGGGAAAGCTATGGTGCCGTTATTATTGCCTTTTTGTACCCGAATTCAGATATATATATATATATATATATATATATATATATATATATATATATATATATATATATATATATATATATATATATATATATATATATATATATATATATATATATATATATCCCGGTTTGCGTCGCTAATTGGGACCGGACAAACGCGACGCAAACCAAAACGACGCAAACTGAATCACGTTTTTCCATACGTTTGTATGGATTTTCATTTAATTGGTTCCGAGATTCATAATTTCGGAACCGGGGCTTGAAAATGAAAATTTTGTGAATCCAGTTCCATTGGAACTGGAGCACCATAACGCCTAATTCTGGATTGATTAGAATCTTTTCCTTTCGGCAACGTCAAAGATTTACTATGCGCGGCAGGAATCTGAGAAATGTTATGTGGTATATAGTTGTTGCAAAATTGGGATGGGTTATTATAATTTGATTGATTTGGATTATAAAACGGGTGGGGAAAATTGTGTACGGTAGAATGGTTGTGGCAAACTGCAATTCCCCTGATAATGTTGATAGTTATTATTCGGATAGTTATTATGCGAATTTGATGGGACACTACCTTTTTTGAAATTTCTTTCCTTAAATTCCAGAAAGTACGAATCATTCTCTCTTAATACCTTGATGGCGGATTTAAAATCTGTCACAAGGTTTGCATTTAGCAATGCCGTTAAATAATTCGGCAAACCATGTTTCAGTATTTGTACACTAAACCTGTCCACTTCCGTAGAATAGAATTTTTTCTTTATCTCGGTTGCCTCACTTAACTTTATACAGTCCTTAATTTTACAAATCTCTTCATTCAAAGTTTCACAAAATTGTTTAACACTATTCGTAAACTTAATATTATTTAATTCTAAGATCAAGCTGCTAATAGGTTTATGCTCACCAAACTCTTCTATCAGCAAACCTTTGAGCGTTCTCCAGTCTCCAGGGGTTTCTCTTCTTAAGATGTCTGCAGCTGGTCCAGTTAATTTCCGCTGAATTGCATTGAAAAACAGCGCCTTGTCTTCGCTTGGTAGGGTTATGATCGTCGTGATCAACATATCCATGTCGTTGACAAAGGAAGCAAGCCTGCTTTTATCGCCGTCAAATGATTCGATGAATTTCTGTAGTATAAACTCACGTTTCTCTTTATTTTCCATTTCTTTTTCGTTTAATTTAACTTCTTTAAACAAAGCTTCTAATTCGTCCATAAATGTTTTTATATTTAAGGGTTTCACTTGGTTTCACTTTGTTTTTTTTTTTTAAAATTTATCTAATTATTGTAGTAATAGCAATTTATTTTGCTTTTATAAGAAAAAATATAAGTCAACTATAGACTTTTTTTTTTTTTTTTGAGTAGGTTGGTTTGCAAGACCGACTGCGCAAATAACATTAAACACACGATGTGCTGTTATGGTTGGTCAAAAATAGACTGCTTTATTTAAAAATTTACACTGCCGTCTGTTGCCTTCATTTGGTGGTTCGTTATGGAATTTGTCGTCGTGGGAAAGTGCAAACAAAGCATTTTCTCATCGAAACATTTTAATAATTTGATACTTGTTTACAGTAATATTCTTATACAGTGGTTTGCTTATGCTATATTTATGGTATATTTATGTTACTTATATATATATATATATATATATATATATATATATATATATATATATATATATATATATATATATATATATATATATATATATATATATATATATATATACACCATCACCCCGGTTTGCGTCGCTAATTGGGACCGGACAAACGCGACGCAAACCAAAACGACGCAAACTGAATCACGTTTTTCCATACGTTTGTATGGATTTTCATTTAATTGGTTCCGAGATTCATAATTTGGGCTAAAAAAAATTGATTTTTCAGAAAAAAAAACATATTTTTTTTCGAAAAATAGCTTTTATTAAAATAAAAATATAACAGTTCATGAGAAAAACGTAAAAAAAAAACATAACAAAAATAGATTGAAATTAAGATAAGGAATTTATAGTATAAAATCAAAGTACATCGATGTGTTAATTTTAAAATCTGAGCTTGAGTCATCTGAATCGATTATCATTTCTACAGTTGGATATGTCGATTTTGCTGATCTTTTTATGAAATTATCTAAAGTTTATTGGATTTTAATAGCCTTTTTTTCCAAATAGATTTCCTTATAACAATTGATAGCATCGGTCACAACTCTAGAAAGTTTTAAACTGCGATCTTCAACCGGGTCATTGTTTTTTGCTTGCGATATCAACTGCATCGCTTCAGAAATTTTAGCTGCAGTGAGTCTTTTTTCATATGATTCGACCTCAAGCGGAAGTGTTTCGTCGTCCAGCGCATTGTTACTCTGAGTTGCAATCAAACTTTCGTTTTTTAGCTCTTCGTCGTATAATATGAGATCATTAATATCTTCTTCATCCATTCCAACAAAATGGATGAAGTTCTTCACATATGTGTGGAACTTTATTAATATCTTCCGTATCTTTGAGAATGCATTCTGGCCACAATTGACGCCAAGTTCCGTTCATGCACGATTCTTGTACTTCTTTTTTTCCCCAGATTTAAAACGTTTTAACATGCCCAGATTTTGTTCTAAGCTTATTTGCTTTCTTTTTTGACTCATTGTTGCAAAATGTTTAGATTAAACTTCACTTCAGCAAATGTAATTTGCAAATGTAATAACTACCCTCTTTTTCAACCAGCAGACAATCTTCACATACATATTTGCATTAGAAATAAACGGGAAATCCCCCCTTTTTTTGTTTAAGCTTTGTACAAATATTTTGATATTAACGAAGCACATCAAAACACAAACGACGCAACTTTGAAATGAAATATGAACGCAAAATTAAATATAAATGGGAAATCCCAAAAAAAACAGTGTCCGAAAAAAATCGACGCAAACCGGGGTATTGGTATATATATATATATATATATATATATATATATATATATATATATATATATATATATATATATATATATATATATATATATATATATATATATATATATATATATATATATATATATATATATATATATATATATATATATATATATATATATATATATATATATATATATATATAAGTAACATAAATATACCATAAATATAGCATAAGCAAACCACTGTATAAGAATATTACTGTAAACAAGTATCAAATTATTAAAATGTTTCGATGAGAAAATGCTTTGTTTGCACTTTCCCACGACGACAAATTCCATAACGAACCACCAAATGAAGGCAACAGACGGCAGTGTAAATTTTTAAATAAAGCAGTCTATTTTTGACCAACCAAAACAGCACATCGTGTGTTTAATGTTATTGGCGCAGTCGGTCTTGCAAACCAACCTACTCAAAAAAAAAAAAAAAAGTCTATAGTTGACTTATATTTTTTCTTATAAAAGCAAAATAAATTGCTATTACTACAATAATTAGATAAATTTAAAAAAAAAAAAAAACAAAGTGAAACCAAGTGAAACCCTTAAATATAAAAACATTTATGGACGAATTAGAAGCTTTGTTTAAAGAAGTTAAATTAAACGAAAAAGAAATGGAAAATAAAGAGAAACGTGAGTTTATACTACAGAACCTGAAATTCATCGAATCATTTGACGGCGATAAAAGCAGGCTTGCTTCCTTTGTCAACGACATGGATATGTTGATCACGACGATCATAACCCTACCAAGCGAAGACAAGGCGCTGTTTTTCAATGCAATTCAGCGGAAATTAACTGGACCAGCTGCAGACATCTTAAGAAGAGAAACCCCTGGAGACTGGAGAACGCTCAAAGGTTTGCTGATAGAAGAGTTTGGTGAGCATAAACCTATTAGCAGCTTGATCTTAGAATTAAATAATATTAAGTTTACGAATAGTGTTAAACAATTTTGTGAAACTTTGAATGAAGAGATTTGTAAAATTAAGGACTGTATAAAGTTAAGTGAGGAAACCGAGATAAAGAAAAAATTCTATTCTACGGAAGTGGACAGGTTTAGTGTACAAATACTGAAACATGGTTTGCCGAATTATTTAACGGCATTGCTAAATGCAAACCTTGTGACAGATTTTAAATCCGCCATCAAGGTATTAAGAGAGAATGATTCGTACTTTCTGGAATTTAAGGAAAGAAATTTCAAAAAAGGTAGTGTCCCATCAAATTCGCATAATAACTATCCGAATAATAACTATCAACATTATCAGGGGAATTGCAGTTTGCCACAACCATTCTACCCTACACAATTTTCCCCACCCGTTTTATAATCCAAATCAATCAAATTATAATAACCCATCCCAATTTTGCAACAACTATATACCACATAACATTTCTCAGATTCCTGCCGCGCATAGTAAATCTTTGACGTTGCCGAAAGGAAAAGATTCTAATCAATCCAGAATTAGGCGTTATGGTGCTCCAGTTCCAATGGAACTGGATTCACAAAATTTTCATTTTCAAGCCTCGGAAAACTCCCGACAATAACGCTTATTATCGACCAAAATCCATATATTTTCTTAATTGACACAGGATCATCTGTTAGCTTAATAAGAACTAATACAATATCGCATATAGTAGAAGAAACTGTCCCAATAAATTTACGCACAGCTAGTGGAGGTGTAACGGTGAATCAAATACAGCATATAGGTATAGGTAATAAGAGATTAAGGTTATACGTGTACGATTTCTCTGAGAACTATGAAGGACTTCTAGGATACGACTCACTAAGGATCTTGAATGCACATTTTGATATTGCTAATAATTATCTCTTTCTCGATGGATACCGATATACCGTATTGCACTCCGCAATTTGTGACGCTAATTACGAGTTTATAATGGACAAGTTAAATGTTCATGAGATAATTGAGGAAGGTATACCGAGATTTCGTCTCGATCACCTCAATGGGGAGGAATATAAGTCCTTACAGAGACTTCTTGCTAGGTATAGAAATATTTTTTATAAAGAAGGTGACGATTTGACCTTCACACATTCAATAAGACATAGTATTAGGACCGTTCATGAAGACCCGATTTACAGTAAGTCTTATAGATATCCGGAAATTCATAAAGAGGAGGTAGACCGGCAGATAAGGGAAATGTTGGAGCAAAATATTATTTGCCACAGTACTTCTCCTTACTCTTCCCCGATATGGGTGGTGCCAAAGAAGTTAGATGCTTCTCGCAAGGAGAAATGGCGAATCGTAATAGACTATCGCAAGTTGAATGATATCACCATAACGGATAAATACCCAATGCCCAATATGGATGACATATTGGATAAACTTGGGAAATGTCTCTATTTCACCACCCTCGACCTGGCGAAAGGATTTCATCAGATTGAGATGAACCTGTCCGACAGAAGGAAGACAGCTTTCTCTACGAGGAACGGTCATTACGAATTTTTAAGGATGCCGTTCGGACTTAAAAACGCGCCGTCCACATTCCAAAGATCGATGAATACAATCTTGGATGATTTGGTGGGAAAAGAGTGCATGGTCTATTTGGATGACATCATTATTTTTAGTACCTCGCTGCAGGAACATATCGAGTCGGTCGAAAGAGTGTTCGAGAAATTGTCTCAGGCAAATTTGAAAGTACAACTTGATAAATGTGAATTTTTTCAAAGAGAGGCCGAATTTTTAGGGCATGTTGTGACATCTGAGGGTGTTAAACCAAATCAGAAAAATGTAAGTGCTATTTTGAAATACCCGATACCGAAGACGGAGAAGGAAGTGAGGCAATTCCTTGGTTTGGGGGGATTTTACCGAAAATTTATCAGGAATTTTGCAAAGATAACGAAACCATTGACCATTTGCTTGAAAAAGGGAAATGTAATCGATTCTACCCACAAGGATTTTATTAAGGCTGTAGATACTATAAAAATTTTGATTACAAAGGAGCCAATTTTAGCTTACCCTGACTACGATAAGATATTTACTCTTACTACGGATGCTTCGAATTTCGCAATAGGTGCTGTATTAAGCCAACAGAGTAGACCTATTTGTTTTGCAAGCAGAACACTTAATGATCATGAACTTAATTATTCTACCATAGAACGCCAGCTTTTAGCCCTGGTTTGGGCCACAAAATATTTCCGGCCATATATTTATGGGAGGAAATTTATCGTCAACAGTGATCATAAGCCACTTCAGTGGCTGCACAACCTGAAAGAACCGAACATTAAACTTCAAAGATGGAAGATTAGATTAAATGAATACGATTTTGACATAAAACACATACCAGGTAAAGAGAATCACGTAGCAGATGCATTGTCAAGGATTAGGTTGGACGAATGTAATATGAATGAGGACATAAGGTCAGATGTTGCTACTATCCATTCAGCAGATGAGGACAATGCAAATTATATCCCTATCTCCGAAAGAAGTTTAAACACATTTAAGAATCAAATAAGAATTATTAAGGGAAACGTGAACCAAGTCACGAAAGTACGGGTTTTCTCAAGTTTTGTGACTAACATAATATATGATGAATTGAACGATGAAAATATTAGAGATATCATTAAGGAACATTTTTTATATAAGAATACCGCCTTATACGTCCCAGATGACGAAGCTTTTCTTAAAATACAGGACATCTAAAGGAATCTGGTTCAGACTAAGACGAATAAATTTGTTAGAGTTATGAAGGAATTGAAAAATCTTACAGAATATTCGGAATTTAAGACCATTGTTACCGAACTTCATTTGGAAGGTTTACATCAGGGAATAGAAAAAATCGTCAAGATTTTTAGGCAAAAGTATTACTATCCCAATTACGTTAAAGAAATTTCTAAGATAATTAACAGTTGTGAATTGTGCAATTTATGCAAATCGGATCACATTCTCCACAAATTACCTTTTAAGGTCACTCCTCCAATATACGGAACTAGGGAGAAATTTGTTATTGACTTTTGGCAATGGGACAAAGAATACTACCTAACCTGTATCGATATCTTCTCAAAGTTCGCAACGGCCGAAAAAGTTTCAAGTCTTAACTGGTTAGAAACGAAAAAAGCATTACTCAAGATCTTTAACACGATGGGACCGCCAAAAATTCTTAAAATTGATCAGGATCAGGGCATGAATAATGTTAATATTAAACAATGGTGCGAACAGCTAGACATTAATCTAGAGGTTACAACAGGAAAAACTGGTATTGCAGATATTGAGCGTTTACATAAAACTCTTAACGAAAAACTTAGAATCATAAATTCTAAGGAACTGAACTACATGAGCGTAGAACAGTCTATTTTCGCTTATAATCACAATATAATACATTCAAGTACAGGCGAGACTCCCTACAATATATTCTACAATAAGAAGGACCCACCATGTAATACACAAGATATAAAGGAACACAGAATAAATAACACCAACAAGACAAGATTTGAGAACCCTATAAACACCGAATATGTTAATGCGGAAAATAGTAGGAAACGGTTGTGCAAAACAGAGAATCCATTTAGAAATGCAAAAGTATTAGAACAGGAAGAAGATCAAGAGCACTATGTAGTTAAATTTAAGAATAGGAATGTTAGAAAGTATAAGTGTCAATTTAAAAGGAAGAAATTAACAGAATGATTCTGATTCCAGGAATGAATCCGAGAGACGCGACCCACAGAAGATGCAGACACCACCCCCGGAATTATAATTTTTTTTATTTTTTGGCCTTTGTAAGTTTACAATATTTGATTCAGCAACATAAAGCTCAAATTATTAATATAAATACCATAGTGGATGACTATGGTTATTCATCATTAATCAAGGAAAATTTATGACCCCTACGGAATACAAGAATCATATCATAGTCGTGAATAATTCTGAGTTAGATAAGTCATATAACAATTTGGCGAATGAGTATAATAAACATGATTTTTTACGAACAAATCTAATCACTAAGTACTTAAAAATGGCAGACAAAGAAAGACGACTATTCATTAAAAGACACAAACGAGGTCTCTTAAATGTTATCGGCAGTGGTTTAAAATTTCTTTTCGGTACATTAGATAATGAAGACAGAACTATGATTGAGAATACTGTATTATATATTAAAAACAGACTTGATAACCAGAATTTGGATATAAGTACCATTATAGATCATGTAAATGCCGGAAATCTCTTGTTAAATGAGTTGAAAAATGCTACGAATACCCTCCAGAACAGTCTTGTTAGGAAAATTATTGCGGATACCTTTCTTGATAATGTAAAGTTTTTTTGGAACACATTCAGGATATTCAACTTGGAATTCAATTGGCAAGATTAGGTATCGTCAATCCAAAACTTATTGACATCGACACTATTTCACATTTGAACACTGAACAATTTGATTTTATTCGAACATCGGTTTGGATAAAAGATGATACTGTCTACTTCGTACTTACCATTCCCAAAACGTTTACTACATACGATAAATTTCAAATACTGGCAGTGCCAGACGAAAACAAACAAGAGCTAGTTTTAAGTTCAGAACAAACCTATGTTAAGAAAAATAGTAAACTGTTTAAAATTGAAAATACAAAATTAATCGCAATAGATGACAACTGTTTAGAAAACTTATTAAATAACGAAATATCCAATTGTACATTTAGAACAAATAGTGATGTAAGCATAAATTTTGTACCTCCAAATTTAATTTTGACAAAAAACCTTAATGAAACTTTTATTGAACAAAATTGTAATGATTTGAGAATAAAAATAAATGGAAATAATGTAATAACCTTCGATAATTGTAAAATAAAAATTGGATTATTTGAAATTGAAAGTAAATTAAGTGCTGATATACCCAGCATTGTGCCTTATGTAAAAACCTTTGTAAACTTAATCAAAAATTCAGTGGATTATGTTACTCAAATAGATTTAAGTAAAAATTATACCAAATATCGTTCAATTAACCAAATGAATCATATTATGTCTACTTCAATAATAGTAATAATCTTGATTTTGTTAACATATTTTAAATGCAAAAGAAACATAATATCACATTTTAAGAATCAAAATGTAAGAAACGTCAATGAGGACATTGACATATCTGAGGAAGGGAGGAGTAACATAAATATACCATAAATATAGCATAAGCAAACCACTGTATAAGAATACCACTGTATAAGAATATTACTGTAAACAAGTATCAAATTATTAAAATGTTTCGATGAGAAAATGCTTTGTTTGCACTTTCCCACGACGACAAATTCGATAACCAACCACCAAATGAAGGCAACAGACGGCAGTGTAAATTTTTAAATAAAGCAGTCTATTTTTGACCAACCAAAACAGCACATCGTGTGTCTAATGTTATTTATATATATATATATATATATATATATATATATATATATATATATATATATATATATATATATATATATATATATATATATATATATATATATATATATATATATATATATATATAATATATATATATATATATATATATATATATATATATATATATATATATTTATATATATATATATATATATATTTATATATATATATATATATAAATATATATATATATATATATATATATATATATATATATATATATATATATATATATATATATATATATATATATATATATATATATATATATATATATATATATATATATATATATATATATATATATATATATATATATATATTAACATAATATCAGATTAACATAATATGCGCATGATATGTTCTTATATATCACCGGCAAACTACTTAAATATCTGCTTACATATTTACATAAGTATATAATGGATAAGGTGACTGTCTGAATTTTAATATGAGTCCCGCATTTATAAATAGTTCTAACCTAGAAAATGTTTCCTTTAATTTATCTCAAAATATTTAACATAAAATTAATTATTTTGTAATATTTTAGCTCGTTTGTTTTATTTTGGACGTTGGTTTTACACATTGAACTGGGATTAACCGGCTCATCTCATCTGTATCTATATTTAAATAGAAGACAAGTTTATAACAAAATGGCAAAGTGACATTGGTTTTCGTGGCTGCACACTGCTTTTAACACGATTTCAAAATAGATTTTATAAAAATACAACATCCTCTGTTTTGAACGTGGAATAAGAAATTATTTGCGAAAAGGCAAAAAATATGTTATCAAAACCCCAACCAAACCAAAGGCAATTCAAAACTAACATTGAAGGATAAAGGACGAATTCGTGAGAAGCTACAAAAAATCGGCAAAATAAAAGAAAGCCTGTGACAGAAAATCAAATAAATAATTCAATTGTAACAACTATATGAAGATATTTCCAACTAAAATATTTCTTAAAAAAATGCTGTTTTGTTTTTTTTAACGTATTGGTTCTTTTATCAATTTTATGCATTATTAAAAATATTTACGCCTTTTTTCACGTGGTTTCGTTAAATTATATTAGGTTGTTTGATATATTAAGATTGCTGAAACAGAAAATAAAATTCGAAACAAAATAAATAAAATGATAGTTTAAAACTGATATTTGCAATTTTGAATACAACAAATCTATTTGTTCAATCAAACAAATGACAATGGAAGACCTATAGTGAACAAAACAGAACAACATCTAATCTTTATAGAAGGGATGTAACGAAAGCAGGTTTAGTTTAAGTGAATATTGAAATATATTTGTTACGATAGCGAATGCGAAAATTAAAATAAATATATTTTGAATGCGAATATAGCAGTACACATTTTAAAGAATGCGTGAAAAATCGTACAATTGTTTTACAGTGGGGCAGATATCGATCAAAATCAATATTCAATGCAGTTTAACAGGATTTTTTATTTAACGCTTGACACTTTTTAACAACAAAAGGCGATTTAAAGACATAGCTTAAAGAAAAACAAAAATATATGAAAAATAATTCACAGAAATTTAGTTAAAGTAGTAAAAAAAATAAAAACCGACAGCCGAAAAAATCTTTTCAACCGACTTAAGGCTATATCAATATAACTCTGTGAATGCAATCCCCTCAGATACCAAAATAATGTCTCGACCATGATATATAATACTACTTATATACTTATACAATCCCCATACATTTGACCGGCATCTTAAAGCCTTACAGATTTTTCAACAAAAAATTATTATATGTTTGCCGTAACTTAATTTTAAATTTGAACTAACATGAGAATAATGTTGCTAACATTGTGTTATGTAATACTTTTTTATTAGTTATGAACAAATGTAATAAAAGATATATTTTATAAAATAAAATTTGATATTTTTATTAAAGAACTACTAACTAAATTATTTTATAATTTCATTCTATTATATATATATATATATATATATATATATATATATATATATATATATATATATATATATATATATATATATATATATATATATATATATATATATTATAATTTCGAAAATTTTGCTTCATAACTCAATGGTATTCGTAATATTATTAATGTTGCTGCGAAAAGAAAACGGGGTTTAATCTTTATATATTCCATTTGGAACATCACGTTTTTATTCCCACTTTTGCTTTGTACTTAAAAATAGTAAATTAAAACCAGACACACCGCAGTGTTAACACCTTATACATCTATAATGGTAGAGTTAAAAATATCCCTAATATTGACACGAAATTATATTTAACAAAAAATCTTTAAAATAGTTATCGTGACCATTTTATTGTTAATATGAAATAAAAAATAATTGCTTTAGGGTGCATGGTAATACTAACGGTACAAATATAGATTACAATAACAATATCTACATCGACAATTTAAATGTAAACACAATAAATAGTCACTGTTAATTTTCTACATATTGACTGATGTGAATATTTTTAGAAAATCTGTAAATACAAGAATTGGCGCAAAAACGCGCAAGATGTTTTTCTTAATTATATAAGTACACACATTCTATTATATATATATATATATATATATATATATATATATATATATATATATATATATATATATATATATATATATATATATATATATATATATATATATATATATATATATATATATATATATACATATATATATATATATATATATATATGTGTTTTTTTTTGTTAACACTTCGGTGTGTCTTGTTTTAATTTATTATTTTTAAGTACAAAGCAAAAGTGGAAATAAAAACGTGATGTTCCAAATGGAATATATAAAGATTTAACCCCGTTTTCTTTTCGCAGCAACATTAATAATATTACGAATATCATTGAGTTATGAAGCAAAATTTTCGAAATTATAAAATAATTTAGTTAGTAGTTCTTTAATAAAAATATCAAAATATTATTTTATAAAAATATATCTTTTATTACATTTGTTTATAACTAATAAAAAAGTATTACATAACACAATGTTAGCAACTTTATTCTCATGTTAGTTCGAATTTAAAATTTAATTACGGCAAACATATAATAATTTTTTGTTGAAATATCTGTAAGGCTTTAAGAAGCCGGTCAAATGTTTGGGGATTGTATAAGTATATAACTAGTATTATATATCATGGTCGACGCATTATTTTGGTATCTGAGGGGATTGCATTCACAGAGTTATATTGATATAGCCTTAAGTCGGTTGAAAAGATTTTGTCGGTTTTTAATTTTTTTACTACTTTAACTAAATTTCTGTGAATTATTTTTCATATATTTTTGTTTTTCATTAAGCTATGTCTTTAAATTGCCTTTTGTTGTTAAAATGTGTCAAGCGTTAAATAAAAAATCCTGTGAAATTGCATTGAATATTGATCGATATCTGCCCAATTGTACGATTTTTCACATAAAAAAATCTTGGCAAAATTACATTAATTGGTAATTTTTGAGTCGATCGGTATGGTATTCAGTGGGTCTATCTCACGTTTTTCTATGTGTTGCAAGCTTCAGCACATACTTGTAATACGCCTGTGAGGGTATAAAAAAACATTATTATTCGCATTCTTTAAAATGTGTACTGCTATATTCGCATTCAAAATATATTTATTTTAATTTTCGCATTCGCTATCGTAACAAATATATTTCAATATTCACTTAAACTAAACCTGCTTTCGTTACATCCCTTCTATAAAGATTAGATGTTGTTCTGTTTTGTTCACTATAGGTCTTCCATTGTCATTTCTTTGATTGAACAAATAGATTTGCTGTATTCAAAATTGCAAATATCAGTTTCAAACTATTATTTTATTTATTTTGTTTCGAATTTTATTTTCTGTTTCAGCAATCTTAATATATCAAACAACCTAATATATGACGGAAGTATTGTCAAGGCACATTCATTCGTAATTAAACGATGCCCTTGCTAAAACGAATATTTTAAACGAGTGGTAAAAGTTTTCGCTATTATTACCACCTGTTAGCAAACCTTTCGTTAAATTATAATTTAACGAAACCACGTGAAAAAAGGCGTAAATATTTTTTATAATGCATAAAATTGATAACAGAACCAATAAAAGTACGTTAAAAAACAAAACAGCATTTTTTTAAGCAATATTTTAGTTGGAAATATCTTCATATAGTTGTTACAATTGAATTATTTATTTGATTTTCTGTCACAGGCTTTCTTTTATTTTGCTGCAGGTTTGCGATTATATATATATATATATATATATAAATATATATATATATATATATATATATATATATATATATATATATATATATATATATATATATATATATATATATATATATATATATATATATATATATATATATATATATATATATATATATATATATATATATATATATATATATATATATATATATATATATATATATATATATATATATATATATATATATATATGTTTCTTTGATTGAACAAATAGATTTGTTGTATTCAAAATTGCAAATATCAGTTTCAAACTATTATTTTATTTTGCTTCGAATTTTATTTTCTGTTTCAGTAATCTTAATATATCAAACAACCTAATATATGACGGAAGTATTGTCAAGGCACATTCATTCGTAATTAAACGATGTCCTTGCTAAAACGAATATTTTAAACGAATGGTAAAAGTTTTCGCTATTATTACCACCTGTCAGCAAACCTTTCGTTAAATTATAATTAAACGAAACCACGTGAAAAAAGGCGTAAATATTTTTTATACGGCATAAAATTGATAACAGAACCAATAAAAGTACGTTAAAAAACAAAACAGCATTTTTTTAAGCAATATTTTAGTTGGAAATATCTTCATATAGTTGTTACAATTGAATTATTTATTTGATTTTCTGCCACAGGCTTTCTTTTATTTTGCTGCAGGTTTGCCGATTTTTTGTAGCTTCCTCATGAATTCATCCTTTATCCTTCAATGTTCGTTTTGAATTGCCTTTGGTTTGGTTGGAGTTTTGATAACATATTTTTTGCCTTTTCGCAAATAATTTCTTATTCCACGTTCAAAACGGAGGATGTTGCATTTTTTTAAAATCTATTTTCGTAGGCGGGAGATTATATCTTTAAAACTGCATAAGAGGTTTTTCGAAATTTCCATTGTGGCCGGCGCACAGTGGGGTTTATATATATATATATATATATATATATATATATATATATATATATATATATATATATATATATATATATATATATAATATATATATATATATATATATATATATAATATATATATATATATATTATATATATATATATATATATATATATATATATATATATAATATATTATATATAATATATATATATAAGAATGTGTGTACTTATATAATTAACAAAAACATCTTGCGCGTTTTTGCGCCTATTCTTGTATTTACAGATTTTCTAAAAAATATTCACATCAGTCAATATGTAGAAAATTAACAGTGACTATTTATTGTGTTTACATTTAAATTGTCGATGTATATATTGTTATTGTAATCTATATTTGTACCGTTAGTATTACCAATGCACCCTAAAGCAATTCTTTTTTTATTTCATATTAACAATAAAATGGTCACGATAACTATTTTAAAGATTTTTTTGTTAAATATAATTTCGTGTCAATATTAGGTGACATTTTTAACTCTACCATTATAGATGCATAAGGTGTTAACACTTCGGTGTATCTGGTTTTAATTTATTATTTTTAAGTACAAAGCAAAAGTGGAAATAAAAACGTGATGTTCCAAATGGAATATATAAAGATTAAACCCCGTTTTCTTTTCGCAGCAACATTAATAATATTACGAATACCATTGAGTTATGAAGCAAAATTTTCGAAATTATAAAATAATTTAGTTAGTAGTTCTTTAATAAAAATATCAAAATATTATTTTATAGAAATATATCTTTTATTACATTTGTTCATAACTAATAAAAAAGTATTACATAACACAATGTTAGCAACATTATTCTCATGTTAGTTCAAATTTAAAATTAAGTTACGGCAAACATATAATAATTTTTTGTTGAAATATATGTAAGGCTTTAAGAAGCCGGTCAAATGTTTGGGGATTGTATAAGTATATAAGTAGTATTATATATCATGGTCCGAGGCATTATTTTGGTATCTGAGGGGATTGCATTCACAGAGTTATATTGATATAGCCTTAAGTCGGTTGAAAAGATTTTTTCGGCTGTCGGTTTTTAATTTTTTTACTACTTTAACTAAATTTCTGTGAATTATTTTTCATATATTTTTGTTTTTCTTTAAGCTATGTCTTTAAATAGCCTTTTGTTGTTAAAATGTGTCAAGCGTTAAACAAAAAATCCTGTGAAATTGCATTGAATATTGATTTTGATCGATATCTGCCCACTGTAAAACAATTGTACGATTTTTCACATAAAAAAATCTTGGTAAAATTACATTAATTGGTAATTTTTGAGTCGATCGGTATGGTATTCAGTGGGTCTAACTCACGTTTTTCTATGTGTTGCAAGCTTCAGCACATACTTGTAATACGCCTGTGAGGGTATAAAAAACATTATTATTCGCATTCTTTAAAATGTGTACTGCTATATTCGCATTCAAAATATGTTTATTTTAATTTTCGCATTCGCTATCGTAACAAATATATTTCAATATTCACTTAAACTAAACCTGCTTTCGTTACATCCCCTTCTATAAAGATTAGATGTTGTTCTGTTTTGTTCACTATAGGTCTTCCATTGTCATTTCTTTGATTGAACAAAAAGATTTGTTGTATTCAAAATTGCAAATATCAGTTTCAAACTATTATTTTATTTATTTTGTTTCGAATTTTATTTTCTGTTTCAGCAATCTTAATATATCAAAGAACCTAATATATGACGGAAGTATTGTCAAGGCATATATATATATGTATATGTTATATATATATAGTATATATATATATATTATATATATTATATATATATATATATATAATATATATATATATATATATATATATATATATATATATATATATATATAATATATATATATATATATATATATATATATATATATATATATATATATATATATATATATATATATATATATTATATATATATATATAATATTATATATATATATATATATATATATATGAGTCATTCCATGCCAAACGGTACGCATTTTTTACATCACAAGCTTGGATTGCTTAACTAGTTTGTGTATGCATTCTTCTCTTAAAAATATTATATACGTGTTTCAAGAAAAAAAATTTAAAATTTTTTTTTAAATGTTATGACCAATTGAACTTTGGTGAAATGAAGATTTTATCAAAGAGGTGTGTTCATCTCAGTCGCATGTAACTCCGGAAATACTTGACCGATTTTACTCTGCTATACCTTATTTTGAAGGTAATTTTAAGCACTTCTAAAATAACGAAACGGTATGGCATAACGCCATAGAATTACGTCAGACTGATTTAAAAGCTTTAATTGCTTATTCATCAGTTGCTCATATGGGGAATTGTTTTAGCTGGGATAATAACTATAACTTATATAGGAGTTTGTGGTTCTTATACATTAATAATTGCTCATGGATTATGTTCTTCAGGATTATTTTGTTTAGCTAATATTTCTTATGAACGTATAGGAAGTCGTAGATTATTAATTAATAAAGGGATATTAAATTTTATACCTTCAATAGCATTATGGTGATTTTTATTATGTTCAGTTAATATAGCTGCTCCTCCTTCTTTAAATTTATTAGGAGAAATTTCTTTAATTAATAGAATTGTTAGTTGGTCTTGAATTAGAATATTAATATTATCTTTTTTATCTTTTTTTAGAGCTGCTTATACTTTATATTTATATGCTTATAGACAACATGGGAAATTATTTTCAGGCAGTTAATTCATTTAGTAGAGGTAAAATTCGAGAATATTTACTTTTATTTTTACATTGATTTCCTTTAAATTTATTAATTTTAAAGGGAGATATTTGTATATTATTTTTATATTTAAATAGTTTAATAAAAATATTGATTTGTGGTGTCAATGATAAGATTTGTCTTTTTAAATCATGAAGTTTTTATCAATTTGTAATATTAGTTTTGTTTTCTTGTTTTTTTTAAGAATTTCTTGTTTTTTTTTTGGAATTATTTTTATTATAAATGAATTATTAATTTTCATCGAATGAGAAGTAGTTTCTTTAAATTCAATAAGATTAGTAATAACAATTGTTATTTGATTGAATAAGATTAATTTTTATATCTTTTGTTTTTATAATTTCTTCTCTTGTAATTTTTTACAGAAAAGAATATATAGAAAGTGATTATAAAATTAATCGTTTTTATTATATTAGTATTAAATATTTGTAAGTTCTATAATATTATTAATTATTAGACCAAATTTAATTAGAATTTTATTAGGTTGAGATGGTTTAGGGTTAGTTTCTTATTGTTTAGTTATTTATTTTCAAAATATTAAATCTTATAATGCTGGTATATTAACTGCATTATCTAATCGAATTGGAGATGTTGCATTATTATTAGCTATTGCATGAATATTAAATTATGGAAGATGAAATTATATTTTTTATTTAGAAGTTATAAAATCTAATATAGAAATATTAATTATTGGAAGATTAGTAATATTAGCAGCTATAACTAAAAAGTGCTCAAATTCCTTTTTCATCTTGATTACCAGCGGCTATAGCTGCTCCTACTCCTGTTTCTGCATTGGTTCATTCTTCAACTTTAGTAACAGCAGGGAGTTTATTTATTAATTCGTTTTAATATTTTATTAAATTCTTCATGAATAGGAAATTTATTGTTGTTATTGTCAGGTTTAACAATATTTATATCTGGTTTAGGAGCTAATTTTGAATTTGATTTAAAAAAGATTATTGCTTTATCTACTTTAAGTCAATTAGGATTAATAATAAGTATTTTAGCTATAGGATATTATAAATTAGCTTTTTTTCATTTATTAACTCATGCATTATTTAAAGCTTTATTATTTATATGTGCTGGTGCTATTATTCATAATATAAATAATTCTCAGGATATTCGATTAATAGGAGGTTTAAGCATTATAATACCTTTAACATCCTCATGTTTTAATATTGCTTAATTTAGCTTTATGTGGAATACCTTTTTTTAGCTGGATTTTATTCTAAAGATTTAATTTTAGAAATAGTATCTTTATCTTATATTAATATATTTTCTTTTTTTTTATATTTTTTTAGTACAAGGTTTAACTGTTTGTTATTCTTTTCGGTTAGTTTATTATTCAATAACTATAACTTCTAATTTTTCTTCTTTAAATATATTAAATGATGAAAGATGAATTATATTAAAAAGTATAATAGGTTTATTAATTTTAAGAATTTTTTGGAAGGGAGAATATTAAGTTGATTAATTTTTCCTTCTCCTATAATAATTTTATTACCTATATCATTAAAGTTGTTGACATTATTTGTTTGTATTATTGAGGAATTAGTGGTTATTTAATTTCTAATATTTCTTTATTTTATAGAAATAAAGCTTTAAATAATTATAATATTTGTTATTTTTTTAGGATCTATATGATTTATACCTTATATTTCAACTTATGGATTAATTAACTATCCTTTAGTGATAGGAAATATAGTAAGAAAGTCTTTTGATCAAGGTTGATCTGAATATTTTGGTGGTCAAAAGCTTTATATAAATTTGATTAAAAATTCTCAATTAAATCAAATTTTACAAAATAATAATTTAAAAGTTTATTTATTAAGTTTTGTTTTTTTGAATTATTATTATTTATATATTTATAATTTACTATTATTCAAATAGCTTATATATAGAGTATAACATTGAAGATGTTAGGGAGATAAATTAATCTTTGAATATAGGGAATTATAATTAGTAATTATAAAAAAAAATTTTAATTTTACAATGAAAATGTAATGTTTTTATTAAACTATATAAATAATATTTATATAATTATAATTAGAAGTATAAATGGAATTTAACCATTAAAAGAAAAAGTTAGCAGCTTTTACTTGAATACATCATACTTCTTTTAATTGGATTATTTAATTCAATTCTATCATTAACAGTGATAAGCCTCTTTTTGGCTTCAATTAATGTTGAAGAATAAGGGTATAATTACCTAAAATTAGGTCGAAACTAATTGCAATATATCGCTTCATATTCAAGATAAATTGAAATTCAATACTTTTTGAATGCAAATCAAATGTTATAATTAACTATAATCCCATTGTATTTCTTAATTAATTGGATCAATTTAATATTCCTTGATTTCATTCATGATAAAGACCTAATAATAAAATTAGGATAAAAATTATTACTGTAATTGTTCATACAATGATATTAGAAATTTTTATAATTAAAATAATTGGTAAAATTAAAGCAATTTCTACATCAAAAATTAAAAAAATAATAGTAATTAAAAAAAATCGTAATGAAAAAGGTAGACGTGAAGATGATTTAGGATCAAATCCACATTCAAAGGGGGGAAGATTTTTCTCGATCAATAATTGTTTTTTTTGATAAAATTGAGGCTAATAATATTACTACTATTGATAATAATATAATAATAAAACTAATTAATAAAATTGAAAAAATTATCTATACTATTTTTATAGACTTTATGATTGGAAGTCAAATATACTTATTATATTATATAGATTAGTTATTTATCCACCTCATCAATAAATTGAAATATAAAGAAATAATCATACTACTATCAACAAAATGTCAATATCAAGCAGCGGCTTCAAATCCAAAATGATGATTTTTTTGAGAAATGATTATTTAAATGTCGAATTAAACATACTAATAAAAAAGTAGTTCCAATTAAAACATGAAGTCCATGGAATCCAGTTGCTATAAAAAATGTTGATCCATAAACGGAGTCAGCAATTGTAAATGGGGGCTTCTATATATTCGTATGCTTGAAGAATTGTAAAATAAATTCCTAGTAGAACAGTAAAAAATAAACCTTGAGTCGTTTGGGAATAATTCCCTTCTATTAAAGCATGATGAGATCATGTTACAGTAATTCCAGATGTTAATAAAATTACTGTATTTAATAATGGAATTTGGAATGGGTTAATGGAGTAATACCTAATGGAGGTCATATAGCTCCTAATTCAAATTGAAGGGGAAAGTCTTCTATGAAAGAAAGCTCAGAAAAAAGAAACGAAAAAATAAAATTTCTGAAAGAATAAATAAAATTATACCTCATCGTAATCCTGTTGTAACTACTAAAGTGTGTAGTCCTTGAAATGTTCCTTCTCGAGAAATATCTCGTCATCATTGGTAAACAGTTAAAATTGTAATAATGTTTCCTAAAAAAAATAAAGAATTATCATATGATGAAATCATTTTACTATTCCAGCAACTGTTGTTATTGCTCCAATTGAAGCTGTTAAAGGTCATGGTCTATAATCTACTAAATGAAAAGGATGATTTGCATGTGTTGACATTAATTTACTTCTCTAGAATATAAAAGTACTTAATACTGCAAATACATAAGATTGAATTATTGCAACTGCTGATTCTAGAATTAATAATGCAATTTGTACAATTAATAATAATCTTAATAGAATAGTTGATATTGAAGGTCCTGTATTTCCTAATAATGTCAATAATAAATGTCCTGCAATTATGTTAGCTGTTAATCGAACAGCTAAAGTTCCTGGTCGAATTACATTTCTAATAGTTTCAATACATACTATAAAAGGTATAAGAATTCTTTGGGGTTCCTTGAGGAACTAAATGAGCAAATATATGTTGAGTATTATTAATTCATCCAAATAACATAAAACATAGTCATAATGGAAGAGCTAATGTAAGGGTTAATGTTAAAATGACTAGTTCTAGTAAAAATATAAGGGAATATAACCTATAAAATTATTAAATAAAATTATAGAAAATAAAGATACAAAAATAAAAGTTGATCCATTAATTCCTATAGGTCCTAGTAAAATTTTGAATTCTTTATGCAAAGTTAATATAATAGAATTTCAAAAAATGTGATATCGTGAAGGTATTAATCAGTATATTGAAGGAATTATTAAAATTCCTAAAAAAGTTCTTAGTCAATTTAATGAAAGAGTAAAAATACTTGAAGAGGGATCAAATACAGAAAATAAATTTGTTATCATTTTCAATTTAAAATTTTATTAGTACTTATTTTATTAGATAAATTAGATTTAGGTATTAAAGGAGTATATGAATAATAATTTATTATATTAAAAATTATAAAAGTAATTGAAAAAATAATAAATAAACTTAATCATCCAATTGGAGCTATTTTGAGGAATTAAAAAATATTAATGAATAATAATTTTAGTTTGACAAACTAATGTTATAAATTTAACTAATTTTTTATTCTTTTAAAGAATTTGCTATTATTCATTAGAAGTAATTGCTAATTTACTATAAAATGGTTTAAGAGACCAGTACTTGCTTTCAGTCATCTAATGAAAGAATTAGTATTTAAAGTTCATTGAATAAAATAATTTACTGGAATTCTTTCAATTACAATAGGTATAAAACTATGATTAGCACCACAAATTTCTGAACATTGACCATAAAATAATCCAGGACGATTAATCAAGAAATTAGTTTGATTTAATCGTCCTGGTGTTTCCATCTACTTTTACTCCTAAAGCAGGAATAGTTCATGAATGAATTACATCTGCAGCTGTAATTAAAATTCGAATTTGAGAGTTTATAGGTTAGTACAACTCGATTATCTACATCTAGAAGTCGAAAATTGTCTATAGGCAATTCATTAGTTGGAATTATATAGGAATCAAATTCAATATTATTAAAGTCTGAATATTCATAACTTCAATATCATTGATGACCAATTGCTTTTAAAGTAATAGAAGGTTCATTAATTTCATCAAGTAAATATAAAAGTCGAAGAGAAGGAAAAGCAATAAATAATAAAATAATTGCAAGGTAAAATTGTTCAAATAATTTCAATAGTTTGTCCATGTAATAAAAAATCGATTAACATATTTATTAAAAAATAACATAAATATTAAGTATCTAACTAATACTGTAATTATTACTAAAATTATAAGTGTATGATCATGAAAAAT